>CAUYUJ010019671.1:105000-170000 GCA_963575745.1 Prorocentrum cordatum
GAAACTGGTGAACGAATGAGAAACAGCTGTCTGGCCAGGGAGTTGTTTTCACGAGTTCCCACAAATGGTCGACGTTTCGCCGTATGCTGCGAAGGAGGCTAGATATAGGACCAGAACCTCATTGCCGAGGGATCCCCCTACGTGACGGGGGTGAGGACCCACTCGTCGGGTGTCCACGCGCTGAGTTGCGAGGGAGGGCGCGAGAAGGGAGGGAGAGAGAGGGAAGGAGGAGGGGGAGGGGGCGAAGACGGCGGAGCGAGGAGGAAAAAGGGAGGAGAGGGACGAGAACGGCGAAGGGAAGGGCGTCGGGCGTAAAGAGGTGGCGGACGGGGTCTCGGAACCCGATGACGCGGATCGTCACGCCGTCGTACGCCACCTGGGGCGAGCGGCGAGAGGCACGCGCGCTCCCCTGCAGAGGCAACCACGGGCCAGGGCAGGCAGAGGCGTACACGAATCGAGTGCTGCCAAGGTGTCGCTGGCCCAGGGTGCCTCCCTCCTCCCTCCTCAGGAGGCCCAAATGGCCTCCAGAGCGCCCCCTATCACGAGGCCCAGCGGAAGGGCCCACCTCTGGCAGCACCCGAGCGAGGCCGGCGGCCCACTCCCAGCGCCGTGCCCGGAGGGCAGTGCTCCCGTCCCTTCGGCCGCCAACGCCCTTTTCGGCACCAGCTGCTGCCCGGAAGCTCGAAGCACAGACAGACGTGTGGGGGCCACGAGCTGAAAACACACACACACACACACACACACAACACACACACACGCACGCACGCACGCGCACGCACACACGCATACACACACACACACACACACACACACACGATCGCACACACACACACACACACACACACACACACACACACACACACACACGCACGCACGCACGCACGCACGCACGCACACACACACACACACACACACACACACGCACACACGCACACACGCGCGCACACGCACACCCACACCCGCACACACGCGCGCACACGCACGCACACGCACGCACATGCACACGCACACGCACACCCACACGCACACCCACACACACACACACGCACACACACACACACACACACACACACACACACGCAGAGACGCACACGCACGCACGCACGCACGCACGCACGCACGCACGCACGCACGCACACATCCGCGGGGCCGGCGTGCCTGGCCACACGGCGGCCGCGCGCATGGAAGATCTGGTCCGGGGCGGCCACGCCTTGCGTGCCCACCTTCCTGGCTCTCGAGTTAGGAAAGGAGTATGGTCAGAGTGAAGGGGCCGAACGGTCATTCATTGTCCCTGGGCGCGTGGCTCTAATGGGGATCTGTGGCATCTGTGGTGAGGATTCTGCCTGTTGCGTTGTTGTTGTTTGTTGTCGTCGTCCCCCCTGCGACCCACCCCGCGACCCACCCGCGACCCACCCCGCGACCCACCCCGCGACCCACCCCGTGACCCACCCCGCGACCCAGCCCGCGACCCACCCGCGACCCACCCGCGACCCGGCCCACGACCCACCCGTGACCCACCCGCGACCCACCCCGCGATCCACCCACAGTGCTTTAACGAAAAAATCGGCACCTGCGGCGGGCTCAATGCATAATGTATAAAGTTAGGCGCCTCGCAGACTGAGGACGTCCTCGCCCTCGCAGCCCCCTCACTCTATGTGCAACTGCGGAGTGTTACGTACAAAAGGGTGTGGTGCTAATTTTATGTAAAGGGGACTCGAAAGTCGAAGGTCGAAGGCCGGCGTGCGCCGGAGCGCGCCCTGCTCGGGCTGCCGGAACGCTGCTTCTCACACGTTCTCACAATCCCAACTTCTTAACTGCTGATGACGTCGTCGGCCCTTTCAGCAGCCGGCCTGGCGCCCGGCGCCCGGCCGGCGTCCAATCCAGCACTGCTTTCGACCACCTGCCATCTGTGCTGCCGACGGTCTTCTGTAGCAAAGCGGCTTTGCGACGCTTCTGTGATTGTACCCAAGATTGAAAACCTGCTTTTTCGAACTGAGCCAGCGCCTTATGTGTTGAGCGGCAGATCTATTACACGTACGACTCATCAACTTCACCAGCAGCTGTTGCTCTCCTCGGTGGGGAACCCAGCCGCTGGCAGAAGGGCTGCCCACCATGGAAGCCCCAGACGGCGAAAGCGATGGAAAACGTTCGAACACCTGCCTATGATAGGTAGGTGTTCGAAGCCTGCTCGGGGCCTTCTTCGGGCTCGTTCTCCACCGCCCACGGCCTCCTCAGGACCCCCCGAGAGAGCCCTCAAAAGCCCCCCAAAAGGTGCCCTGTGAAAGGCCCCCGACGGTGTCGCACGAATGCGGCTTGGCACGATATCGCGGAAGCCCTTTTGGGGACTTCTTGAAAGAGTAGATTGGGGTTCTCCTCAGGCCTCCAGGGCACCCTGGAAGGCCCCGAAAGACGGCCTGTATAATACCTGCGCGCCCGATACAGGAACGAAGAACTCGGAACCTGCCGCGGGAACCAGCGGCGCCCTGCGTAAAATCACTGCCCGCGCGAGACAAAACTACAGGGCACGCCAGGCCGGGGCAGGCCACGAAGCGTTCACTCGCCGCTCAGCTCGGGCACCGCTGCGCACCGGGGGTGAGCGATTCGAGGAACACCACAGTAAGGCACAGAGTACGGGGGGGTCGACAGTCGAGAAAGTCGGACGTGTTCAATGTAAAGTACTTGATCGCTGATACTGGCTATACAAAAACTCTAGTGATAAGGAGGCTGTGGGGGGAGGGGTTCAGCTTTCGTTGTGCGAGTGGGGTCGGCTCGGATTCGGCGGGAACCAATTGGGCCCCAGAGCACTACCGATGGTGTCCCGATGGCATTCTTGATAACCATCAGGAATCATCGGGGCAACCAGCGGAGCAGGTGGCATGTGTTAACTCGCGCCCTACTTCGTTTAGAAGGCACGGCGAACATACAAGGCAATACGCTTGCCCACCTCTTTCTCCACAGGGGGGCACACAACGGGAATCACCGGGGCAACCAGCAGAATCAGGTGGCATGTATTTGCCCGCGCGCTGTTAGCTTCAGAAAGTTATACTCAGAGCATCCAAGACCGCGGGACACCGCACAACACCACGTGACACCACGGGACTACACTGTCAATATCCCGGTCGATCCCCCCAACCGAAATCCCCCTGGTCTAAATGCCGATGTCACGATCTATCGACTCTACCTTCCATCTCACTTTCTACCTCACGATGGATCTCGCCATCGATCCCACGATCGATATATCTATATATATATATATATATATATATATCGATGCCACTATAATCTCGATCCCTACATATGCACTGATCTGTCTATCGATCTCACTATCGATCTCGCACTCGAATACACTGCGAGACACCAAAGCATCGGGGCAACCAGCGGAACCAGGTTGCATGTATTTGCCCGCGCGCTGCTTCCTTCAGAAATACATACGGGGAACAGGACACCAAAAAACACCACAGGACACCACGGGACGCCACTATCGATCTCACGGTCGATCTTACTATCTACCGAGATCCCCCCCCACAGCCTCCGATCGATCGCCTTCATCATTCAGCAAGCATGGCCCCAGAGAATGTGTCGAGGCTTCTACTGGCCCACGTCATGACACAAATCAGTGCGTCGGGGGTCTGGCCGTCACGGCGCCGAGTCTGGCGATGCTGCCTCAGCGTCTGGGAAAGGGCAGCTCACTGGGGAGCAATGGCCGGGGCGGCGATCGCTCGCACACGGCGCCTGCGACGCGGGCACCGGCCCAATCAGTCTGTGGTGGCTCGGCGGGCCACGATTTCCAAAAGCGCCAACTCGGGCAGAGCATGGTGGGAATCGCACTGCCAAACAGATGCAACTCTAAGACCATACCGTCTCGAGGCCCAAGGGTCGCTCCATGCAGGAGACGACACAAGGCTGCGATCGTGCAGAGGGCTAGCAAGTAATGCAGCGCACTAAAACTACACGCGCTGCAGAGAGAAATAACTGCCCGACTCACTGCGAGGGGCCAATCCTGCCCCCCAGCTCCGCCTGCCCCTCCCCATCGGCATACCCCTACCCATCTTATCGTCCTCAACCTTCTGCCGCTCATCATCATCATCATCATCATCATCAGCATCATCATCATCATCATCATCATCATCATCATCATCATCATCATCATCATCATCATCATCATCATCATCATCATCATCATCATCATCATCATCATCATCATCATCATCATATCAGCAGCAGCAGCATCAGCATCATCACCATCATCACCAGCAGCAGCAACAGCAGCAGCAGCATCACCATCAGCATCATAATCATCATCAGCATCATCATCATCATCATCATCAGCAGCAGCATCATCAGCATCATCAACATGATTGGCATCATCATCATTATCATCAGCAGCAGCATCATCTTCATCATCAGCAGCAGCAGCAGCCGCAGCAGCAGCATCATCATCATCATCATCATCATCATCATCATCATCATCATCATCATCATCATCATCATCATCATCATCATCCTAATCAGCATCATCATCAGCATCAGAATCATCATCATCATCAGCAGCAGCATCATCATCAGTATCATCATCAGCATCACCATCATAATCAACAACATAGGTGGCATCAGCATCAGCAGTATCAGCATCATCAACATAATCGTGAGCAGCATGATCAGCATAATCAGCATCATCCTCATCCTCATCATCATCATCAGCAGCATCAGCATCGTGAGCATCATCATCAGCAGCAGCATCGTAATCCTCGTCAACTTTCTCATCCCCATCCTCACCATCATCCTCAGCATCATCATCAGCAGCAGCATCATCATCCTCATCCTCATCCTCCTCATCATCATCATCCGCATCATCGTCATCAGCGTCATCATCTTACTCATCCTTCTCTTCCTTCCCGATGTCATCCTTCTCATCCTCGTCTAGCATCATCGGGCCTTCCTTCCCCCCTGCTTCGCCTCCCTCATCCCTGTCCTTCCTCATCCTCCGCCTCCTCCCGATCGTCGTTATCACTCTTCCTATCATTGCCCATTTCCCTCCTGCTCCTGGTCCTGATCCTGCTCCTCCGCCGCCTCCTCCTCCTCCTGCTCCTCCTCCTCCTCATCCTGTTCCTCCTCATCCTCATCCTCATCCTGAACCCCCCCCCTCATTCTCCCCATCCCCATCTCATCCTCCTCCCTCCGTCCCCTCGCCTCTCCCTCCCACTCCTGGCCTGCACGCCCAGCTTGTCGGCGGGGGAGCGCTTCTGGAGGGCGACGGTAAACTCCTGGGCGGCCGCGCAAGCTCCAGAGCACTCCCGCACAGGCCTCCCCACCGGGGGCAGGGCCAGCTCCCCTCGCCCTGCTAAAACGCAAGCAAGATCGGGATAAAGTCGCGCCCGATCGGGTTATCTCTGAGATCCAGCGATTCTGAGGGTTGTATCGGGCGCCACGTCCATGTCAGAGATTTCCAGAACGCACTGAGAGCGTTCTGGAACGCTCAGGAGCGAGTTGTCCCGATCCTGGACCCGATGTGCCTGCCCATTTCTCGCGCGTCGCCGACGGGGGATGGGTGAGCCTTTAGAAGAGTCAGACACCCCGCTGCACAGGCCCCCCACACTGGTCGGTGCGCAACGTGAGGCCAGGGGCAGGGGGCCCCTGGCCCATCGAGAAGCCCGTGCCGTCGTCAATTGGACTCTCCAATCGTATGCACATCAGCTCAGACGCACGAAGAGACACAAAGGCAATAAGATGCGTGAGCCAACGTTTTCCACCAGGCATCGCGCAGCGCCACAGGCCCGCGAGACGTCATTGAGCACCTGCTGGGTTGCAACCTCTGGGAACACTCCTGGCGCCTAATATGGAAAGGCGGTGTCCCAGCGAGCCCAAACAAGGTACGGATCAAGGCAATCGCGTTTCATCGCCAATTCGAGGAGGGCGCAAGACGCCGTGTCTGCGCGCGGGCATGCACGTTCGACGTCAGCGGTGTTGGGCTTCAGCCACATATCGGGCCCCTGATCTGGCCGAGATCGGCACGTTGGCCGAAACGCCTACCACGGGCATCCTTGCTGTGTCGGCAATCGCCTGGCATCTCCGCCAACGCACGGTTCGAGGGACCGCTCCCTTCTAAGAGAGCCCCCCCCCCGCCTCCTTGCCGGGCTGCCACCCTCGTCGTGGCCCCTTCTCCAGAGACGACGATGGGGGCGAACAGCCCAGGGGCGGGCATGACACGCATTCGCCGGGGATCGGGCGCACGCTGACATGGATCGGGGAAGGCACCCCCGACACATGAGGCCAATGCCGCCTCATTTGGCGACAGCGCGCGCCGAAGTGCATATGGAAACGGGACCAGTCGCCAATCCACGCGCCCTACATCCTTGCTAGCGCGCCCTCGAGGGGAGCCTCGCCGAGGGTTTCTCCGGGCTTCTCTCGCGCTTCTCCGGGCGTGTCCAGGCTTCTCCAGGCTCCTCCAGGCTTCTCCAAGCTTCTCTGGGCTTCTTTGGGCCTCTCCGGCCCAGCATCTCTGGAGAACGCCCCCCCCGTAGTTTTGATGCATGCGCCGAGGACATGGACCACCAGTTGGCGGCGCGCACAAGGGGAAGGAGGGAGGGCTTCTCTTAGAAGGAGGCTGCTCCTCAGAAGGCGGCGGCCCTGTATCTGCAGATAAGGCCCGCGCCTTCTAGGAAGCAGGGGTGCTTCTAAGAAGCCCTCCCCCCTCCCCCCACCCCCCTCTGCGCGTGGCTGAACCAGCGCCCACAGATACAGTTCGGCGGTGGACAAACCTCCCTTTAATAAACCACCCCT
The DNA here is from genome assembly GCA_963575745.1 of Prorocentrum cordatum. Classification (NCBI taxonomy): domain Eukaryota; class Dinophyceae; order Prorocentrales; family Prorocentraceae; genus Prorocentrum; species Prorocentrum cordatum. The sequence goes on from CAUYUJ010019671.1 coordinate 111,781, forward strand.
TAAGTGCAAACGGCCTGGGGCCGAAACCGGCAGACCTGGACCCGCAAAAATGACGGCCGCGACGCCCTCTCGCGTGCCGAAAACGGCCAATCCGCTATTCGACGTGTCGGGGCAGGAGGTCTACCAGCCTCCGAACAGTGTGCTGCCCCCTCCCTGGGCTGCTCGCCCCATCTTTCGGGGAACAAGAAGTGACCTAAACATAAACACTCGGAGGTCCGCGCGGATTCCTCGGATCGGCGCTGGGGCCCCCCTCGGCGGAGCCTCCGGCGCCGCCCCTGGCGCGCTCCGCGCGCCGGGGAGGGGGGTCCAGCGCCGATCCGAGGAATCCGCGTGTCTATGTTCATGTTTATGTTTATGCCACTTCTGTTCCGATCCAAGGTCTTATGCTTATACCGATCCGATGCGAGAAATCCGATCCGGGACCTCCGAGTCTTTACGGCAGGTTCGTGTCGTGCCGACCCCAGCGTTGGTTTTTGACACCGCAGGGATCGTTCAACCTTGAACGATCGGCCGCTGCCGCAACGTCCGATCGTTCAACATCGATCGATTCCGGGTCGCCGGCGGCGTTCAACCTTGAACGCCCGCGCTGGGGTCGCCGCCGGTCGACACGACGCGAACCTTCCGTACGCCACTGCTTGTTCCCCTACTGTCGCCGCCTCCAGCGCCTGCGCGCCTGGCCCGGCGGTCCCAAGCCGAGGGCGCCCCCGAGGGCGCGCGCCAGCGGCCGAGGGCTCCTCGGCGGCGTTCTCCCAGCGGCCCAAGGAGGCCCCCAAGAGGCCTCCAAGAGGCTCCCAAGATGCCCCCTCCTCCTCATCCTCCTCCTCCTCCTCCTCCTCCCTCTTCCTCCTCCTCCTCCTCCTCCTCCTCCTCCTCCTCCTCCTCCTCCTCCTCCTCCTCCTCCTCCTCCTCCTTCTCCTTCTCCTTCTCCTTCTCCTTCTCCTTCTCCTTCTCCTTCTCCTTCTCTCTCGCATCACCCAAGAATTCCAGGAACGAGGGGGCTGGCTCGAGCCAAAAGCCTACAACAGAACCCCGACTCTGGAGCAGGTTCCACCGCTTGCCCCCTCTTAGGGGCAGTCTGGGGCGAGGAGCCAGGGATTGGAGACGCGCTGGCCCTAAGGCCAGAGGGGCTTGCCGGACACCAGGATCCTCGACGACGTCCTCCGTGGACTCGACCCGCTCGCTCATGAGCGGCGCCTGCGCGCAGCAAGCGGCCGCCCCGCGCTTGCCGCCGCGCCGCGCCGCCGCTGCCTAGCCACCGCCACGCCGCCGCGGCCGCGCGCTCCGCGGGTCATACGATGGGGCCACTTGCCTCCCCTCAAGACGACGCCTGGACGAGGACAAATTCGGGTGAGGATAATGCGAGGAGAATCTCTGAGATCCGGCGGCTCTGGAGGAGGTATCAGGCGCCGCGGCCTTCTCAGAGTGCCCCCAAACGCTCTGAGAGCGTTCTGGAACGCTCTGGAACGGATTCATCCTCGTCCTCGCCCCGTCCGACCCCCCACCCAGGGGAAACCAAAGGTACCGATACAGCTACTCCACAGACCTCTCCTGGGGCGCGTTCTGACCAGGATTTGGCGGCGAATCCAGCGGTGGCGACGAGGGCCTCCCAGGAGGCCCGAAAGGGGGGAAAACGAGGGAAGGGTAGCGGTATGGGTACCTCTTCCTCCTCTGACCCCCGCCGCCCCCGACGTCTTGGCGGATAGGGGAAGCGGGGAAGGCGTCTTAGAAAGAGACTGCTCCTGAGAAGGCGCCGGCCCCACGTGTGCAGAGAAGGCCCGCGCCTTCTGAGAAGCAGGGGTGCTTCTCAGAAGCCTTCCCCTGCCCCGTATGCCCCCCTTTACGCGTGGCCGAGACCTCCCTCCTTGTAAATCGCATTTCATGACCGTACCCAAACACATCGGACTCTAACCATGCAGGTCCATGACAATTGAGCGCTGACCTTGCCAGCAGGGCACTTGCCGTGGCAAGCAACGCTGCGCTGCTGTCTGAGGGACCTGATCTGGAATATTGTTTTGCAGCATCAGTGGTGTGTGTGGTGGACTTGCCCTGGTACTCCTCCGCAGCATCCTCCGAATTACCCTCACCCTCGCTCTCCTTCTCCTCGCCCTTTCTTCTGCTGCCGATCCTTATCCATCCCACAACCGTCATTATCCGTGCCTCCTCCTGCGTCTTCTCCTCCTCCTCCGCCCTTCTCTCCTGCCCCGCTCCTCCCCTCCCTCTTCCCCCCGGGACCCTTCCTCCTCGAGAACGGGGGACTGTGGCGGCCCTCGACTTTCGGATGGTGTTTCCGTATGGCTTTCCTAAGGTTATCGCATCCTTCATCCTCGTCCTCCTCTTCCTCCTCGTCCTCCTCCTTCTCTCTCCTCCTCTTCCTCCTCCTCATCCTCGCACAACTCCTCGTCGTCCTCCTCCGCCTCCCAAAAGGAGCACTGGCTTTCTTGTGTTGCTACCAAAAAACAAAACACAACAAAAAGCTTGCGTCATACCGACTTGTTGTGTTGGGTGGGTGGGTGGGTGAGTAGGAGAAAAATCCTCTGTGGCGCTGTCCAATGAAATCCTTTTTGCGCGGACTTCCCATAGAATCCCTTTGGTGTGTTCTTCTCCAAATAAGCTTGCCCTATAAGAGTCCTAGCTCATCGTAAGTAACTGGTTTTTAGCACCCCCCCTTTCTAATGGCACCCCCCTTTTTCCAATGGCACCCCCCCCTCTTTCCAATGGCACTTGCTTGCTTGCTCTTGCGTGCTTGCTCTCGCTTGCTTACTCTTGCTTGCCCTTGCTTGCGTGCACTTGATCGCTGGCTCTTGCTTGCTTGTTATTATTCGTTTGCGCTTGCTTGATTCCGCTTGCTTACTTGCGCTTGCTTGATATTGCTCCTCCCGTTCTCCTCCAGCCCGTCCTGCTCCCGTCCTCCTTTCGTCCTCCTCCCATCCTCCTCTCATCCTCCTCCTGTCCTCCTATCTACGTGGAGTCAACGCTGGCTGATATCAAAGGGATTCCTGTTGAGAGGCGTTCCAATAGAATTCCCTCTGCGGAACTTTTCAAAGGATTCCTTTTGAGGGTTTCCCATCGAATTTCTTTGTCGTGTTTCCAAAGGGTTCCCACTGTGACGGTTTCTACCTCCTTCCCTGCCCCCCCCCCAAAAAAAAACAAACCGAATGTTTAATGATGTGTTTGTTGTTTCTTTTCCTTGTGGGGGGGGAGAAAAATCTGTCGTGGCGCTTTCCAATGAAATCCCTTTGTGTGGATTTCCTAAAGAATCCTTCTGGGGCGTTTTCCAATGGATGCCTGTTGAGAGGCGTTCCAATAGAATTCCCTGTGTGGCGCTTTCCACAGGATTCCTCGTGTGAGGATCTCACATAGAATCACATCTGTGGTGTTTCCAAAGGATTCCCACTGCGACGGTTTCCAATAGAATGCCGTTGTGGTGCTTTCCACATGATTCCTGTTGTGATGTTTTCCCACAGAACACTTTCGTAGTGCTTCTCAATGGATTCCGTTTTGCGAGGCTTTCCGATGGAATCGCGTTGTGGTGTTTTCCGACGGATTCCTTTTGTGATGCTTCCCTGTGGGATCTCCTTTTCGTGCGTTCCAAAGGATTCCTGTCATGACGCTTTCCCATAGACACCGTTTGCGGCGCGTTCCAAAGGATTCCCACTGCGAGGAATTCCCGTAGAAACCAGCTGCGGTGCATTCCAAAGGATCCTTGTTGCGAGGCTTTTCAATCGAATATTTGCGTGGTGCTTTCCTCAAGAATCCTGTCGTGAGGCGTTCCTATGGGATCCCTCTGCGGCGCTATCCAAAAGATTCCTGTTGTGAGGCTTCACAGTTGAATCCCTCTGTGATGCGTTCCGAAGGATTCTCTTTTGCGCGGTTTTCACATAGGACCCCTCACTGGCACTTTCAAAAAGTAAAATTTTCTGGTGTGAGGCTTTCCCATGGAGTCCCAGTGTGGTGCTTTCGCACGGATTCCCACTGCGACGGTTTCCAATAGAATGCCTTCGTGGTGCTTTCCAATTGATTATTGTTGTGAGGCTTTCCACTCGAATTGTTTCGGGTGCCTCCCAATGGATTCCGATTGTGAGGGTTTTCCCATCGAATCTCTTGTTGATGCTTTCCAAAAGGATATTTGGTGCTGCTTCCGAATAGAACCTCCTCGTGGTGCTTACCAAAGGATTCCTGGTGTGATGTTTTCCATAGACACCGTTTGCGGCGCGTTCCAAAGGATTTCCACTGCGAGGACTTCCCGTCGAATACCCCGGTGGCGATTTCCAGAGGATCCTTGTTGCGAGGCTTTTCGGTAGAATCTCTGTGTGGTGCGTTCCACAGGAGTCCTGCCGTGAGGCTTTCCAATAGAATCCCTCTGCGGCGCGATCCAAAAGATTCCTGTTGCGAGGCTTCCTGATTTAATCCCTCCTGTTACTGTCCGATGGATAATTGTTTTGTGCGGCTTCCCTATATGAGCCCTCAATTGTACTAAAGGTTTTCTAGTGCGAAACGTTCCGGGGGAAACTCTCTATGGTGCTTTCCGATGGGCTCCTTGTTGTGTGGCTTCCCAATAGGAACCCCTTAGTGACGCTTCCCATTTGAATAGAATTCCTGCGTGGTGCTTTCCAAAGAATCCCTTGCGTGGTACTTTCCAGAAGGAGCCCGTCGCAGCGTTTGACACAGGTTTCCTCTGGTGACGCTTTCCTGCAGGAGTCCTTCGTGCTGCTTTCCAAAGGATTTCTCTTGCGAGACTTTCCACTACAATCCCTGCGTGGTGTTTTCCATAAGGATTCCTGTTACCAGGCGCTCCGATGGAATCCATATTGTTGCGCTGCTCAGAAGATCTCGATTGCGATTTCGTGCAGTAAAACTTGTTAGATCCCTTCTCAAGGGGGTCCAGTTGTTTGTTCCCACAGAATCCTTCCTGGGGCGCTTTCCAAAGGATTACAGCTATGATTGTTTCTAACAAAATGCGTGCTGATAGACAGAGTTTTCCAGATGATCCCTGTTGTGAGGCCATACAATGAAGTTCCTGTGTATCGTACAGTGTTCCAAGCCCGAGGCTGTCCAATCGAACAGTTTGTGCTGTGCAAAAAGATCCTCCTGTGATGCTTCCTAATGGAAGCCCTCAGCAGTGCTTTCCAAATGGCTCCGATTATGAGACTTTCCCATAGAATCCCTTGGCAATGATGTCCAGCGGATTCCTGTGGACATAGCCTGTGCTTCGTTTTCGAGAGGGATTCGCTTGTAATGGTTAAGGAAGGAGATGCATATAATGTGTATGCGACAGAGAAAGGCAAAAGGAGAAAGCGAGAGAGGAAATAGAAGGATAATGGTGAAGACAAGGCTGGAAGCTCGTAAAAACTCCTCTGGCGAAATTCCAGCCCCATGCCGTGTGGCACAGGGCTGGATTTCCGAGGGCCATGCTCGGGGGGCATTTTTGTTGTGAAGAGGCTGGCGAAGAGTGAGAGAGAGAGAGAGAGAAACAAAAAAAGAGAGAGAGAGAGAGAGAGATGGAGAAGAAGAGAAGAAGAAGATCACGATAAAGAGAACGAACAAATCACGAAAACACTGCAAACAAAACATTCAAAACAGCGAGGGCCGCCACAGTCCCCTGGCCTCGAGTCCCCCCATCCCTTCCCTGGGCCCTTCCCTCCCGCCTCTTCCTCCCCCCCCTCCCTCCCCCCGCCCCATGCTCCATCCACCCCAGACCCCATCTCCCCTTGGCAGCGCGCACGAGGGGCGAGGGGCGCGACCTTCCACGGAACGGGGCCTCCTGGAAGCCTCATTGGTTGAAGGTCGCGCCCCCTCGAGACCCCTCGATCCTCCTCCATCCTCGATCCTCGATTCTCGATCCTTGATCCTCGATCCTTGATCCTCGATCCCTGATCCTCGATCCTCCTCGATCCTCGATCCGACTGGCTGCTTGGATCACCGCTTAGGTTGCTAAGGTGGTTTCTGAGAAGGCTTCCTGGACCGCAAAGCCCCTGCCTTCTGACCCACCCTTACAACAACAAATAACGCCAAACGCCCGCGTGCAAGCCGCCATCATCCTTGGGATGGGGGAAAATGGTCCTGACTGAAATGCGTCCTGTTCTTCATCCCGAGTCGTTTTCTGGCGGGGGCCCGGGGAGTGCCTCGAGAGCCCAAAAACCGAAAGAACTCGGGACCCGTGTCCATCAGGACCCGCCTGCCTCATGGCGACACCCCCCCGTCCCACTTTCTCGCCGGCGCACACGAAAAGGGGAGATTTCCGTGGCAAATCAGCTCGCGTAGCTGATTTTCCTGGAGCGCCCAAGCATCGGGGAAAGCGCCCGGCGGCTGGGCCGAAACCAGCCGCACGGGGCAGACTTCGCACCCCCCCCGTCCCAAGCCCTCCCTTTCGTCCGACCCGATCTTGATCCTCCCCGTGAGCCCTTCCCTCCCTCCTCGCTCCACTGGATGTGGCGGGGGAGGCGCCTTGGGCTCGCCGCCGAGCCTGCCCGCCGGCGGTCTCCTCGTCCTGCCCCCGGCGGAGGGCCAGCTGAGACGTCGGCAGCGCCCCTCACCACCCCTTTGCCCCCCGCCCCAGTCCTCCCTCTTTCGCAACCTCCTGCTCCACCTCCCTCCTCCTCCTCCTCCTCTTCTTCCTCCTCCTCCTCCACCTCCTCCACCTCCTCATCATCCTCCTCCTCCTCCTACTCCTCCTCCTCCTCCTCCTCCTCATCCTCCCGTTCCTGCTCCTGCTCCTGCTCCTGCTCCTGCTCCAGCTCCTGCTCCTGCTCCTCCTCCTCCTCCTCCTCCTCCTCCTCCTCCTCCTCCTCCTCCTCCTCCTCCTCCTCCTCCTCCTCCTCCTCCTCCTCCTCCTCCTCCTCCTCCTCCTCCTCCCTTTATCCTTATAAACAACTTCCCCTGTCGCACGCCGAAGCCAGATGTTAGGGCGGGCCGGACGTTTCGCCTGAAATTACCTCACCATTCGCGACCCTGAAGTTTAAAGGTCAGCAGCTGTTTCATTGATGGAGGGCGGGTGGTTTTCAAAATGTGGCTCTCGCCTTTGCGCCGCGCACATTCGTTCTTAATTGCAACAGTTTCACGGATTGAGGGCGGGTCGTTTTCAAAATGTGGCTATCGCCTTAGCGCCGCGCACATTCGTTCTAAAAACTTGCAAGCGTTTCACGGAATTAAGGCGGGTATGCTTTGATATTATGTTGGCTCTCGCCTTAGCGCGGCGCATATTCGTTAAAACGTTGCAAGAACTTCACGGATTGAGAGCGGGCAGTTTTCCAATGCAGCTCTCGCCTGAGCGCGACGCACATTGGTTTTTTCAATGTGCAAGGAGCGTGACGGATTGAGGGCGGGTCGTTTTCAAAATGTGGCTCTCGCCTTAGCGCCGCGCTTATTCGTTTTACACATTTGCAAGAGTTTCACGGAGTCCCACCATCAACCTACCAGAAATGGTGGTTTGAAAGGTTTCTGGGTTATGCGGGCGCAACAGTTCTTATGATTCGCTGTGTTGTAGTCCCAAGAACGACGTTCTGCAACGATTCAGGCTCGTCAGGACGCAACATTCAGGTTGATCCGTGGCGCTGGAATCCCGGTAACCATGTTTCAGCATCTCAAACATCGTTGATGACTCTTGGGTTTACTCTGGTCCTCCTCATCCTCCTCATCCTCCTCCTCGTCCTCCTCCTCTTATTCCTCCTTCTGCTCCTCCTCCTCCTCCTCCTCCTCCTCCTCCTCCCCCTCCTCCTCCTCGTCCGCCTCCTCCTCCTCAACTCTTTTTCCTTATAAATAAATTCTCCCTGTCGCACCCCGGGGCCTGTTTTCAGGGCGGGCCTGGCGCTTCGCCTGAGAATTCCTCACCACTGGTGACTCTGAAGATTCAAAAATGGCAACAGCTTCACGGATTGAGGGCGGGTGGTTTTTCAAAAAGTGGCTCTCGCCCTTGCGCCGCGCACATTTGTTTTCAAAGGTCGAAAAAGTTTCACGGATTCAGGGCGGGTCGTTTTCAAAATGTGGCTCTCGCCATAGCGCCGCGTACATTCGTTTTCAGAAAATGCAAGGGTTTCACTGGTGAAGGCCGGCTCCTTTTCAAAATGCGGCGCTCGCCTCAGTGCCGCGCTCATTCCTTTGAAAAAAAATGCAAGGGTTTTACGGATTCCCATGATCAGCGTACCAGAAGTGGTGGTTCGGAAAAATCAAGAATGTGAGGGTGTCACAGCTACGTTGATTCGCGGTGTTGACGTCCCCGGAATGGTGATCTGGCACGATTCAGGATCGTCAGGACGCAACACTCAGCTTGATCCGTGGCGCTGGGGTCCCGAGAATAATCGTTTGGCATGCTTCAGGGTCTTCAAGCGGTGTCTTCCAACGAGGCAGTTCCTTCAGTCGAAATGAACCGTTGTAGGAGCCTATGAAGAGGGAGCTTAGAGGGAGGGTGTATTCCAACATCGTCGATGACTATAAAAGTTTACACTGGTCATCCTCATCCTTCTCCTGCTCCTCCTCCTCCCCCGTCGCTTCAGTGTTCAACCACTTTGGACTTCATCACAATTTGTGTTCAACATCATCCGAGTCTCGGTTGAATGATCAGCCACGCCACCATCGATTATGAGCCGCTCGTGTCTCAAACCTCCCCCCCTGCTCGCCAGTCCCGAGGATCCCGCCCAGGTCGAGCCCACAGCGCAGCGGCATAATCGTCCTCCTCCTCCTCCGCGATAGTCCAGGGCCGTTGTGTAACGGCCCCGTGGGGAGCTCCTCGGGGGTTGCACAGCTTGGTTTTTCAGGTGCTGGTGACGGCGTTTGCTCCACCTGTGAGGCTGTGCCTCCTGAAGCGCGCCGTGGCGTCCCGACGGCGTCAAAGTTCTTCGCGGGGGAGCAGGGACGGGAGCAGCAACGCTCCGTCCAAAACACGTGAAACTCCCGAAACTCCGACGTGGTGATCTACATGTTTCTTGCCCCACCCATGCAAGCCCCTTCGGCACAACCCGCATCACGGCCAGTTGTTGTCCTCCCCGCCCGTTCTCCTGTTACAGCCCAGGGGCCTGAGGACGCCGCGAACGGCACGACAGAAACACCACGATCTTTCAGGACGTCTTCGAGCTCTGGGCTGAGGGGCAAAAGGTCGCCCCTGAGCTGTCCAGGCGCGCAATCCTGCCAGTGGGAAGGGTCCGATGGCTTCTAGCACACCAAGTGGTGCAGGCTATGTGGTGCAAGCTATGCGGTGTGAGCTATGTGCTGCAGGCTGAGTGGTGTAAGCTTTGCGGCGCACTCGGCGTGGCCTTTCTATGTGGTGCGATCTGTAGGGTGCGAGCTGCGTACTGCAATCCACGTGGCGCAATCCATGTGGTGCGATCTGAGTGGTTTAAGATACGTGGTGCAATACAAGTGGTGCAATCTACGCAGTACAGTACAAGTGGTGTGAGCTATGTGATGAAAGCCATGCGGTGCAAACTATGTGGAGCCATCGTTCTCATCTGGGCAGTGTGCAATGCAGTGCAAGCTACGTGGCGCAGTCTGTGTGGTCCGACCTATGGGGTGTGAGCTACGTAGCTCAATTGATGGGCGTGTTTTCCACCACCACCACCATAAGTTGGAGGGGGGGTCCTCCTCCTCCTTCTCCTCCTCCTCCTCCTCCTCATCCTCGTCCTCCTCATTCTCCTCCTCCTCCTCCTCCTCGCCCTCCTCCTCCTTCCGCCCTCCAACTTATGGTGGTGGTAGTGGAAAACAAGCTTATCATCAATCTAGATGGTGCAATCCATGTGGCGCAATTGCAGAGCAATGCAGTGCAAGGCAGTGCGATTGCAATGCAATGCGGCGACGGGCGGCGGCGACGGGCGGCGACGACGGGGCAGCGACAGGCGGCGACTGGGCGGCGACAGGGCGGCGACTGGGCGGCGACGGGGCGACAACAGGCCGGCTGGGGCGGCACATGAGCCCAGTTCCGAGGGAGACATATAAAAAACCCTAAGTGCAAGCACTGTGTGGGGAATCTCTTATAGTATATCGTTACCCAGGTTGTATTGGCCAGAGAACGCCCGCCACCGAGCATATACTATCAGATGTATGATCGCGCGCGTCACCCAATAGGGGCGACGCACAAAGAGTATGAGCATGTTTGGGTGATGCCGATCCCCCTATCTGGCAGACCACCCCGCCCCACAAAAAAAACATCTCAAACACGAGATGTATGCTAGCCCATGCTGCGGGCTTGCTGCGTGAGCTTTCGGCGGCCACGTCGCCTCGTCTGACCAGCATGACAACAAACCATGGTACGACCCTTCCTCTTGCGAGCAGGAGCGCGCACTGGGCAAGGACGAGAGGTGAAAGGAACGTGTCGCACTGAGCGGCTGAGCTGCTCCACTGCCAAAGCACCCCGCACTCCCTCCCTTCTGGGTACGCTATATCAGGGACTTCGGTGAGCGGGGAAAATGAAGAGGAGGAAAGGGGTGAGGGAGAAGAGGGGAGGGGTGACATGGGAGAACGATGAGAAAAAGGGAGACGGGCAGCAGGATGATGACGAGCAGCCACTTGCCCCACCCACCAGAACCCCCAGGACGGCACGGTACAGCAAAATCGTGTCGTTACAACGTCAGCGTTGACCCCCGCCACCGCGTGGATCGTTCAATCATGAACGACCATGGCTTTCCAACAGAACGGATCGTTCGACGTCAGCCAGTGCTGGGCCACTGGCAGCAGCCAACCGCGAACGCCTGCGCTGGGGCCGCCGTCGCATCAACGCGGCGCAAGCCTACTGCATGAGGCTCGAGCTGTCGTTGGCCTCTTGAGGGCCTCCGGCTGCATTCGCTGCGTTCGGACCACTTGGCGAGAACCCACCTCAGGACAGGTCCAGAGTCGTCGTCGTCGTCGTCGTCGTCGTCGTCGTCGTCGTCGTCGTCGTCGTCGTCGTCGTCGTCGCCGTCGCCGTCGCCGTCGCCGTCGCCGTCGCCGTCGCCGTCGCCGTCGCCCTCGCCCTCGCCCTCGCCGTCGCCCTCGCCCTCGCCGTCGCCGTCGCCCTCGCCGTCGCCCTCGCCGTCGTCGTCGACGTCGCCGTCGCCGTCGTGGTCGTCGTCGTGGTCGTCGTCAGCGTCGGCGTCGGCGTCATCGTCGGCGTCGTTTGCGTGGTCGGCGGCGGCGGCGGGGCGGCGGCGGGCCCCGCCAGGCGGCGGCGGCGGGGCGGCGGCGGGGCCGCGCGGAGCCAGGGCGCGGACGCGCCACGGCGGCCCCTCGGAGGCGGCGACAGCGGCAAAATAGACCGGGGACGGGCACTGCGCACGGTCACGGAGAGGCCTCGCCGACGGCGTCGGCCAGCGGCGCCCCTGGATCCGCGCGCTGCCCCCCGGCGGGCCCTTCGCCCCCCGCGTCGCGTCCGAGCCCGCCCCTCCTCGTGCCGCGCCGCATTGGGCGCTGGCGGCGCGGGCGGGGGGGGGGCGCTCAGCGGCGGCGCCGCCGCGGCGGCGGCGGCATGGGCCGCCCCGCGCGGCGGCCTCGCGCCGCCCGCCGGGGGCGCGGATGCTCGCGGGCGCGGCTGGGCGTCGACGCCGCCCCACTCGTCGCCGCCGTCGTCGATGTCGTTTTCTACCTGTTGTTGTTTTTGTTGCTGATGTTGTTGCATTCTACGTGCTGAACAACTACTTTTGTTGGACACCTGGGATGCGCCCTGGCGCTCTCGCCCAGGCGCCGGCTGCATGTCCTTTGAAAGCCAGGCTCACGCTCAAGCGTTTCGGGGGTGCGCCAAAACCGGCCCCCCAACAACAACACTCTGGCTCGACACTTCCGTCCTTTTCACTTGGGGCCGGGGCTCTTGCTCGCCGACCCAAACCGCCTTTCCAACAAAACTGGCGCTCCCGCTCGATACTTCCCTGCCCTTTACCTCAAGACCGACGCTTCCGCCTCGGGACCCCCTGCAAACAACGACGTTCCCGCTCGATACTTCCTCCGCTTTTTTACGCCGAAGTTCCAAGAGGCCCTGAGGTTTCCCTAGTGCCTGTTGAACCTTACTTACTGAACAAAGTTTATTGCTGACACCCTGAATGCGCCCTGGCGCTCTCGCCCAGGCGCCCTAGCCCTATAGCTTCCGACGCCCCAAAACGGGCCCGAAGTTCCAAAAATCGCCCCACGACGGTCCAAAAATTACTCGACGCGGAGATCCCCATATGCGCATCTCATAGTGATGGCTAAATTCGGTAGAAGACATTGTCCTTTCAATATACGAATGTCAGCGAATTTCCCTGTGAACACCTGTCAGGAAAATCCGTCCGTGAAAACAACAACTGGCCCGTGCAATACCCCCTGGCGCCCCCCCGTGGGAGTGCTGAAATCAGCGCCTCGCCTGAGACATCCTCGGGGACTGCTCCGAAAGAGAAAGATGTCGGGCACCCAAACACGCAAACCGCCTGAGACATCCTACCAATCTGGGCGCAAACGGGCCTGTGATATACCCTTTGGCGCCCCCCCATCGGGAATACTGAAACCAGCGTCTCGCCTGAGACATCCTCGGGAACTGTTCCGGAAGAGAAAAATGCGGGCACCGAATCGGGCAAACCGCCTGAAACATCCCCCCAATTTGGGCGCGAACGGGCCCATGATCTACCCCCTGGCGCCCCCCCATTGGGGGTACTGAAACCAGCGCCTCGCCTGAGACATCTGCTGAAACTGCTCCGAAACAGAAAGATGTCGGGCACCGAAACAAGCAACCCCCCTGAGACATCGCCCTAATTTGGGCGCGAACGGGCCTGTGATATACCCCTTGGCGCCTCGCCTGAGACATCCTCGGGAACTGCTCCGAAAGAGGAAAATGTCGGGCACCCAAACAGGCAAACCGCCCGAGACATCCCCCCAATCTGGGCGCAAACGGGCCTGTGATATACCCTTCTGGCGCCCCCTTTTCTTGGGAGTACTGAAACCAGCGCCTCGCCTGAGACATCCTCGGGTCGCGTTCCGACAGAGAAAGATCATGGACACCCAAGCAGGCAAACCGCCGGAGACATCCCCCCAATCTGGGCGCGAACGGGCCTACGATCTACCCCCTGGCGCACCCCCTTTTTGGGAGTACTGAAACCAACGCCTCGCCTGAGACATCATATGAAACTGCTCCAAATGCAGAAGATATCGGGCACCGAAACAAGCAACCCCCCCGAGACATCCCCCCAATCTGGGCGCGAACGGGCCTGTGATATACCCTTTTGGCGCCCCCCCCTTCTCGGGAGTACTGAAACCAGCGCCTCGCATGAGACATCCTCGGGAACTGTTTCGACAAAGAAAAGTGCCGGGCACCCAAACAGGCAAACCGCCCGAGACATCCCCCCAATCTGGGCGCAAACGGGCCTGTGATATACCCCTCTGGCGCCCCCCTCTTGGGAATACTGAAACCAGCGCCTCACCTGAGACATCCTCGGGTCGCGTTCCGACAGAGAAAGATCATGGACACCCAAGCAGGCAAACCGCCGGAGACATCCCCCCAATCTGGGCGCGAACGGGCCTACGATCTACCTCCTAGCGCCCCCCTTTTTTGGGAGTACTGAAACCAACGCCTCTCCTGAGACATCATCTGAAACTGCTCCAAATGCGGAAGATATCGGGCACCGAAACAAGCAAACGACTCCAGACATCCTCACTATTTTGGCACGAACGGATGAATGCAATACCCCCATGGCCTTTCCCCCTGGGAGGCGAAAGTGAGCGCCTCGCTCGAGACATCCCCAAAATCTGTTCCGACAGCGCAGGACGTCGGGCACCAAAGCAGGCAAACCGCTCGAGACATCCCCGCCATTGTGGCGCGAACGGACGAGTGCAACACCCCTTTGGCTGCTCACCATTGGAAGCGAAAGTGAGCGCCTCGCTCGAGACATCCTCCAAATCTGCTCCGAAAGCGCAAGACGTCGGGCACCAAAACAGGCAAACCGCTTGAGACATCCCCGCCATTTTGGCGCAAACGGACGAATGTATTACCCACTGGCGGCCCCCCCTTGGAGGCAAAAATGAGCGCCTCGTTCGAAACATCCTCCAAGTCTGCTCCGACAGCGGAGGTATCGGGCACCAAAACAGGCAAACCGCTCGAGACATCACCACCATTCTGGCGCGAACGGACGAATGCAACACATCCTGGCGCCCTCCCTTGGAGGCGAAAATGAGCGCCTCGTTCGAAACATCCTCCAAGTCTGCTCCGAAAGCGGAAGATGTCGGGCACCAGAATTGGCAAACCGCTCGGGACATCCCTTGGCGCGAACGGAAGAGTGCAATACCAACTGGCGGTTCCCCCTAGGAAGCGAAAATGAAAGCCTCGCTCGAGACATCCTCCAACTCTGTTCCGAAAGCGCAGGACGTCGGGCACCAAAACAGGCAAACCGCTCGAGACATCCCCGCCATTGTGGCGCGAACGGACGAGTGCAACACCCCCTAGCGCCCCCCTTTTGGAGTACCGAAACCAGCGCCTCGCCTGAGACATCCTCACAACGTGCGTGCGAGCCTGAGCGCGGAAGTATCAGGAGCGTGAGCGAGTCTGCACATGAGTGATTCCAGACATGAGAATCCTGAGTATCAAGAGCCTAAGAGCGAGTGTACATGATTATGAGCGACTCTGAACATGAGTGAGTCTACATGTGAGTGAATCAAAGAATGATGACCGGAAGGTGGGAGGTGTTGAGGGTGGGAGGTTCTCTCGCGTTCCGCGCGATTCAAATTAAAGTGATTCACTGCGTTGGGCCCCCCACGTGCGCATCTATTCGCATGGACCTGTCCGCCGTGAATGTCTAGGCGCATGACCTTCCGAATATTAGCGCACTTGAGTTGCAATGGTCTGATCATGAATCATGCGAATGAATTGGAGCGCGACTGAATCTCAGTAGTACGAGCGCGTCTCTGCGCATGAGCCTGGGGCTTCCTGGGGCCTCCTGAAACCTCTTGAGGGTTCCTGGGGCGTCCAAAAAGTTTTTGGGGCCTCCTGGGCCCTCTTGGGGCTTCGAATGGCCTCCTGAAGCATCCTGGGGCCCCGCATGGTCTCCTGGAGCCTGCTGGAGCCTCCTGGGGCCTCCTGGGACCTCCTAAGGAGGACTCGTGCCCCAGAGGGCGCCCGATCTTTAGAAACAGACATACATAAAACATTGCAGATTACGGCCAAAGGAGAAGGGAAAAATATAGGATCGCGCCCCAGAGGAAGCCCAATCTATAGGAACATGTGTAAAACAGTTCGGGTTGTATAAACCCGAGAAAGATTATCGATATAAACGTACGTATAACATCAAAGATTCGTGCCCCAGGTGAGCGCTATCTACAGGAGCATACGCAAAACACATGGGATTGGAGCCACTCTTGTTGCCTTTTGAGGCCTTCTGCTCCTGGGGCCTCTCAGGGTTTCCTGGTGCCTTCCGGGGCCTCCTGGCGTTTCCTGTGGCCTCCTGGGGCCTCTTGTGGTTTCCTGAGGCCTCCTGAAGTTTCCCGGGACCTCCTGGGACCTCTTGGGACATCCTGTGGCCTCTTGGGTCTTCCTGTGGCCTCCCGATGCCTCCTGGGGCCTCATGTGGCCTCTCGGGGCATCCTGGAGCGTGCTGGAACCTCCTGAAGCATCCTGGGGAAAATCGGTGCCCACGACTCTGGCCACCCCCAAAAAAATACATATCGAGACCTCCTCAAAATCTAGCCCCCCCAGGGGGGCGAAAATGAGCGCTTCGCTCGAGACATCCCCAAATGTGTTCCGACAGCGGAAGATGTTGAGCATGCAAACAGGCAAACCGCTCAAGAACGGAGGCCGTGCAATACCCCTGGCGGCCCCCAGTTGAGGAGGCGATGTGCACGAGACGTCCTCAAAATCCATTCCGAAAACGGGGGGGCTCAAGCATGCAAACAGGTAAACCGCTCGACACATCCTCGCCATTGTGGCGCGAACGGAGGCCGCGCAATACCCCTGGCCGGCCCCATTAGGAATGCAAAAACTAGCAAGCCGCTCGAGACAACCTCCTCATCTGTTCATCAGCATCATAATCATCATCAGCATCATCATCATCATCATCATCATCATCATCATCATCATCATCATCATCATGATCATCATCATCATCATCATCATCATCATCATCATCATCATCATCATCATCATCATCATCAGCACCATCATCCGCATCATCAGCATAACCACCATCATCCGCATCACCATTATCATCATCATCAACAACATCACCATCAGCATCATCATCGCCATCGGCATCATAATCAGCAGCACCATCACCATACTCATCCATCACACACCATCACCACCATACTCACACCATACTCTCACCACAACCACCATCATTGTCTATTGCACAGAAGGAGGAAGGAAGTGAAAGGTCCGGCGCACTCAGAGAATAACTAGAAACCCATCGTTTCGATACGCGCAAGAAGCGCCCCATCCTCAGGATATGGGGGGGAACTTCCAAACGGCCAGCAAACGGCCCAAAACGGCCCCAAGACTCCCAAAAGGCCTACAACACGGCCCCGAGTCGGCCCCACATACCTCGTCGATGGCCCCGACACCACCCAAAGAGGGACCCACGCCCACCCAAAAAGGCCCTCAAGACGGCCCCGGGAGGCCAAGACGTCCCAGCGAGGCCCCAGGGGAAAAATAAGAAGAAAAAGAAAAAGAAGAAGCAGAAGAAGAAGAATAATAACAATATATATAAATATATATATACACACATACATACATACATACATACATACATACATACATACATACATACATACATACATACATACATACATACATACATACATACATTACACACATACACACACATACATACATACATACATACATACATACATACATACATACATACATACATACATGCCAACAACAACAGCAGCAGCAGCAACAACAACAAAAACAACATCAACAACAACAGCAACAGCAGCAACAACAACAACACCAACACTAACACCAACACCAATAACGACAACAAAAATAACAAAACCCACTCTCTCTCTCTTTCTCTCTCTCTCTCTCGAGAGAGAGAGAGAGAGAGAGAGAGAAAGAGAGAGAGAGAGAGAAAATGAGAGAAACAAAAAAAAAGGCTGTACGCTCTTACTTGCCCGCGAGTCATTCAACACGTATACCCTACACCCTCGATACCCGCCCTCTTCGTCTTCGATCACACCCCTTTCGGGGGGATTATTTCTCTTTGCTGGGGCCGGCGGGCTTAGACGTACGGGCAAACCAGAACGGGCGGACAATCCTTCGGGGGCGTACATCTCTCTGCCCGCCATTGGAATTGGCGCGGGCCCTGCAAGAGGAGGAGGGGAAGAACGAGGGAGAGTGGGAGGAAGGGGAGGGGGAAGGACGAAGGAAGAGGGATGATACCACGTTGTGAAGGCGTCCTTGGCGCGCGCGTGGTTCCTGAGCGCCGAAACGCAATTCCAGAATAATTCGCGAGGACGTCGCACGCGAGAGCGCACTCCTGAGTACATTGTGAGGAAATCTCGGGCGGGAGCGGGGGCCCTGACTAAGTTGCAAGGAAGTCTCAAGCGGGAGCGCCGTTCCTGCGCAAATTGCACAGAAGTCTCAGGCGGGAGCGGGGGTCCTCATTAACTTGCGAGGAAGTCTCAGGCGGGAGCGCCGTTCCTGCGTCAATTGCGTGGAAATGTCAGGCAGGAGCGGGGGTCCTGAGTAAAAAACGAAGAACTCTCGGGCGGGAGCGCCGTTCCCATGTAAATTGCACGGAAGTTTCAGGCGGGAGCGGGGGTCTTGATTACATTGCGAGGAAGTCTCAGACGGGAGCGCCTTTCCTGAGTAAATTGCGCGGAAGTCCCAGGCGGGAGCGAGGGTCCTGAGTAAAAATCTAGGAAATCTCAAGCGGGAGCCGTTGTTGTTGTAGCCCGGGGGGCAGGGGCACAGTTTGAGCAGGAAGACTCTCCTTGAGAAAAAAACAAAGGGCGAGCCCCGGGGGTGGCACTTCAATCGAAAAAAATAAATGCACACCGGTGGGGGGGATCAACAATAATTATTCTTCAAGAACGAGAGTTCAACAACAACAAAGGAAACAACTAAAAAATGACCCAGGAAGCCCCCGAGAGGATCCCAGGAAGCCCCCAAGAGGCCCCAAGACGGCCTGAACAAACCGATCGATCCTTATCCATCCTCCTCCTCATCCCCCTCCCCCCCCCCTCCTCTTCCTCCTCCCTCCTCCTCCTCCTCCTCCTCCTCCTCCTCCTCCTCCTCCTCCTCCTCCTCATCATCATCATCATCATCATCAATCATCATCATCATCATCATCATCATCATCATCCCCCCCCTCCTCCTCCTCCTCCTCCTCCTCCTCCTCTCCTCCTCCTCCTCCTCCTCCACCCTCCTCCTCCACCCTCCTCCTCCTCCTCCTCCTCCTCCTCCTCCTCCTCATCTCCTCCTCCTCCTCCTCCCCTCCTCCTCCTCCTCCTCCTCCCTCCTCCTCCTCCTCCTCCTCTCCTCTTCCTCCTCCTCCTCCTCCTCCTCTCCTCCTCCTCCTCCTCCTCCTCCTCATCCTCCTTCCTCCTCCTCCTCCTCCTCCTCCATCCTCCCTCTCTCCTCCTCCTCCGCCTCCTCCTCCTCCTCCTCCTCCTCCTCCTCCTCCTCCTCCTCCTCCTCCTCCTCCTCCTCCTCCTCCTCCTCCTACCTCCTCCCTCCTCCTCCTCCTCCTCCTCCTCCTCCTCCTCCTCCTCCTCCACCTCCTCCTCCTCTCCTCCTCCTCCTCCTCCTCCTCCTCCTCCTCCTCCTCCTCCTCCTCCTCCTCCTCACCTCCTCCTCCTCTCCTCCTCCTCCTCCTCCTCCTCCTCCTCCTCCTCCTCCTCCTCCTCCTCCTCCTCCTCCTCCTCCTCCTCCTCCTCCTCCTCCTCCTCCTCCTCCTCCTCCTCCTCCTCCTCCTCCTACCTCCTCCTCCCCCCCCTCCTTCCCCACCCACACACCCTTCCTCCTCCCCCCCCCGGGCCCTCCTCCTCCTGCCCTCCCCCCCCACCACCACCACACACACCTCCTATTCCATCCACTTTCTCCCCCGAGCGTTCCCTCCGAGGGGGCAACAGCGGTTGTGGGGGGGCATCTGGTCTGATAGCTTGGCCTTGGTTCAACGTCTGGCCGCGCCGGAGTTTCGAAAGGCTGGGGGAGCGGCGGCGGCTCTCCGAAGGCATCTTCGATAAAAGATCCGCCGCGGCACCCTCTAGCCGCAATGCGCGCGAAACTTCGGCCTACAACTGGCACCAAAACGTCGCACTGACCGTCGACATTGTCGCCGCCGGCCATGGCAGCGCCCACGCGCCAGGAAGACGGCGCGGTTCTCTCCGGCGGCGGCAGTCGTCGCCCGAGCAGCAGTCGCCTGAGAAGCAGTCGCCTGGGCGGCAGTCGAACGAACCGACGCGGGGGGCGCGACGACCTGTCAAGCGCCGCACTGGCGTTCTGTTCGACGCCCCTTCCCCCCCCCCCATCACCCCCCCCCCCCCCCCCCCCTCCCCCCCCCCCCCCCCCCCCCCTCCTTCCCCCCAGCGGCTCGGCCGAGGCCCGCGCGGGCTGCCTGCGCGCTAGCGATGTTCAGGATGGCAACGCCGTGGCTGCAAGCGGGAGGCCGGCCCCCCGCGCGCCCGCGCGCGCGCCGCGGAATGGGCTCGCCCGCGCGCGCAGCGGAAGGGGCTCGCCGGCCCCCGCCGCGCCCCCACCACCCCGCCCCACCTCGCCTCCAACAGGGAGCCGAGGAGAGACCAAGAGGGGGCCAGAAAGAACCCATACAGAAACCAAGCGGGAACGGACTGGAATCACCGACTGGAAACCATACGCAAGCGGAAACGACACCAAGCGGAAACCAACTGGAAACCGAAAGAAACTATAAGGCTACAGACTGTCAACCGCTTCCGCTGGCCTTCCGTCGCCGCTTCCGCGGGCCTTCCGCCGGCGCTTCCGCCGCATCCTCGCGCCGCCCAGAGGCGCCCTGCGGTCGGGCCCCCCCCGCGCGTCGAACCGACGCCCGAGGCGGTCGCGGCGGTCAGCGCTTCTGCTCTTAGAACGCAGCGCGCGAGAGCGCACGCGCATTGAATTGCAAGGCGCAGCCGCGGCGCTCGGCCAGCTCGGGGCCAGCGGCGAGGCAGGCCGAGGTACTCCAACGCGACCACCTCCGCGGGCAACGGCAAGCGAGCCGCCCCCCGCTGCGCCGCGACGCGCCAGGTGGCAGCCCGCGCGGCGCCCTGCCGGCGGAAGCGCGCCATCTCGGCGCACGGGTCGGGCCCCGACCAGCGCCGCCAGCAGCGCGGGTCGTCGACCCCAGGGCGCAGGCGGGCGCGGCCGTTGCCGACGCGGCAGCGCGGCCAGCCTCCGTCGAACGACCACCACCCGCCCATGGTGCCGCTCTGGTCAGCCACCGACCAGAGCGCGTCTTCTTCGGCGAAGTGCACCCAGCGCACCCACCCCGATGCGGATCCTTCGGGAGGCGCATCCATCTGTATACAGAACCTCGCTCGCGCCCAGCCGGGCCTGCGCCCAGTCTTGCGCGCGCCCAGCCCAGCGCGGCAACGCCCGGCCCAGCCCCCCCCCACCCCACCCCCCCACCCCGCCCCTCTCTCCCTACACCGCCCCGGTCAATCCCAATACAGGCCCCGCGCCGGCCTGGCCAGCCCCGCACGCGTTTCCGACGCAACCCCTGCAAGTTTTCACCAATGCCCCACGCCGTCGCCAGAGCATCAGTCGTCAGAGCATCAGCCGAACGATCAGCAGTCGCCCGAGCAGCATTCGTCTGAGTAGCAGGCGCATGAGCAGAATTCGCCCGAAGAGCAGTCGCCCGAGCATCAGTCGCCCGGACAGCAGTCGCCCGATTATCAGTCGCCCGACCACATGTCATCAGAACACCATTCGTCTGAGCAGCAGCCGCCAGAGCAACATTCGTCTGAGCAGCAGCGCCCCGGGCAAGTTTCGCCCGAGCGACAATTGCCCGAGCATCAGTCGCCCGAGCACCAATCATCAGAGCGCCAGCCGTCTGAGCCGCAGCCGCCAGAGCAGCACTCATCCGAGTGGCAGCCGCCTGAAAAGAATTCGCCCGGATAGCAATCGCCCGGGCACCAGTCATCAGAAAAAAACAATCGCATGAGCAGCAGTCGCCCGAGCAGCATTCGCCCGGGCAACAATCGCCCGAGCGGCATCCGCCCGCGCAGCAGTCGCCTGAGCATCAGTCGCCTGAGCGTCAGTCATCACAGCATCAGTCGCCTGGGCGGCAGTCGCCCGGGCAGCAAACGCTCGAGCACCGGCCGTCTGAGCACCAGCCATCGAAGCACCAGTCATCAGAGCACCAGTCGCCCGAGCAGCAGACGTCTGAACTGCACCCGCCCGACGGCAGACGTCTGAGCAGCATTCGCCCGAGCGGCAATCGACCGAGCATCAGTCGCCCGAGCACCGGCCATCAAAGCATCAGTCGCCCGAGCAGCAGTCGTCTGAGCCAAATTCGTCTGAGTAGCAGCCGTCTGAGCAGCATTCGCACGAGTTGCAGCTCTCTGCGCGCCAGGTCGCCCGGGCACCAGCCATCAGGACACCAGCCGTCTGCGCAGCAGTCGCATGAGTAGCAGTCGTCTGGGCAGCATCCGTCTGCGCTGCAGCCGCCAGAGCACCCGCCCCCCGGGCATCAGTCATCAGTGCATCAGCTGCCCGGGCAGCATTCGATTGAGCAGCAGCCGCTTGAGCAACATTCGCCCGAGTCAAAGTGGCGCGAGCACCAGTCGTCCGAGCATCAGTCACAAAGCCCCAACCGCCTGAGCAGCAATCGCCTCAAGAGCATTCGCCCGAGTAGCAGTCGCCCGAGCACCATTCGCCCGAGCTTCAGTCGTCTGAACAGCCTTCGTCCGACCGACAGTCGCCCGAGCAGCATCCGCCCCAGCGGCAGTCGTTCGGGCGGCAGCCGCCCGATCGGCAGTCGTCTGACCGCCAGCCGTTCTGAGCAACCATCATCGCGGAGCATCAGCGGTCTGAGCAGCAGTCGCCTGGGCAGACGTCGTTTGGGTAGCAGACCGTCTGGGCAGCATTCGTCTGAAGAGCAATCGCCCGGTCATCACTTGCCCGAGCATCAGTCATCGGAGCATCAATCGTCTGAGCAGAAGTCGTCTGCGCAGCATTCGTCTGGGTCGCAGTCGCCCGAGCAACAGTCGCCAGAGCATCCGTCATCAGGGCATCAGTCGCCCGAGCGGTAGTCGCCCGAGCAGCATTTGTCTGAGCGGCAGTCGAACGAACCGGCGCGGGAGGCGCGACGCCCCGTCAAGCGCCGCGCATACGTTCTGCGCGGCGCCCCCCCCGCCCCCCCACCCACCCACCCCCCGTCCCCCGGCGGCTCGGCAGAGGCGCGCGCAGGCAACGCGCGCGCCGGTGATGTTCAGGATGACAGTGCCCTGGCGGCAAGCGGGGGGCGGGCTCCGCGCGCGCCCGCGCGCGCTACAAAAAGGGCGCGCCGGCCCTTCCCGCCGCGCCCCCACCACCCCGCCCCATCCCACCACTAACATGGGAACCAAAAAGAAATCACAAGGGAGCCAGAAGGCACCTAGAAAAGAACCAAGCGGGAACCACAAACCCAAGAGAGCGTTTCTTTATGTTCGGCGATAACGGGCGTCATGGGAAGGGGGGGCGGGGGGGGGGTTGACGTGACGCCCCTCCCCCCGCCATGTGGCTCCGGCACCACTGCTGCGTCCGCGCGCACGACGCGACGAGCGACGAGCGACGAGCGACGACGACGACGACGACGACGACGACGACGACGACGACGACGACGACGACGACGACGACGATGAGGTCGGCGCGAGCAAAATGCAGGTGGTGATATGCCCCACTGCGCCTGTGTACATATCGGGCGCGTGTACCACAACGCGCGCGTGTACCACAAGCATCAGAACAACCATCGGGACAACCATCGGGACAACCATATATAATCGATCTGTTTGGTCTCACAACTTCTCGGTCTCTTATAAATCTACCGAACTCACTATAGAACTGCCCGTCGATCTCGCTTTTGATCGGGAGAACCATCGGGGCAACCATCAGGACAACCGTCGGGACAACCATCGGGGCAACCATCGGGGCAACCATCGAGACAACCTTGGGGACAGCCATCGTGACAGCCATCGAGACAACCATCGAGACAACCAGACATGATCATGTTGTTGGATATCACGATAGATCGGTCTCACTGTCTCCCTACCGACCTAACTGTATATATATATATATATATATATACACAAACAGATCGATGTCGGTATCACTGTCAACCTATCGAGGCAACCATCAAGACAACCAACGGGACAACCATGAGAACAGCCATTCTCATCTGTCTAGCAGTCTCACGCTCGATCGGTCTCACTGCCTGTCTATCCTGTTATCGACCTGGTCATCGGTCTCACGATCTCTCTGTTTATCTGTCGGACAGCCATCGGAACAACCGTCGGGACAGCCGACGCGACAACCTTCGCGACCACCATCGGGACAACCATCGGGACGACCGTGGGGACAACTAGCGGGACAACCGGGGGGGGAAACCAGGAGCAAAACGGTCCGCGCACGGCGCGAGCCTCTCTGGCCTGAGCTATGGCCCTTTATAACCAGGGCAGGAGAGCCCGTGCAGCCTCGCCGCACCCCGCCCGCACGCACCGACACGCACGAAACGAAGCGATCTCCTGGCTGGGACACATCCCCAGGCGACCACATGTGAGCCCTGCCCCCACCGCCCATGATCTCTTAGGGGGGGAGGGGGTTCATTTCACTTGGGAGCTCCCGAAAGAAGTGAGCCCCCACCCCCCTTCGAAATCGTGGGGGGGGGTAGGGTTCACAGATGGCCACCGACTCAAATTTCACTTCGGCCTCGCCGACTCTAAGGCGAAATCAGGACGAGAGTCAAATCGGGCGAGGATGAATCGGGAATGCCTGAGATCTGGCGGCTCTGGAGGATGTCTCGGGCGCCGTGGCCTTCTCAGAGCGCTCCCCGGAACGCTATGGAACGGATTTATCCTCGTCGCACATCCCTCGAAATCAAACGCAAGGTTTGTTTTCCGCGACATAGCGGCGCCCCCAGACCCCAAATTTCCATGTTCGCGCCGAAACTGGCGACTGCATTTGTCTGTTGTTTCGGACCCCGCGGGCCCCGTTGCGCGCATCGATCAAAACTGGCGTTTGATTTCGAGGAGGGGTGTGGCCCCGCCCAACCCTCCCCAACTTCCGATCCGACGACGGCGACGACGGCGACGACAGACGACGACGAGTGACGGCGACGGCGACGGCGATTTGGCGGCGCGCACAAGGGGGCAGGGGGAGGGGGGAAGGCTTCTCAGAAGGAGGCTCAGAAGGCGCGGCCCTTACATCTACAGACAAGGCCCGCGCCTTCTGAGAAGCAGGGGTGCTTCTCAGAAGCCTTTCCCCCTTACCCTACCAACCTGTGCGCGTGGCCGAACGACGGCGACGGCGGCGGCGAGCCGCGGCCACCGTCTCTCTCGGACACGCCTGGGGCGACCCGGCCAGCCCCGCGCAGCAGGCGGGCGGCGGGGGCCGGAGGCGAACAGAGCTCGAGCCCTGGGCGGTCAGACGCCGACGAGGTGGAGCCAGAGTGAGGGGCAACGATACTACAGTCGGACCTGGAACAGAAGAACATCCTCCAAAAACACGAGACCATCCGCCGGCCCAAACTGAAGAACATTCGAGGGTGCCCTCCCCCAGGATGCACAATAACATCCAACAAGCACGAGGAACATTAGCGTACCCTCCCCGAGCCGACCTCGATATTTTACCTCGGACCATTCGTATCTTCAATGGGAAAAATAATCCAATCAAAAAAAACCTGGGCACCCCCGGGACAACCTGGGCAACCCATGCCGATGAATGACGACAAGACGGCCTACCCCAGACAATCCCTTGGACAACCAGGCGGGGACCCAGACAACCTCACCAGAGAACCCCCCTTGGACAAGCCTCTCTGGGATTTTTCTTCCAGAAGATAAAACAGGGGGGACTGGCACAGGGGGGGAGACGTCGACCTGAATCTGCAAACGGCCCCTAGTGGCGAATCCGCGCGTTCCTGGGCGAGGCGGGGCTATCGGACCCCTGTCGGCGATGAATGGGCGATTGGGGGTCGATGAGACCCCCCGATGCCTATCCCCTCTGATCGCTGCCCCTGACAGAGGCACACGGTCGGGGACTGTTGCTTAACGCGTCGCGGCGGCGGCCCCTGCGACACGCTGTGCCCTGCAAGCCGACAGCGTGTCGCCCCGCTCTGCGGGGCGGGGCGCTGGGAAAAGCTCGGGACGCCGCCGCCTGGGTGCATGGACGTGGCTGGCGTGCCGCGCCGAAGCGTGGTGGGCCAGAACTGGCGGCGCGACGCGCCGAAGCAAACATTCCTGACCGTGGCGGGAGCGGAGGAACCGGGGCACAACGCCGCCACGCCGAGAGCGTCAGGGACAGCAGCTGCGCTCGGACGGCGGCCTGCGGCGGCCGCCGCACAGGCCCAGAGGGTCGGCGTCAGGCAGAGCGCTGGCCAGCCGTGCCCAAGGCACAGGTACAATCCGCCACCGTGCCCTCAGCACGACGTGGGGTGCCCCAAGGCTCATACAGTTGAAAATGTTGAGGACATTGAGGCGTTCCCAATGGCCTGGACCCCCACCTTCCTGGGAGCCCCTGGGAATTCATTGGGTGCGTCGCTTGAGTTCTCTGGACGCGGAGCTGGCCCAAAACTACCCCCAGAACCCCCTAGAAGGCCCCAGGACTCCCAGACAGACCATGAGCAACCCGAGACAGCCCAAGAACACCACAAGGCGCCCAAGATAGCCGCAAGACGGCCCAAGCGGCCCCCAAGACGCCTCAAGAAAGCCAAGAGGGCTCCGGGAGACACCCCGAGAGGGCCCAAGAGGTACAAATCATCGATTCCCCATTGGTTTCCACATGATTTTTGCACGCTCGCCTGTCCAGGCTTCCGAAGCCTAAGAGGGACCACCAGATCACCCTAAGACGTCCAAGCGGTCCCCAAGACCCAAAAGGGGCCCAAGGGGGGGAACACGAACTGACATGTCGAACCCTCCGCCCCAAGAGGACCCCCGAGACAGCCAGCAGATCTCCAAGAGGCCCCCAAAAGAGCACCAGAAAGCGCCCAAGAGGCCCAAAAGAGGCCCCAGGAGGCCCCCAAAAGAACTCGAGAAGGCCCCAAGACACCCCAAAACTGTCTCCAAGAGGCTCCCAAGAGGCCCCCCAAGAGATCCCAACAAGCATCCAAGAGGCCTCCGATCCGCAACCCCGGCACGGTGGCGGGATGGGCCGAGATCCATTAATCCGCCACACCCTGTGGCTTGCTACAGGGGTGCACGGCGTGCCAGACTTTTTAAGTGCTTGGGTGATTCCAAAAGGTTCCCAGTGGGGTCTCGGCCCAGCCCGCCAGCCGCGCGAACAACAGGAACTACATGGGTCTCCCTCCCACGACGGCCCCAGATGGAGTCAAAGACGGCCAAGATGGCCTCCAAGACGGCTAAGATGGCCCCAAGACGCTCACAAGACGCCTCCAAAATGACAAAGATGGCCCAAAGATGGCCCAAGATGCTCCCCAGACGACTCAAGAGGCCCCCATGACGCCCCAAGAGGGCTCCACATCCAGGAGGCAAAAATCATGTATGTTCCTCGGTGTTTCGATGATTGTAGCGTTCTTCCGACGCTCCAAGACAGACCCATGGGCCCCTAAGATCGCCCCAAGCCAGCCCAAGAGGCCCCGAGGAGGCCCGCAAGATGGCCCAAGAGGGCCCCAAGACGGCCCAAGAAGGACTGTCTCCTAGACCTCCAAGACGGCCTTAAGGCGCTCAAAGAAGAACTCACGACAGCCTAGAGAGGGCCCAAGACGGCCTCCCAGGGCCAAGAGGTCCCTCAGAGGCCCCAGGAATCCCCCTAAGAGGCCCCCAAGAGGCCTCAGAAGGCCCCCAAGAGGCCCCAGTAGCTCCCCAAGAGGCCCCTTCAGAGGCCCCCACACGGCTCCCAGCAAGCCCTCAAGAGGTCCAAGAGTCCAAGAGGCCCAGAGGCCTCCCCTTCTTTTTGTCGTTATTATCCTTCCTCCTCCTCCTCCTCCTCCTCCTCCTCCTCCTCCTCCTCCTCCTCCTCCTCGTCGTCGTCGTCGTCGTCGTCGTCGTCGTCGTCGTCGTCGTCGTCGTCCTTCTCCTCCTTCTCCTTGTCCTCTCCAAAGTGTTCCCCCAAGGGGGTTCCACAACGGCTGGGGGAGCGCATAGTTACACAGCTTGGCCAGACTTCGGCCCAACTTTGGGCCGCGTGGGCGCTTTCACAAGGCAGGGGGGGCGGCGGTGGCCCGCCGCAGGCGTCTGCGATACACGGTGCCGTCGGCACTAAAACTGGCGGGCCAGTCATTCGGTTGCGATAGCGGGAAGCCTCCAAGACGCACCCGTCACGCCGTCGGGAGGGCTCAGCGGGAGAGGGGGGCGGGGTGATGGTGCGTGGCCTCGGGGGGCGAGGGGGGAGGAGGGAGGAAAAGGAGGAAAAGGAGGAGAGAGGAGGGAGGAGGGAGGAGGGAGGAGGGAGGAGGGAGGAGGAGGAGAAGGAGGAGGAGGAGGAGGTGACGGACACAGCTTGCTGGCTTCCAAAAAAAAGCCAAAATAACGAACTGACAACAAGAACTGGCTGCTGGAGCAAAATGAAATCCGTCGACCCTGTCGGCGTGTGGAAGAGGCTGTTCCGTTCGACTCGTCTTCGTCGACGTCGTCGTCGCCGTCGCCGCTCCGTCTCTTTCCCTGGGCCCGTCGCCGCCCTCCCCTTTTCCTGGGCCCTCCCCCTCAAGCGCGCCAGCCAAAACGAAATCGAGCAACGTCGTAATTGAGTCGAAGGGAAGCCCCTTCCCTTTGATTCCTTCCCCGCTAGGGGGAGGGTCCCGGGGGTGGTCCCGGGGGGGTGTCCCAGGGGGGGTCACGGGAGGTTCCTGGTCAGAATACCAAACCCCCCTGGGGAGGCCCGGTCCAAGAGGACCCCGAATCGCCGAACGATCGTTCCAAAACGTCTTTACGGCCTCCAGACGGCCCAAGAGGGCTGGAAGACGCCCCAAGAGGTCTCGAAGAGCACTCCCAAGAGAGCCCCAAGAGGCAAAAGTCATTGATGCTCCTTACGTTTTTTACGGATTTGGGCGTTCTCGCCTCTTCAGCTTCCCGACGCTCCAAAACGGCACAAGAGGCTCTAACGATCGCCCCAAGAGCCCTCCAAGCGTGTCCAGAAACGGGCCAAAGAGGGCCCGAAGACGGTCCAAGACGCCTGCAAGGTGGCCGATGAGGCCCCCAAGAGGGCTCCAAGAGGGTGCCCAGACAGGGGAACCAAACGGATAGAGCCCTCGGCCCCGAGAGGCTCCAAGTAGGCCCCACGAGGCCCCCAAGAGGCCCCCAAGAGGCTCCAAGAGGCCCCCAAGAGCCCAAGAGGCCCCCAGGAAGCCCCAAGAGACTCCCAAGAAGCTTCCAAGAGGCCTCCAAGATGCTCCCAACGGACCCCAAAAACTGCCCCATAGAGGCCTCCGAGGGCGCTCCGAAGAGACCCCAAATAGAATCCCTGAGGACTCTGACCCACGCCAGCAGTATCGTCGTCGTTGTCATCGTCGTCGTCGTCGTCCCCCTTCAGGGTCGGCGGCACCGGCCGTAAGGCCTTCGTAATGAACGCCAAGACGAATGTCCCATCATGAGGCACGCACACACACACACACACACACACACGGCCATTGCCGAAGTCGTCGTCGTCGTCACCATCGCCGTCGATCATGATCATCATCATCATCATCATCATCATCATCATCATCATCATCATCATCATCATCATCATCATCATCATCATCATCATCATCATCATCGTCGTCATAATCGTCGTCGTCAGCAGCAGCACCATCATCAGTATCATCATCATCTTCATCGTCATCAGCAGCACCACCACCATCATCAGCATCATCATCAGCAGCATCACCATAATCAGCAGAGAATCATCATCATCATAATCAGAATGATAATCAGGATCAGCATAATCTGCAGCAGCAGCATCAGCATCATCATCCTCATCCTCATCATCATAATCAGCAACAACATCATAAGTAAGCATTATCGGCATCGTCATTGTCATTGCCATCATCATCATCATCATCATCACCAGCAGCAGCAACATCAGCAACATCAGAGTCTCTATCACCAACATCACCACCGTCGTTGTCACCATCACCGTCGTCATCATCATTTTCATCACCGTCTTCATAACCACCATCATCGTCATCGTCATCGTCATCGTTGCTGTCGTCGCCCTCGTCGTCGGCGCCACCATCATCATCAGGACCGTCATCATCACCAACACCATCAGCACCACCACCACCACAATCATCATCATCAGCACCATCAATATCATCATTGTTATCAGCATAATAATCATCATCGTCATCGGCATCATCACCATCATCATCGTCGTCATCGTCGTCGTCATCGCCATCGTCGTCATCATCGTCATCATCGTCTTCTCCGTCGTCGCAGTCGCCGATGTCGTCGTCACCAGTATCACTCATCCGCCCAAGTCAAAGATCTGCATGAGAAGAGTCCTCGCGCCACTGCACCAGCTGATTGTGCCACGAAATTTCGGGTGGGTAAGTGGGATGGTTGTTCGGATTCACGACTTCAACACTTTGCAATTCACTGCGCCCAGTATAAGACACGACATGGATTCAGCCATAGCTTGGCTCCGTATATTCTCCTTTCTAAAAACACAATAGGATCTATCCCCCCCCCCCGGCGTTATCGCTACCCCTTTCGGGCATGTAAATCATATATGATTTTGAACACATGTCCATCCCAAATATGAATTTACACTATCCCCGGGGGGCCGGTATCCCCCCCTGAGGGTCCCTTGTAAGAAACACTATGCGGTGACATTTGTTTCTCGAACATAACACTTTTTCGCGAATCCCTTACTAAAAACGGGACGAAGTGCACACGCGCGCGTCGTCGCGCGCGCATGCCGAAATCCTTCAAAAACCTTTGGTGCCGGAAGGATTTCGCAATCGAGTTTCCAAAAAAACATACAGGAACACAGGGATTCGCAACACTGGTTTGCTAAAAAAGCTTCCGCGCGAGCTCTTGCGAAATCTTAATTAAGAGAACCATAGGTTTTTCAAGATTTTCACAAAATGCACTCAAACGGGCTTCGCGCGCGCGCATGTCGAAGTCTGCCGAACGCCCTTGCGCGCGTGCCGTCGCGAGAATCCTCTGCAAAAAAATGTGACGAAGTGCAGACGCGCGCGTCGTCGCGCGCGTATGCCGAAAACATTCAAAACCCATCGGTTTCGCAAGGATTTCAAAATCGTGTGTCCAAAATACATACAAAAACCAAAGGTTTCGCAACACGGATTTTCAACAAAAGCGTGCGCGCGCGCTCTTGCGTCGTCGTCGTCGTCGCCGTCCTCCCTCCTCCCGCGTCGTCGTCGTCGTCGTCGACTACGTCGTCCCGTGTCTTTCCTCGTGTTCGTCGTCGCCGTCCTCTTTGGCGTCGTGGTCGTTTCCGTCGTCGTTGTCGCCGTGGTCGTCCTTCCTCCTCCTCCCTCGTCGTCGTCGTCCATCGTCGGCGTCTCGTCGTCGTCCCTCCTATTTCGTCGTCGTCGTCGTTGTCGTCGTCGTCGTTCCTCCTCCCTCGTCGTTTTCGTCGTCGGCGTCGCCGTCCTTCCTCCTTCTTCGTCGTTCGCGTCGTCGCCGTCCTCCCTCCTCCCTCGTCGTTGTCGTCGTTGTCCTCGTTGTCGCCGTCGTCGTCCTTCCTCCTCCCTCGTCGTCGTCTTCGTTGGCGTCGTCGTCGTCTTCGTCTTCGTCGGCGTCGGCATCGTCGTTGTCTTCGTCGTCGTCGACGTCGGCGTCGTCGTCGTCGCCGCCGTCGTCGTCGTCGTCGTCGTCGGCGTCGTTGACGACGTCGTCGCCATCGTCGTCGGTGTCGTTGTTGTCGTCGTCGTCGGCGTCGTCATCGTCGTCGTCGTTGTCATCGTCGTCGTCGTCGTCGGCGTCGGCGTCGTCGTCGTCGTCGGTGTCGTCGTCGTCGGTGTCGGCGTCGTCGAAGTCGTTGGAGACGTCGTCGGTGTCGTCGTAGTCGCTGTCGGCGGCGTCGTCGTCGTTGTCGCTGTCGTCGTCGGCGTCGCTGTCGCTGCCAAGTGCAATTTGGTACCCACCGTCACGGTCTTAAGAAATGTTGCAAACCAAGTTGCGGGTGGGTGGGTTTGATGTTTGGGAGTGGACAACTCACTGCGAACAGAAATTGATTCTCCTGTCCAAAAACACAATAGGATCTACCCCCCCCCCGGCGTTATCGGTCCCCCTTTCGGGTATGTAATTCATATAGGATTCTGACCACAAGTCCATCCTAAAAATGAATTATCCCGGCAAGTCAACCTAACAGCGATGTGTAGAAGCATATCTGAAAGCATTCCCCTTAAGATTCAGATGAAAATCCAGTTGTAGAATTCTGCTGTTCTCGCAGTCGTAGTCGCATTCGCGATGACAGTCGCAGCGGCAACGGCAGTCGCAGTCACAGCCTCAGCCTCAGCCTGCCTCAGCCTCAGCCTCAGCCTGCCTCAGCCTCAGCCTGCCTCAGCCTCAGCCTCAGCCTGCTTCAGCCTCAGCCTCAGTCTGCCTTCAGCCTCGGCCTCAGCCTCAGCCTGCCTCAGCCTCAGCCTGCATCAGCCTCAGCCTCAGCCTCAGCCTGCCTCAGCCTCAGCCTGCCTCAGCCTCAGCCTCAGCCTGCCTCAGCCTCAGCCTCAGCCTGCTTCAGCCTCAGCCTCAGTCTGCCTTCAGCCTCGGCCTCAGCCTCAGCCTGCCTCAGCCTCAGCCTGCCTCGGCCGCAGCATCAGCCTGCCTCAGCATTCAAAATGTGGCCCAGGAATGGAGTTCTGGGAACTAGAAGAACACGAAGTGGCCTACAGTTGGCTCCGGGCATTCAAAATCATGCCCAGGAATGGAGTTCTGGGAACTTGAAGAGCACGAAGTGGCCTACAGTTGGCTCCGGGCATCCAAAATGTGGCCCGGGAATGGAGTTCTGGGAAATCGAAGAGCACGAAGTGGCCTACAGTTGGCTCCGGGCATCCAAAATGTGGCCCGGGAATGGAGTTCTGGGAAGTCGAAGAGCACGAAGTGGCCTACAGTTGGCTCCGGGCATCCAAAATGTGGCCCGGGAGTGGAGTTCTGGGAGCACCAAGAGCGATTTTGCGAGGATGTCCCAAGCGATTTCAGCTTCGGCGGCAGCCTCCCGGCAGCCTCCCCGGGTCCCGCCCAGACCCCCCTGAGGAGTCATGATGCTCTCTTTTGAGACCACTAGAAACCTATCAGCAAGAGGTGTTAGGTAATTTACACGATCCCCGGGGGGGCGGTATCCCCCCCTGAGGGTTCCTTGTAAAAAACACTATGCGGTGACATTTGTTGTTCTAACATAACACTTTTTCGCGAATCCCTTGCAAAAAATTGGACGAAGTGCACACGCGCGCGTCGTCGCGCGCGCATGCCGAAATCCTTCAAAAACCTTTGGTGCTGGAAGGATTTCGCAATCGAGTTTCCAAAAAAACATACAGGAACACAGGGATTCGCAACACTGGTTTGCGAAAAAAGCTTCCGCGCGAGCTCTTGCGAAATCTTAAGAAAACCATTGGTTTCTCAAGATTTTCATAAAATGCTACCAAACGGGCTTCGCACGCGCGCATGTCGAAATCTGTCGAACGCCCTTGCGCGTGTGCCGTCGCGAGAATCCTCTGCAAAAAAACGAACTGCAGACGCGCGCGTCGTCGCGCGCGTATGCCGAAATCCTTCAAAACCCATCGGTTTCGGAAGGATTTCAAAATCGTGTCCAAAATACAAAAACCCAAGGTTTCGCAACACGGATTTTCAACAAAAGCGTGCGCGCGCGCTCTTGCGTCGTCGTCGTCGTCGTCGTCGCCGTCCTCCCTCCTCCCGCGTTCGTCGCCTACGTCGTCCTCTGTCTTTCCTCGTGTTCGTCGTCGTCGTCCTCTTTGGCGTCGTGGTCGTTTCCGTCGTCGTTGTCGCCGTGGTCGTCCTTCCTCCTCCTCCCTCGTCGTCGTCGTCGTCCGTCGTCGGCGTCTCGTCGTCGTCCCTCCTATTTCGTCGCCGTCGTCGTCGTCGTTGTCGTCGTCGTCTTCCCTCCTCCCTCGTCGTTGTCGTCGTCGGCGTCGCCGTCCTTCCTCCTTCTTCGTCGTTCGCGTCGTCGCCGTCCTCCATCCTCCCTCGTCGTTGTCGTCGTTGTCGTCGTTGTCGGCGTCGTCGTCCTTCCTCCTCCCTCGCCTTCGTTGGCGTCGTCGTCGTCTTCGTCGTCGTCGGCGTCGGCGTCGTTGTCGTCGTCGAAGTCGTCGGAGACGTCGTCGGTGTCGTCGTAG
Organism: Prorocentrum cordatum; assembly: GCA_963575745.1. Classification (NCBI taxonomy): domain Eukaryota; class Dinophyceae; order Prorocentrales; family Prorocentraceae; genus Prorocentrum; species Prorocentrum cordatum. The sequence goes on from CAUYUJ010019671.1 coordinate 145,104, forward strand.
TCGTTGTCGTCGGTGTCGTAGTAGTCGGTCTTAAGAGGTTTTGCAAACCAAGTTGCGGGTGGGAGGGTGGGATGTTTGCGCGAGCAGGGGAGATGACGACTTCAAGTTCAGCAGAGTGGGCTGCACGCCATAGACTGCACCAGATACATTGCGAGAGCAAAACAAACAAGTACTCGGCGTCCACGCTGCCAAACAACACGGCTGAAGAATCCGCCGACCCCTCCCAGACTCCCGTCCAGTCTAGGGCCGGAGCCCTCACCAAGAAGGACTCAATCCGCCCGAATCCTCGACCCATTCCCCAGGTGCAGGGTCTCGCCCCAGATCAGCGTTTGACTGCCCCAGGGCCCTACAGCGGCTGTGGGAAGCTGAAATTTGTGAAACACGACGGACCTTGGCGGCCTGGAAATTGGCACCAACACCAACTCAGGAGGGTCGCCTCCACTGGGGGAAACCGATCCTGGATGCTGGTACTGGTGGTAATCTCTCGGCCACCTAAGAAGCTCGAATGTCACCACAATCACAGAGATTAGGATCATCCTCCCTCGGTGGAAGCAACCGCCGATCCTGGTGCTGGTGCCAACTTGTAGGCCTTCGAAGAACTGAAAGCATCAAGCCGCCGGAGGTCTGGGAACGTGCTGAAAGAACAGCAGTCGCAGTTTCAGCGGGCCGCAGCATGTTTTCGGCCCCCTCCCCCCTCCTGACCGCGCTGGAGGCGGGCTCCTGGCCACATCCCCCTCCCACTCGACCCTCCTCCACCCTGGTCCCCCCCCTCCTCCCCAGACCCTCCACGCTGCGTTTTCTTCAGACCGTACACCCCCAAAGGTTCTCCCTTTCCAAGGGACCAGCTTCTCACCCTGAGCCGTCTTTCGACAATCCGAGCCCCAGTAAAATGCCCCAAGGGCCGAGGATAGCAAAAGCAGCCCGGGACAGCAAGTCGCGCTGATTTCCACTACGCGAGCTGATTTTTGACGGCTACTGGGGCCGACAAGGCCGCCCCGAGGCCGAAAATTGCTGAAAAAACCTTCCGTCGCAATTTGTCCACGACGAGAAGATGTCGGGCTTCGAGCCGTAGCTCGGGGTCCCGGCGGCCGCTCGGGACCATTCCGGCACCCCCGTGGATGCCCTCGGCGAGGCGCAGCTACTGGAAAGCACCCCGAAGCCTCAAAACCTCCAAGAACCGAGGCCGACAACCGCCGCAAACGTCCGAAAGCCTGGGCCCCCGCCTTCCCCTTCCTCCACAGGTCCCTCCTTCCTCCCCCAAAGGAAGATCGCCAGGTACCCCAAGAGGCTTGTCATGCGTCGCTGATCGGCTATGGGGGGTGGGGGTCTCGCTCTCTTCCTGGAGGCTGACCGCCCCCCCTGCCGCACTCCAGGACTCTAGAGAGAGAGAGTCCAGAGCACCCCGATCCACACAAACACCCACCGGGCCACTCCTTCTCCCTCCCTCCTCCTCCCTTGGCCTCGTCCTCGTTCCTCCTCGTTCCTCCTCGTTCCTCCTCCTCCTCCTCCTCCTCCTCCTCCTCCTCCTCCTCCTCCTCCTCCTCCTCCTCCTCACCACCTCCTCCTCCTCCTCCTCAAACGCCTCCTCTCTCCCCCCTCCCCCCGGAGCGGGCCTCGGCACCGGCGCCGACCCGCGAGCGGAGCGGAGCGGAGCGCGCCGAGTCCGCCGCCTGGCCGGCCAGCGGGCCCCTTAGGGGTCGCGAGGGCGGGCCGGGGCCCATGCACTGCGGTCGGTGGTACAAAGACGGGGCCCTGAGGGATGGGGGGCCAAGGAGAGGAAGGGATCCAAGGGTGGGTTTACGCCGTTTGAGGCGCCTCGTCCTGAGGACCCCATCCCTCAGGACCCCATGCACTGCAGTCGGTGGTACAAAGATGGGGCCCTGAGGGATGGGGGGCCAAGGAGAGGAAGGGATCCAAGGGTGGGTTTACGCCGTTTGAGGCGCCTCGTCCTGAGGACCCCATCCCTCAGGACCCCATGCACTGCAGTCGGTGGTACAAAGATGGGGCCCTGAGGGATGGGGGGCCAAGGAGAGGAAGGGATCCAAGGGTGGGTTTACGCCGTTTGAGGCGCCTCGTCCCGAGGGCCCCATCCCTCAGGACCCCGTCTTTGAACCACCGACGTTCACCGCATGCGCTGGGGGAAGACCGGCAAAAGGCCTCTGGCCCCGCCACCCTCACCGCTTGTGCAGCACCAGGGGCAGGGCCCGAGCGTCCATCAACGAGGCCCCGACCGCGGGACCTGCCCAGCGCCCGCCGCCCGCCGCTCGCCTCTCACCGTCGCCGCCGCCGCCAGTCGTCGGTCATCGCTCGCCGCCCGCCGCTCGTCGCTCACCGTCGTCGCTGACGCAACGGTCGCTAGTCGTCGTCGCCGCTGCACCGACGATCGCCGATCGTCCGCAGCCGCCGCTCTCGCCGCCCGCCGCTCGCCGCTCGCCTCTGGGGGGCCGCCGATCGTCTGCAGCCGCCGCTATCGCCGCCCGCCGCCCGCCGCTCGCCGCTCGCCGTCGGTCATTGGTTGTTGCCGCCGCCGTCCTTAGGGGGTCCCGAAACGCTGCGGCGACACACACCGTGTGGTGGCCTCGCAATCCCCAGAGACCTCACCGCACGGCACACCACCGCACCGTTTTGGGACACCGGAGGGCCCCGGCCGCCCGACCGCAGTCACCCTGAGTCCCCGCTGACTCGCCGAGCGGTGGAACTTTTCCAAGTGAAGATACGTGTTTAAAGTGCAGCTCGGATGAAGAAAACTGTCAGCTCCCCAACTGCTGGAGAGGGGGGTCTCCACCATGCAGGAACCGTCCAGATGAGAGGGGGAGAAGGCAACGAAGAAGGAAAGAAGGGAAGAACGAAGAAGGGAGAGACGACTATCGGTGATGGACAGACCCCCCTTTAGCAAAACGTGGTTTCGTGAAAACGACCTGAGGCCCAAACCTGGCGGGCGCAAGCCTGGAAAACAACGGCCACGGCGCCATCTCGAGAACCGAAAACGGACAATTCATTAATCGACGTGTCACTGTTAGGGGTTCTGTCCACCCCCGAGACTAACTACTCGGTGTGGTCACCGCACCGTGTGGGGGACTCCGATCGTCGTCGGCCGAGGCTGGCCTTCCCAGGCCTCCAGAGACCGCCAAGGGGGGCAACCTCGGGGCCTCGGTCGCCGCCGCCGTCGTCAGAGTCACCGTCGTTGCCGTCGTCGTCGACCTCCAGCTCCTCCTCCTCCTCCTCCTCCTCCTCCTCCTCCTCCTCCTTTTCCTTCTCCTGTTCCTTCTCCTCCTCAGATTCCTCCTCCTCCTCCTCCTCCTCACACCCTCCTCCTCCTCCTCCTCCTCTCCTCCTCCTCCTCCTCCTCCTCCGCAAGCACCACCATCACCATCACCACCACCACCACCACCATCACCATCACCACCATCATCCTCATCATCATCATCATCATCATCATCATCATCATCATCATCAGCAGCATCATCAGCATCATCATCAGCACCACCACCACAATCAGTCTCGACATCATCATCATCATCATCATCATCATCATCATCATCATCATCATCATCATCACCACCACCACCACCACCATCATCATCATCATCATCATCATCATCATCATCATCATCATCGTCATCATCGTCATCATCATGATCAGCATCAGCATCAGCATCAGCATCATCATCATCGTCAGCAGCAGCAGCATTAGCATCAGCATCAGCATCAGCATCAGCATCAGCATCAGCAGCATCACCATCACCATCACCATCATCAGCAGCAGCATCAGCATCAGCATCAGCATCATCATCAGCATCATCATCAGCATCATCATCGGCAGCATCCTCATCATCAGCATCATCAGCATCATCGTCGTCATCATCATCATCATCCAGATCAGCATCAGCATCATCGTCATCATCAGCAGCATCAGCATCATCGCCATCACCATCAACAACAGCAGCATCATCACCACCAGCATCGTCATTATCAGCATCATCAGCAGCAGCATCATCACCATCATCAGCATCATCAGCCGCATCATCAGCATCATCAACAGCATCATCAGTATCATCATCATCAGCATCATCATCATCGTCATCATCACCAGCATCGTCATCGTCATCATCATCGTCATCATCATCATCATCAACAGCATCATCATCATCGACACCATCATCACCACTGTCAGGATCATCATAATCATCATCATCAGCAGCAGCATCACGTCATCAGCAGCATCATTTGCAGCATCATCAGCATCAGCATCAGCATCAGCATCATCAGCATCATCACAAACACCTACACCTTCACCACCACCATCATCATTATCGTCATCAGTATCACCCTTATCATCAGCATCATCAGCATCATCAGCATCATCATCATCTTCAGCATCATCAGCACCAGCATCGTCATCGTCATCGTCCTCCTCCTTTTCCTCCTCTTCATCGTCGTCGTCATCGTCATCCTCCTTCTCCTCCTCCTCCTTGTCCTCCTCCTCCTTCTCCTCCTCCTCCTCGTCGTGGTTGTCGGTCGTCGTCGTTCGTCGTCGTGGTCGGTCGGTATCGGCGCTGGTCGGCAGTCGATCGGTCGATAGTCGGCCGTCGGCCGTCGTCGTTGGGCATCCGTCGTCAATCGCCAGATCGTTGGTCGTACGCCGTCCGTCGTCAATCTTCCGTCGTCGTCCGTGGCTGCTCGCGGCTCGACGACACAGTCGGCGTCGTCGCTGCCGCCGTCGGAGGAGCGAAACTGCTCGTTACTAAAAAGACCTGCACCATCCTCCTCCTCCTCCTCCTCCTCGTCCTCCTCCTCCAGCGCCCCTCATCCCTCATCCACTCCAGTGAACTTCCTCCTCCTCCTCCTCCTCCTCCTCCTCCTCCTCATCCTCCTCCTCCTCCTCTTCCTCCCCCTCCAGCGTCCATCCAACGTCCCCTCTCCTCCTCCCGTGAACTTCCTCATCCACTCCTCCCCGTTCTTTGTCCCTCCTCCCTCCTCGTTCCTCCTGCTCCTCCTCATCCTCCCCCTCTCATCACGCTCTTCATCCTCCTCCCCCTCCTCCTTCCTTCTCATCACCCCTCCTCCTACCTCCTTGGCGTCCTCCTCCCTCCTCCTCCTCCTCCTCCTCCTCCTCCTCCTCCTCCTCCTCCTCCTCCTCCTCCTCCTCCTCTCATCTCATCATCATCATCATCATCATCATCATCACCATAATCATAATCATAATCATAATCATAATCATAATCAATCATCATCGTCATCAATCATCATCATCATCATCATCATCATCATCATCATCATCATCATCATCATCATCATCAGCATCATCATCATCATCATCATCATCATCATCATCAGCATCATCATCATCAGCATCATCATCATTGTCGTCGTCGTCATCATCATCATCAGCATCATCATCATCAGCATCATCATCATCATCAGCAGCATCAGCATCATCATCATCATCATCATCATCATCATCATCATCATCATCATCATCATCATCGTCATCATGATCATGATCATCATCATCATCATCATCATCATCAGCATCATCATCATCATCCTCATCATCATCATCATAATCATCATCCTCCTCGTCATCGTCATCAAGCATCATCATCATCAGCAACATCATTGTCGTCGTCATCATCATCATCAGCATCATCATCAGCATAATCATCTTCATCATCATCAGCATCATCAGCATCATCATCATAATCATCATCCTCCTCGTCATCGTCATCAAGCATCATGATCATCATCAGCATCATCATCATCAGCATCATCATTGTCGTCATCATCATCATCATCATCAGCATCATCGTCAGCATCATCATCATCATCGTCATCAGCATCATCATCATCATCGTCATCATCATCATCATCATCATCCTCATCATCATCATCCTTCTCCTCTTTCTCCCTCCTTCCACCTCCTCGTTTCGGACGACGACGACGACGAACGTCCGACGACAAAAAATGACAAACGACGACGAATGTTGCACGACGACGACGACGACGAACGTCAGCCTGAGGGGGGACGATTGGAGGGGACTGGCTCAGGGTTGAAGCATCGAGCTGGAAGCGGCGATACATCGCCGATAGATCGGCCACAGGCCATCGACAGTGAATCCGAACGGTCTGGGACGTTGTGGGCCCATCGGCGATGAACGGGCGATTGAGGGTCGATGCTCGATCCGGGCCGAAAAGTCGGACTGCAAGCCTCCTCGTGGCGGCCAGGGGTAGCTTGATGCTGGCAGGATCTGTCGACGGCCGTCTCTCCCCAGAGGCGGCGGAGGGCATCAAGGCCAAGGAGGTAGAGGGGGCCTCCAGCAGACGCAAGTGTGCGGTGACGGCGGTCCGTGGCAGCCGACCCAGGGAGTGTAAGCCTAGTGCCCTGACTTTATAGTCCTCGCCGCATCGGGGGGTGCGGTCACGACTCCTACTGGGAAGGCTGTCATTGGGTGCATCCTGATCGGCACACCTCGCGGACTTGAGTTCCGCGAGCAAGGGACGGCTTGTGAGGGGTGTCTGGCCTCCCTGGCAGTGCTCCCGAGTACTGTCACGCACAAAATCGCCCTGCGGCGGATGGCTAAGCCAACCGCCGGGAGTGGCCATTTTGACCTTTGCAACTCCTTTTCCGGTCGATGCTCGATGTATCCCCCCCTGAGCCAAACCCCCCTTGGGTTGACTGGCCTCGGCTTTCGATTCATGACTCGGGTCTCTGGCGGCCGTTCGGGACGACCCAAGTACCCCAAGACGCCTCTCGGCGAGACGCAGCTGCTGGAAGGCATCCCGTGGCTGAAAAACGTTTGGAAACGACGACAGCGCCCGAAAACCTCAAATCTCGAACCCAACGACCCAACCCCCGCCCTGATGTTGCCCCTGGCAAACGGCGACGACCAGTGACGGCCGATGACCGACGGTCGACGACCGACACAACGACCTGCCGGTTGCGGCGTGGTGAGCACCGTGGGCAGCGCCGAGCGGATGGCCTGCCTAGGCGGGGGGGGCGCCGGCCCCCTCGAAACGGGGTTCCAAACGCGCGGTTCCCATGCGGCCGCGCCGACGACGACGACGACGACGACGACGACGACGACGACGACGACGACGACGACGACGACGACGACGACGACGGCAGCGGCGATCACGACTACGACCACGACCACTTAGATTTCCCATGATGTTACAATCATCCTATACGTTTTTCCTCTGCCTCGGCCTCCAGGGCCCGTTGTCGGGCCTTGGGCCTGTCAAAAACAGCTCCAAGACGAAAAACTATCCCCAGGGAAGGGGTTGGGACCTCTGGGGCCGCGCACTGAGAAAAATAGTTGGATGTCTGTGCACGGTCACAACGACGGCCATGACGAAAACGACGACGACGACGTAGACGGCCACGCCGTCCATATCCACGGCCATGACCACGAGCATGACGACCACGGCGACCACAGCAACCGCAACGGCGACCACCACAACAACGAGTTCTAGGAGGTTTTCTGGACCAGGGAACCTTTACGATGACATGCGAGCTATGTGTATAGTAGCACCGATGTTGCGTGACCTAGGTCACGTGCTGACTGGCAAGAAAACACCCGGCGCGCGACACCGAGGCCCCGTACACGACATGCCCATTGCGATGCTGACAGCAGCGCTCGTCGCTGCAGTGGGAACTGTCACTTGCCTGTGCAGATCGCGCGCTGTCACGGCGCCTCGCTCACGAGCAGTCAAAGCGCACGCGCGCAACAGGACCCTGATCCAGCTGGCGGCCCCGAATCTACCTCCCCCGAGTTGGCCCCATGGTCCTGGCCAGGCAATTTCCCGATGGGGTCCATGAAGTCGCGCTGTTTCGGGCGTGGAAAAGAAAACCCTGCCCACGTGGCTGAGTGAGACGAGAGGAGGAGAGAGATGGATCATCGGCAGGCATCGGCGCGGGAGGGGATGGGGGGGCGGAGGTGCCTGCGGCTACTAGTAAGAAAGCGGTGGACTCGTCCTCTGCATCGCAGTCGATCATTTCACGCATGATTGATAGCTCGCCGCGCTCGCTGCTGCTGCTACTGTCGTGCGCAGGCATAGTTGGGGATGAAAGCGTGGGCTGGAGGGACATCGCCGCGTGAATGCGAAAATGAGATCCGTCGAAAGTGATCGAGCCAAACTGATATATCCTCCTCCATCCAGCACGCTGGGGCGGGGCCCAGGCGGAGCTTCGCCTTCCCCGCTGTGAGGGAGTGCGCCGATGACATGCCAGAGAGGCCCCCAGTCGCGGGGGGCCCATGATCAGTTTGGCGGCGTCTGGGTCGCGAGTCTTCTCGACGCGGACGAAGGCTACCTCATGCAGGGAGGTCACGTGACCGATCTCGGGTTCCTCTTCCTGCTGCTCCGGGTTGCACTTTGTAAGATACGTCTCGATGGGTGCGCGCGCTCGGCCTCCGATCTCGCAGAGTGAGAGTTCTTCTGGCATCGCGAGGGCAGAGGCTGGGGTCGGTGGGCTTAGCTTATGGAGCTGTTCCTCGTTCTGCTCGGCCTTGAACATGTTTGACTCGGTCTTGAAGCCCTCCAGCTCTGCGATGTGGCGAGAACTGGACGGGTAGTCGGCAGCGTCCATGCGTCGGCCACGGTGCACATGATGCGTCGTATATCCTGCGTGTTCTGGGGCAGTACGTGATGTCATCGCGGCGGTTAGGAAGACCCGCGGGTTCCTCTCCGCGTCGGTCCAGGTCTTACCCGTTCGACAGCCCTCACGGGCTCGGCGTCCGCCTCGCCGTCGAGACCGTCGGCGTTCGTCCTCTTCCTCTCCCCCCACGCCCATGCGATCGTCCACGTCCTCGTCCGCGTCCACCACTTGGGACTTCAACGGGCCCCTGGCGCCTGCCGCTTGGGCCCGGCGCCTCTGCGGCGCCGGAGGGGCGCCTGTCGCTCGAGGGTCTTTGCCGGAGTCGCCAGACTTGACCGAGGACGGTGGAGGGCCTCCCCACTTGGCTCTCGGCACTGCCCCGACGTCGGGTCGAGCACGAGTTGGCACCCAGAGCGCAGAAGTCGGGGCCGCTCTGGCCGGCGACGGCCTCGGCTCCGCTGGCGCAGCTGCGGGTGGCGCAGCAGAGGGGGGATGGCGCCGTCGAAGCGCGCGTCGAGTAGGGGCTAAGGGGGGCGGGCACGGTGTGTCCGCACCTGTCCTCTCTTGCTCCCGCATGCCCCGCCTCCGGCGTGCCGCTGCTGCTGCACCCAGACCTGCGATGCCCTGATTTTTTTTCAGCACGGGGCCCTCGGAAGTCTCGACCCTTTCCCTGGGACCAGTTTTTCATCCTGAGTTTTTCTTGTCGAGGGCCCATGGGGGCCAGTAAAGGCCCCCGGAGGCCGAAAATTGAGAAAACTTCAAGACGTTGCATGTCTGGGCATGCTCGCGCTGGGCAAGCATATCGCTCCGCACCGCGCGGCTGCAGCCGCTTCCCAGGGGCGAAGCGCGACACCTTGTCGGGCACGCCCCGAAGCCTCGAGCGCGGGGCCCCCCTCAGTGACAAAGCCGCGACCCGCTGCCGCCCGTGGCAGTACTGGCCCGAGAAGCCCGGGGCTGGGCCTCTGTGCCTCAGTCCTGGGCGAACGCTAGGCCAGGCCCAGTGGTCGCCGCCACCGTCGTCGTCGTCGTCGTCGTCGTCGTCGTCGTCGTCGTCGTCGTCGTCGTCGTGGTGGTAGCCCTCGTCGTCGTCCTTTTCAAAGTATGGCTCTCGCCCGGGCGCCGCGCACACCCGTTTTAAAAACTCACAGCGAATCCACGAACTAAAAACTGGTGGTTTTCAACATGGGGCTCTCGCCTTCGCGCCGCGCACATCTGGCTCTAACGAAGTGCGGAAGGTTTTGGGATTGAGGACAGGTGGTTTTCAAAATGTGACTCTCGCCCTGGCGCCGCGCACATCCGCCCCAAAAAATGCAACAACTTCACGGATGGAGGGCGGGCCGTTTTCGAAATGTGGCTCTCGCCTGAGCGCCGCGCACATTCGTCAAAAAAACTGCAAGAGCTTCACGGATGGAGGGCGGTCGTTTCACAATTTGGTCACGCCATAGCGCCGCACACATTCGTCATCAAAAGCTGCAAGAGTTTAACGGATGGAGGGCGGCTCCTTTTCAAAATGTGGACAATGTTGACCTTGCCCTAGCACCGCGCACGTCCTGCTTCAGAGTTTACCACAGTTGTTAACGTCCCAGAAATGGTGTCTTTGCACGATGTCGGACTGACCAGGCGCAACAGTTACGTTGATGCGGGGTGTTGAAATCCCAGGAACGGTGTTCTGGCAAGATTCAAGAGCGCTAAGACTCAACAGTAACGGTGATTCGCGGCGTTGAAATCCCAAGAACGGTGTTCTGGCACAGCTCAAGATTTTTAAACACTTGAATTTCAACAGGGCTCTTCCTCAGGTGCAAATGAACCCTTGTACGGCCCTGTGAAGAAGGAGCTTGGAGGAAGGGTGTGTTGCATTAACCTTCATGAGTCTTGGGTTCACACTGGTCCTCCTCCTCCTCCTCTTCCTCCTCCTCCTCCTGCGTCTCCTCCTCCTCCTCCTCCTCCTCCTCCTCCTCCTCCTCCTCCTCCTCCTCCTCGGCCTCCTCCTCCTCTTCCTCCGCCTCCGCCTCCGCCTCCTCCTCCTCCTCCTCCTCCTCCTCCTCCTCCTCCTCCTCCTCCTCCTCCTCCTCCTCCTCCTCCTCCTCCCCTTCTCCCTCTCCCCACTCGTAGTCGTGCTCGTCGGCGATGCGTGGCCCCAGATGTCCTGACCACTTCCCTGGGGGCAAGCTGTTGGCCCAGATCGACCCCGGGGCCCAACAGCGGGTCCCTGGGGCCGAAATCGAAAAAAAACGCCCAAATTAACAAACAGAAAAAGCGAGGCGTACCCAACCCCGGCTCCACGCGAGTCGACTATTTAAATGGACGTTCCATACAAAAGAACACGTTGCGACGACAATCTGCTCCACTGGACCTCCCAGGAGCCCACGACAGTGGCAACAATTTCGCACTTCGCAGCCCCCCCAGGGAGCCGCGAGGTCTCGGCTGGGTCTGCGTATTCCGGCACTCCAGGCCTCCAAGGAGCTCACCATAGTGACGACAGCTGCGCACTTCGCAGCGCCCCAGGGAGCCGCGAGATTTCGCCTGCATGTGCGTCCTCCCCCAATCTGGTGGGCATCCCAGAAACACACAGAAGAGGCGACGGTTTTGCAGTTCGCAGTCCCCGAGGGAGCTGCGAGGTCTCGGCTGGATGTGCATACTGCACTACGCCAGTTGCGCAGTTCGCAGCCCCCCAGGGAGCTGCGAGGTCCCGCCTGGGTCCGTTTACCCCGCCACTCCGCCGTGCCTCCCAGGAGCCCACTGAAGTGGCGACAGTTGCGCAGTTCGCAGTCCCCCAGGGAGCTGCGAAGCCTCGCCTGGGTGTGCGTACTCCCCTACTGCGCCGTGCCTCCCAGGAGCCCACTGAAGTGGCGACAGTTGCGCACTTCGCAGTCTCCCCCAGGGATCTGCGAGGTCTCGGCTGGGTGTGCGAACTCCCCTACTCAGCTGGACGTGCCAGGAGCCCACGAAAGTGGCGACAGTTGCACAGTCCGCAGCCAGCAGCGCAGGAGGAGGCAGGAGGAGGCAGGAGGAGGGGTAGCGGGGGGGAGAAGGAGAAGGAGTGGATACCACAGTGCTCGACTCAAAACGAGAACCCAACACGGGAGGGCGGGGGACACAAAAAAAACACCCTCGGAGATCTGAAGGGCATGCCCAGCGATCGCCTGGGATTGCCGACCGCAGGGGCGAGGCGGCAGGGCGAGGCGTGGCGGCGCACACAAAGGGGGTATGGATAAGGGGTGGAGGCTTCTTAGAGGGCGCCTGCCCTACATCTACAGATAAAGCCCGCGCCCTCTGAGAAGCAGGGGTGCTTCTAAGAAGCCTTCCCCCCTCCCCCATTCAGAAGCCGGGCGAAGGCTGGAAAACCCGTGGCTGCTAAAACGGAGCTCCAGGAAACTGTTTTCTCTTCCAGGAAGCAGCCTGGTCACTGCGTAGTGCGCCGAGCTATGTATTCGGGGAGTTCGCTTCTCCCTTCCGGGAAGACCGTTTTAGCAGCCACGGACTTGCCAGCCCTCTCCCAGCTTTCGACCCGTACCCCCCCTCTGCGCGTGGCCGCGAGGCAGGGCGGGCCGGCGCTGGCCGGCCTGGAGATCTCTGCGGCCAGGCTCTCCTGGAGGCGGCACGCCTCCTGGGCGGGACGTCGGCCGCTGGCCGGCGCAGCCCCGGGGCCTCCGGCGGGCCGATGGTTTCGCACGCCGAGGGCGCCTGAAGTCAAATGTGATAGCAGGGATGCGCAGTGAGGACGCAAGCCCGCTGGACGTCCATGTCGAAGCTTGTCGAGCAGGGCTGGCCATCGAGAGTGGTTCAGGATGGACCGAAGAGGCAAGGATGAGAGGGCCCCTTTGGGAAACTCACCCGTCCTCATCATCGGTTCAGAATGTACACAGGGCCATCCTGGGCCATGGCAGGGTGCGCGTATTCAGACCCCTCGCGTCGTGAAAAGAGCACGGGAGGAGGCGCTTGGACGCTTTCGGCCTCTGGGGGCCTTAGCCGGGCCCCAGGACCGTCAAAATCAACTCGGGATGAAAAACCAGTCTCGGGGAGGGGTTCAGAAGTCCAGGAAGCCACGTTGCTACAAAATCACGACACCCGGGGTCTGGGTACACCACCACCAACACCATCGTGCCTGACCAGGGCCATCCTGGGCCCTGACACGGTGTATCCGCCCCCGTGCCCGATGGCTGATCGAGGCGTGCCAATGGAAACGACAACCCCTCCAGGGGGGGGGGCGACCGCTGGGCGGCGGCACACCTGGACGGATTCTCGGTGGCGGTGGTCCGTGTTTCTCTCCCGATCAGTGCCAAGTGCATGCCGTCTGTAATCTGTCTCAAGTGAGCCACCCCCCCAAACGACTAAGACGAGGCCAGGGCGAGGATGAATGTGGGCGAGGATGAATCGGGAACCTCTGAGAGCCAGCGGCTCTGGAGGATGTCTCGGGCGCCGCGGCCTTCTCAGAGCGTTCGGGAACGCTCTGAGAGCGTTCTGGAACGCTCTGGAACGGATTTGTTCTCGTCCCAGCCCCATCCGATCGACGCGCTCCCGTGCGTGAACCAGCCCCCTTCTCCCAAGGCTCCCTTGGCGGCCTGGTGCCCCCTCTGGGCTCTCCAGGGCAACCCACGGCCCCTAGAACGGCCGAGGAAGGCCACCCAGGCCGCCAAGCCGGCCCAGCACTGCCTCGAGACGCACCAAGGCGCCCCCAAGAAGCACCCAGAATAGGCCCCAAGAGGCCTGCAGCAGGCCCCAAGACACTCCAAGACGCTCTCCGAGAGGCCATCGAGAGGCCCAAAACATTGCATGCCCTGAAGTTGCCTATGTTTTTGCTTCCCACGCTCTTCCGTCCAAGATCGGTCCACGTGCGGTCTTCGAAGGCCCCAAAGGCCCCACTGAGAGCCCCAAGAAGGCCCCGAGACGGCCTCGCGACGGCCCCAAGAGAGCCGCCAAGACGGCCCCGCGACGGCCCCACGAGAGCCCCAAGCTGGCCCGAGAGGGCCCCTGGAGGGACCCATGACGGCCCCAGAAACCCCCAGACGGCCCAAGAAGGCCTCAAGACTGCCCCACGACGGCCCCCAGAGATTCCCTCCAGACGGCCAGGAGAGCCCCAGACCGACTCAAGACAAGAGGGCCCCAGAACGAAACGTTTTTTACCGCGGGGATCGCCCGAGGCACCGACCGGTCGATTTCAATGCCCAGAGCACATGCAGGAAGAGTGCGCCTCCGGGCAAACAAACTGCGCTGCACTTCAGCATTCCCGAAACAGAATGGGAAATCGGCAGAGAGAGCCGCGAGACTCCACTGCAAACAGAAAATAATCGAACATCGATCCTCCTCCCTCTTCCTCCTCCTCTTCTCCTCCTCACGAACGGACACCGAGCTCTCCATGGTGAGATCGTCGGCTCTTTCGGTGGCCCTTTCCATGACGGTCAGCTTCTCTGGGATGATCATCCTCTTCACGGGCAACCTGCTCCTCTCGGGTCACCTTGTCATGACGATCATCCTGGCAATGATGGCCCTGTTTGCCTGCCTGACTTGGATTGCCGGCATGGAGTTCGGGCTGGCCGGTCCAGATCAGCACGTGCGGCGTCGGGGGGAACGGGGCTGCCCGCACACCCACCCTCACACCATGGGGGAGGGTGCGAAGTCCCTGTGTGCAGGACAGGGTGGGCAAGGAGGGACAACATAGGATCCCAAGGCCTGGTCAGCATACGCCTGACCGACACGAGGGGAGGAACCATAGGCCTTCCCCACAATTTTGCATCAGACCCAAAATGAATTATTGTATGCATTCTCCAGGGTTCCCCCCTTCTCCTCCTCCTCCTTTTCATCCTCCTCCTTACCCTCGTGATCATCACCATCATCATCACCACCACAAGCATCAACGACAACATCATCATCATCATCATCATCAGCAGCAGCAGCAGCATCATCAGCATCACCATCACCACCACCACCACCATCACCATCACCATCACCATCATCATGAACATCACCACCACCACCACCACCACCACCATCATCATCATCATCATCATCATCATCATCATCATCATCATCATCATCATCATCATCATTATCATCATCGTCATCGTCATCGTCATCAGCATCATCATCAGCATCATCAGCAGCAGCATCAGCAGCATCATCATCAGCATCATCAGCATCATCAATAGCAGCATCATCATCAACAACAACATCATCGGCATCGGCATCATCATCTTCAGAATCACCACCACCACCATGATGATGATCATCATCATCGTCATAATCATCCTCATCATCATCGTCATCATCATCATCATCATCATCATCATCATCATCCTAATCATCGTCATCATCATCAACAGTGGCTGCAGCAGCAACACCATCAGCATCATCAGCATCAGCATCATCAGCATCGTCATCATCATCATCATCATCATCATCATCATCATCATCACCATCCTCATCATCATCATCATCATCATCATCATCATCATCATCATCATATTCGTAATCATCATCATAATCAGCAGCAGCATTAGCAGCATCATCATCAGTATCATAACCATCATCACCATCACCGTCATCGTCAGCAACGACATCATAACCATCAGCATCATCATCATCATTAGAATCACAATCGTCATCATCATCAGCAGCATCATCAGCAGTAGCGTCACCTTCATCATCATCATCATCACCATCATCATCATCATCATCGTCATCATCACAATCATCCTCGTCGTCGTCATCATCATCAGCATCGTCATCAGCGTCAGCATCAGCATTAGCATCAGCATCGTCATCACCATCCTCATCATTATCACCATTAGCATTATCATCAGCATCAGCATCACCATCCGCGTCATCATCACCACTAGCATCATCATTAGCATCATCAGCATCATCACCAGAATCATCATCCTCAGCATCATCATCATCATCAGCAGAAGCATCAGCATCATCATTATCACCACCATCATCACCACCATCATCATCATCATCATCAGCATCATCATCACCATCATCATCAGCATCATCGTTCGCGCTCGCCACGAGCACGCCAGCAGAGCGACAGTGTTGCAACATGGGCCAGCGGAAAGAGCGAGGCGGTTGCATTCGGCGGGCCCAGCGGGCCCTCGCCGTGTTAAGCTTCGAGGGAAGATGCTGAGACGAATGTGACATGAAGGATGCTGAGAAACATGCATAAAGACATACTAAGAACGACCTCGCGCATTCCGCCGGCCTCAACATGGCCGACTTGAGTTATTCCCCTCTGGAGGGCACGTACAAATACATATAAAACGTGCTCCCAGCGCTAGGCCCAGGCGCGTGACAGCTCCTGGGACACGTAAAACCATGACTGAGATGCGCCCTCAGGGCTGCGAAAGCTTTGTTTCGGCGAACCCCTCACGCATCCCCTCTCTGACATTATTCTGGCACGCGTAAAAATACAAGTGAACAACGCCTTCATGGCTACGACACTACATGTCGGCACACCTCTAACGCATCTCCTGCTCCACACTCTACTGGGACACGTGAAAATACTAGTGATCTGCGCTCCGAGGGCCACGAAGGGCTCAATTCTATACACACCTCACACATGTACTGCCCCACACTCTACTGGGACACACCTAAATACGATTGCTATGCGCTCTCAGGCCCCTGGGACGCGTAAAATTAGCCTGGCGAAGGACCCAACCATATGCAGTTGTGAGTGCCGCACTTGTGATTACCGTCTTCGGTGGAAGTCCCTGTGGGGCCACGAACCTTTCGAGGGGTGCGCCGGCATGAGGGCGGAACTGCATGCGAACGCTGCTACTCGGGCCTTCGGTGGAGCTCACTATGGGGCCACGAACCCTGTGAGAGGTGCGCCGAAATCAGGGTGGAACTGCATGCGAACGCTGCCACTGTGGCCTGCGGTAGAGCTCCCTGTGGGGCCACGAACCCTGTGAGGGGTGCGCCGACATCAGGGTGGCACTGCATGCGAACGCTGCCACTGGGGCCTTCGATGGAGCTCCCTATGGGGCCACGAACCCTGTGAGGGGTGCGCCGAAATGAGGGTGGGACTGCATGCGAACGCTGCCACTGGGGCCTTCGGTGGAGCTCCCTATGGGGCCACGAACCCTGTGACGGGTGCGCCGAAATGAGGATGGAACTGCATGCGAACGCTGCCACTCGGGCCTTCGGTAGAGCTCCCTGTGGGGCCACGAACCCTGTGAGGGGTGCGCCGAAATCAGGGTGGAACTGCATGCGAACGCTGCCACTGGGGCCTTCGATGGAGCTCCCTATGGGGCCACGAACCCTGTGAGAGGTGCGCGCCGAAATGAGGGTGGGACTGCATGCGAACGCTGCCACCGGGGCCTTCGGAGGAGCTCCCTGTGGGGCCACGAACCCTGTGAGGGGGCGCCGAAATGAGGGTGGGACTACATGCGAACGCTGCCACTGGGGCCTTCGGTGGAGCTCCCTATGGGGCCACGAACCCTGTGAGGGGTGCGCCGACATGAGGGTGGAACTGCATGCGAACGCTGCCACTGGAGGAGCTCCCTATGGGGCCACGAACCCTGTGAGGGGTGCGCCGAAATGAGGGTGGGACTGCATGCGAATGCTGCCACTGGGGCCTTCGGTGGAGCTCCCTATGGGGCCACGAACCCTGTGAGGGGTGCGCCGAAATGAGGGTGGAACTGCATGCGAACGCTGCCACTCGGGCCTTCGGTGGAGCTCGATATGGGGCCACGAACCCTGTGACGGGTGCGCCGAAATGAGGGTGGAACTGCATGCGAACGCTGCCACTGGGGCCTTCGGTGGAGCACCCTATTGGGCCACGAACCCTGTGAGTGGAACTGCATGCGAACGCTGCCACTGGGGCCTTCGGTGGAGCTCCCTATGGGGCCACGAACACTGCGAGGGGTGTGCCGAAATGAGGGTGGAACTGCATGCGAACGCTGCCACTGGGGCCTTAGGTGAGGCTCCCTATGGGGCCACGAAACGTGTGAGGGGTGTACCGAAACAGAGACATGCGGAGAGCAAAGGCAAGGAGAGGGAAGAGAAGGAGGAGGAGGAGGAGGAAGGAGGGAGGAGAACGCGGGAACCGTCTCTTCAAAACGAGGACCCATCACCACAGGATGGTTGGGAACAACAACAAAAAATAGGTTTGGGCCTCGAGGCTCCTGGGAGACGAAAAAATGCTAGTGAATTGCCCTTCCATTGTGATGGAAACCTCGTTTCGGCAACGCACTTCGTCAATGTTGGGCGCTCAGCTGGCCCCCGAGACGGCTCCTTAGAGCCTCAATGAGGCACACCCCTCACGCACGTCACGCTCCATGAACCTCAAAAGGCCCTTAGCTGGCCTCCAAGACCACCTAATCCCCCAAGGGCACAAATACGCCCCAAAGAAACATGGCAACGATTTGTACCGACCCTCGTCGAGGCAGCATCCCTTACACCCACTTGTTGCAAAGTCTGCGTGCAAGCTTCCCCCTGGGGGCGCGCCGTGACTCCCGCTCTGCGGCCTCAATAAACGGGAGATCGGCAGAGAGAGAGCTGCGAAACCTGCAGCGCAGCCAGAGCATAGACCTGCAGGGAGGAGGAGGGAGGAGGAGGAGGCGAAGGAGAAGGAGGAGGAGGAGGAGGAGGAGGAGGAGGAGGAGGAGGGGGAGGAGGAGGAGGAGGAGGAGGAGGGAGAGCTGTGAACTGGGACCTCGACCGACCCCCTGCAGCGCAGCCAGAGCATCCCCGGCACAACCTGCATGTCAGACGCAGGGCGCCTGGGAGGCCGCAGCCTTCGAGCAGAGTGCACGGCTCGGCCCTCGTAGAGACCGCAGCGCCCGCGCCCGTCCGACGGGGCGCCCAGATGCTCTCACGCTGCAGGAGAAGGTTATGAGGAAATCCTGGAGGCTTCGCGCGGCAGCTTGAGAATTTTGCATGCGCTCGCTCCTGGACCTGTTTCCTGGCAGCTGCAGCCCGCACCACCTCTCGCTTCCAGTCCGCTTAGGTGCTGCTTAGGCCTCCGGTTTGCCGGCGCGTTAGGCAATTAGGTTCGCGCGTAGCCCGCCCGTCCTGTTTGACGCCGCCTGCGCCTTCACTTGCGGCTGCGACCAAAAAGCAGCAGCTTGAGACCCAACTTACGTCGGATCCACGTCGGACTTGCGTCGGGGTCACGTCGGATTTACGTCGGATGTGCGTCGGACTTACGCCGGATCATCGCCGAGCGACCGGCGGCCAATGTCTTACGGAGCGGAGCGGTTGACTAGATGATAGAATATATGCGCGCCGCGCGAGGCCTCCAGGACTTTCCCCACACCAAAAAAATCTCTGGGCCCGATGTGCCAAAGTACAGGTTGGTTAAAGCTCACGTCTTCTGGAGCCCGAGCCCCCCCCTAATCCTGGCCCCTGGGATCTTGTTTATTTTTCCCACGGCGAGAAGGCAGGGGAGAAGGAGGAATCCGGTGCCCCTCAAGAGGGCTATCCCAGACGCGCATCCCAAGCCAAATTTACGGCAGGGTGGTGAAAGAACCTGGAAAAGGAAAAGCCCCCGGCTCGGGGGACCCCCTGGAGGCCAGTTGTGAGACCCTGGGTTTCTCAAAAAAGTGCCCAGGACGAAGAAGCGGTCCTGGGGGACGAGAAAAGCAGTCCAGGGGCCCGCATCATAAACAAAGGCGTCGGACGTATGAGAAGAAGAGGACGACGCAGGAGGAAGAGGAGGCTGAAGGAGGAGGACGATGGAGGAGGGGGAGGAGGAGGAGGAAGAGAAGGAGGCTGGAGTAGGAGGACGATGGAGGAGGCTGGAGGAGGCTCGACGAGGAGGGGGAGGAGGAGGACGACGACGACGATGGAGGAGGCTGGAAATGGAGGAGGGGGGAGCAGCTGCAGCGGGACCCTTAAAGGGGCCGAGATTCCTGGGAGATTCCTGGCAGCCACAGCGTGGCAGATGAAGTGGGGGAGGGGATGACTACGAGAGGAGCAGGGGAAGGAGGAGGAGGAGGACGAGGAGGAGGAGGAGGATAGAAGAGGATAAGATAGGACCAATGACGATGTCAGATCAAGAGTAAACTCCACGTGCTTGCGAGCGACTGCCCCTGACCCGAACACGGGAGAAAGAGCGCCTCCGAGAGGAGAGGGGACGAGGACGAGGAGAATCAGAGTAGACCCAGGATGCAACAACGATGCTGCAGCTCACCCTCCCGCCCCAAGTCCCCCAATGCACGCTCCTGTTCCAGGTCTCCTCTTCACAAGGCCCTACTGCACGGTTTCCCCTGGGGCCGTAGGCGACCCGAGGAGGAGGAGGAGGAGGTGGAGGAGGAGAAGGAGGAGGAGGAGGAGGAGGAGACCGAGGAGGAGGAGGAGGAGGAGGAGGAGGAGATAGGAGGAGGAGGAGGAGGAGGAGGAGGAGGAGGAGGAGGAGGAGGAGGGGAAGGGAGGAGGAAGGAGGAGGAGGAGGAGGAGGAGGAGGAGGAGAGGAGGAGGAGGAGGGAGAGAGGAGGAGGAGGAGGAGGAGGAGGAGGAGGAGGAGGAGGAGGAGGAGAGGAGGAGGAGAGGAGGAGGAGGAGGAGGAGGAGGAGGAGGGAGGAGGAGAGAGGAGGAGGGAGGGAGGAGGAGGAGGAGGAGGAGGAGGAGGAGGAGGAGGAGGAGGAGGAGGAGGAGGGGTCGCCTAAGCCCTTCGGGGAGACCCTCCAACAGAGATCCCTTTTCAACTGCGGGCAGCGCCCCCCTTTCATGACGAGCGCCCAGTGGGCCTGCCGCTCAGCCCAAGACCCCTTTTTTTGTTCCGAGCCCACACACCTCGTGGTTCTCACTCGGGCGGGACCCCGCCTTGTGCAGGAGCTGCCCTCCAGCCCAAGACCCCTTTTTTTGTTCCGAGCCCACACACCTCGTGGTTCTCACTCGGGCGGGACCCCGCCTTGTGCAGGAGCTGCCCTCCAGATCCCTTCCCAGAAGACACGCGGGGAGGCAGGACGAGAAAGTTCCAAGGCAGTGTCAGCGATAGTCGCGTTGAGACCAGAATCGGTCCCCAGACCTCTTCTGAGCTGAGCTCTGGCCAGAGCATCGAGGCGAGTCCAGCCGTGACCACGAGGGCGCCCCCCGAGGCCCAGAGTGGCCAAAAGGCCTCGAACCTCGATCCTCGACCGACGGCGACGACGAAACTCTCCTGGTCCCTCGAGGTGGCCTCGCTCAGCTGGAGCGCGTGGTCCCTGCGCGTCTGCTCGCGTTCCAGCCGGAGCTCCTGGCTGGGGGGGCGAGGGGCGCGCGCGGAGTGCGGGCGCTGCGTCGGCCAGCCGCGCCTAGGAGGGAGGACACACCAACAATCCCAACAGCAACTAACAACAACAACAACAACAACAACAACAACAACAACAACAACAACAACAACAACAATCACTTTACCCGAACGCTCAGTGTTCTCACCAGTGCCAGGGTTTTCATGCGACGCCAGCCAATACCCCCACTTTGTGGGGGGGCAGTGCAAGCTCTACCAAATATCCACACGACTCTTCGCCACCACCCACACCCAGCTTCCCGCCCTATGACGTTCGGACACTTCACTTCGTGGCCTGCGGACGACCGTGGCTACTACACTGGCGTGGAGTACACACCCACAGAAGTTGTTAGGACAGCGCGCGCGGGTAGAAATTTTGAAAAGTCGTGCAGGTGTTTTTCGAGGACCTACGGTGCGATTCGTGTGATTTTATGATGCGCGGTGCTAAAATTCTTAAGAAGCCCAATGGTTTTTGGAGATTTCGGCGTGCGCGCGCGAAGAAAAAACGAATGTGTCCCGCATGGTATTATTTGACAGGGATGATGGCCCTGGCAGGTGCGCAACCGTTGTCGCAGAAGTTCGAAAAAGTTGCTCGCAAAAGCCCGTTTGACAGAAATGTTTAAAAAGTGTTGGGTTTCCTACGAATCCGCAAGAGCGCGCGGGATGAGATTTTGACATTTTTTTGTTGAAAAACCATTGGTTTTTTGATGTTTTTATGTTAAAATCGCTCCGAACACTAAGCTTTTGGAAGGATTTCGTCTTGCGCGCGCGAATGTCCACTTTACCTTATTTTTTGCAAGGGATTCTTGAAATTTGATTATATTAGAACAAGAAATGTCATTTTATAGTGTTTTTTGCAAGGGAAAACGGATTACAACAAAACAACCGGATCTTGATGACATCGTATTACCTGAGGCTTCCTCACGAAAATGATGAAAATGTAGCTGCGGCCTAGGCGGCGCAGGGGGGCCGTGCACCAGGGGCCCCAACAACAATTATTCTTTAGAATTAATAATGTTCAACAACAACAAAAACAAAAACAACAACAACAACAACAACAACAACAACAACAACAACAACAACAACAACAACAACAACAACAAGGCATAAACACACACTGGCGCACTGGGAGCCAGTGTGCCAGCTCCCGGTTTCGGCTCCGGTGGCGAAAACCCTCACTGGTGCACTGTTGCCGACCCCCCCCCCAGCAACACGGCAACAGAGCAACACACCCCGACAAACAAAAAAAAAAGAGGTTCAACCCTTACGGTCGTCGCAATGTTCCCAACAGGTACATCCAAAGACGTTCCGTGGAGCCGAGCTTCCGCAGCGATCTTCGCTTATACCTGTTCGGAATACTGCGACAACCGTAAGGATGATATTCTCGAAGTAGGAGTCCCCGTTACAGTCCTACTAGGAGTCCTCATAGGAGTCCTACTAGTCCTACTAGGAATCCTCATAGGAATCCTAATAGTCTTACTAAGAATCCTCGTAGGAGTCCTACTAGTCCTACTGGGAATCCTCGTAGAAGTCCTACTAGTCCTACTAGGAATCCTCATAGGAGTCCTACTAGTCCTACTAAGAATCCTCGTAGGAGTCCTACTAGTCCTACTAAGAACCCTCATAGGAATCCGAGTAGTCCTACTAAGAATCCTCGTAGGAGTCCTACTAGTCCTACTAAGAATCCTCATAGGAGTCCTAGTAGTCCCACTAAGAATCCTCGTAGGAGTCCTACTAGTCCTACTAAGAATCCTCATAGGAGTCCTAGTAGTCCTACTGAGAATCCTCGTAGGAGTCCGAGTAGTCCTACTAAGAATCCTCGTAGGAGTCCTACTAGTCCTACTAAGAATCCTCGTAGGAGTCTTAGTAGTCCTACTAGAAATCCTCGTAGGAGTCCTAGTAGTGCTACTAGGAATCCTCGTAGGAGTCCTAGTAGTCCTACTAGGAATCCTCGTAGGAGTCGTAGGAGTCCGAGTAGTCCTACTAGGAATCCTCGTAGGAGTCCTAGTAGTCCTACGAGGAATCCTCGTAGGAGTCCTAGTAGTCCTACTAAGAGTCCTCGTAGGAGTCCTAGTAGTCCTACTAAGAATCCTCGTAGGACTCCCAGTAGTCCAACTAGGAATCCTCGTAGGAATCCTTGTAGGAGTCCTCGTAGGAGTCCTACCAAGAGACCTCCGAACTGCCTCAAACACGCCGCCGACAGACATCCCACGATATCCCAACGGTCATCATCATCATCACCACCATCATCATCATCATCATCATCGTCGTCGTCATCGTCATCGCCATCATCATCACCATTCGCATCATCATCATCAGCATCTTCCTCATCATCGTCATCATCGTCATCATCCTCGCCATCATCACCATCATCAGCATCTTCCTCATCATCGTCATCCTCGACATCATCATCAACGTCATCGTCATCGTCATCATCGTCCTCACCACCATCACCATCATCATCATCACCATCACCATCACCATCATCGTCATCATCATCATCACCTTCCTCACCATCTTCCTCACCATCCTCATCATCATCACCATCCTCATCATCCTCAGCGGGGCAGGCCGCAGGCAGCTGGATAAACCTCTACTCACCCTCCTCCTCCTCCTCCTACTACTACTCTCGTCCCTCCTCCTCATCATCGCCATCATCATCCGCATATTTGTCCACATCATCATCATCGTCACCATCATCGTCACCATCATCGTCATCATCATCCACACCCACGTCATCCTCCTGATCATCATCCTTATCATGATCATAATCCTCATCTTCATCATCATCATCATCATCATCATCGTCATCAGCATCATCATCACCATCCTCGTCCACTTCATCATCATCGTCATCATCATCACCAGCCACATCCACGTCGTCATCATCATCATCATCGTCATCATCACCACCATCATCATCATCAGCGTCATCGTCGTCGTCATCGTCATCGTCATCACCATCACCACTATCATCATTATAGGCATCGTCATCGTCATCGTCATCACCCTCATCATCATCACCATCGGCATCGTCATCGTCATCGTCATCGTCGTCATCATCAGCATCACCACCACCACCATCATCATCATCGTCATCGTCATCGCCATCGTCACCGTCGCCGTCATCATCATCATCATCATCATCATCATCATCATCATCATCATCATCATCATCATCATCCTGATCATCATCATCATCATCATCATCATCATCATCATCGTCATCATCATTATCATGTTGCGCACCCCTCGCGAGTACGGCCTCCTTTGCCCCCTCGAACGAGCGGTGCCCAGCATCATGGCCTGGCACGGTGGCGGGACTTGCCGCAGACAGCTGGTATAAACAAGCGCCCCCTCCCACAAGCTCCTTATTAATAAGCACCCCCATCCCAGGCGACCAGCGAAAAGGGTGGGCGCGAATCGACAATCCGAGCCTTCCGCCCGAAGAGGCCCCCAGGAAGGCACCAAGAGGCCTGCAAGAAGCCCCAAGAGGCCCCCAGGAGACCCCTAAAGAGGCCCCTAGACGGCTACCAAGAGACCTCCGGACTGCCTCAAACACGCCGCCGACAGACATCCCACGATATCCCAACGGTCATCATCATCATCACCACCATCATCATCATCGTCATCGTCGTCGTCATCGTCATCGTCATCATCATCACCATTCGCATCATCATCATCATCATCAGCATCTTCCTCATCATCGTCATCATCGTCATCATCATCATCCTCGCCATCATCACCATCATCAGCATCTTCCTCATCATCGTCATCCTCGACATCATCATCATCGTCATCGTCATCGTCATCATCGTCCTCACCACCATCACCATCATCATCATCATCACCATCACCATCATCGTCGTCGTCACCATCATCATCATCACCACCACCACCACCACCACCATCATCATCATCATCATCATCATCATCATCATCATCATCATCATCATCATCATCATCATTATCGTCGTCGGCGGCCTCGTCCTCATCCTCCTCCGCCACGCGTCCCGCCAATGTCCCTCTACCTCCCTGCCCCTCCCACCGGGCGGGCACGCCAGGCGGCGCGCGGGGGTGGAGCGACGAC
>CAUYUJ010019671.1:175000-177500 GCA_963575745.1 Prorocentrum cordatum
TCTGTTGCGCCTCCTCCTCCTCCTCCTCTTCGCCGTCCGTCTCCTCCTCCTCCTCCCCCCGATCCTCCTTCGTCTCCCCCATTTTCCTCCTCCTCCTTCTCCTCCTCCTCCTCCTCCTCCCTCTTCGCCATCCTCCTCGTTCTCCCTGTCTTATCCTCCCGCCAGCTAGGCGAACCCAGGCGCCGCTTCTCGGCTCGGAGGTCGGATGGCGCGCGAGGTAAGCCACGATCTGGCGGCCGATAAGCCAAGATCTGGCGGCCGAACACACCGGACATCGTCATCATCCAGGGCGGGGATATACTCTTCCGGCGAGAAAAGGCTGGCGGCGCGCCTGGGGGGGGGGAAGGTGAGGAGGGGCGGGCCTTCCCAGAGGGCTCGGAAGGCCTCCCTCTGAAAAGTTGCTCTGAGCCTCCTCCGAAGACCCCGAAAACCTCTCAGAAGGCGCGCAGGGCTCTGAAAAGCCCCACCGCCTTCTGAGAAGGCCTGCTCCTTCTCACTTCCCCCCTGGACGCACCGCCGAAAGAGACTTGACAGCCTTAACGCCGAAATCTGGTCCCAGGGATTTGCTAAACCTGCTTGGCAGCGATGGGTAGCTCTGCAGGAATACCGTGCCCCTGCTGCAACAAGGGCGGAGGACCACGCGGACACGAGGGAGCAGAGGTGGAAGAGGAGGCCGAGGGGCAGGCGACGGCAGCCCAGAGCGCAGGGACGACATATCCAGAGCGGGGATGCACCCCACACGTGCGAGCTACGCAGGTGCTCACAGCCTGGCTCCAGCGTTGCACACGAGCTCCGCGGCGAGTGCGGGGTCGTTCTCGGGCCGGCGCTCCACTTCCTGGGAGTCGCCATCTGCCCGGCGTGGCGCCGGCGGCCTCCTACAATCACAAAGCCAAATGCCTTCGCATCCTCTTCCTCCTCCTCCTCCTCCTCCTCATCCTCCTTCTCCTCCTCCTCCACCTCCTCCTCCTCCTTCATCATCTGATCATCATCGTCCTTCATCTTCTTCTCCTCCTCCTCCTCCTCCTCCTCCTCCTCCTCCTCCTCCTCCTCCTCCTGCATCTTATTATCATCCTCCTCCTCCTCCTCCTCCTCCCCCGGCTCCTCTTTTGCCCGCCCCTTGAAAAAGACAAATCACACGGGCGACGCGTTTCCGAAGCTGCTGGCGCCACTGCGTCACTGTGCGCCCAAGTGCGACCGCCCGGCCGCGGCGAAGGGCCTCCGGCGCGAACTCTCAGCGAGTCACCCGAGGCCCAGGCCCCTCCTCCTCAAGGATCGGCGCCTGGGCCTCTCCAGAGGCGCGCTCCGGCCAGGACTTCCTGGGCGGAGCCACAGACGAGGCAGGGCTCGAGCTAGACAGTGCTGTTCGTATTTGTTATGACTTCGTTGTTCCTATGTGCGGAACTAAACAGTGTTGTTCGTATGTGTTATGATTTCGTTGCTCCTTCGTTCTGCCGTCGTTCTGCCTTTACCACGAGAAAGAGGTCGAAACGAAAACGGTCCACGACACCGCCAAGACACCATCGAGCTCGAGCCCTGGAGCAAGACGGACGCGCCCAGCCATGCAGTCGACCACGGCCCCCCCGTCCGCGGGGCCAGCCTCGCGCGACCAGCGCTCGACAAATCCCACGAAAGCGTCGTCGCCCGCGGCGAGTTGGGTCCAGGACGCGGTCGGGGCAGCCGCGTGACGCACTGGGCTCAAATCTGGCACAGCAGGAGAAGGACGGGCGAGGAGGAGGGGCGAAGGAGGCCGCGGGGGGCGGAGCACGCTCAGACCGTGAAGATCGTGCACGCTGCCGGAGCACAGGCCTACACGGGCAGCGAGTCGGGAGTGGCACGGAGGACCTGCGTGCGAGGGTGCAGCGAGGTCACGCAGTGCCGAGTCTCGCAACTCCGCGGCGACCGCGCACAAACCCACGAGAACAGACACGTACACGTACACGTACGCACGTCTGTTCTCTTTTGAACGTCGAGGCGGACCCAGCCTCGGAGACGCGAGGCCTCCCAACAAGGTCCAAAAGAAGAAGAAGAAGAAGAAGAAAAGGATGCCCAGAAATGTCGATCCTCGATCCCCGAACGCCAAACCTCCTCTCCCCCCCCTCCTCCCGCTCGACACGACTGGCATCTCGGAGGCTTAGCCGGCCCGATACGCAACGCGCAACACGTAGCGTGTTGACACGGGGCCCAACACGTACTGAAAACGTAGGTCTGGCGCGATACATTCGCCAAAACGTGGGCCAACACGTGCCGAGCCAACACGCAGCGTGCTGACCCCAGCGCGAACAGCGCGGCTGCAGCTGACGTCTTCTCTGAAGGGGCCCTGGGACACACAAATAAATACACACAGGATCCCCGATATTTTTCCAGATGTTCTGGGTTTTTGTTTTCCCCACCACTTCCCATATTTTCCGGGGGATCGACGATTGATTATGTCTATGTGTTTTTTTCCCTCACGGACGTTCTGAACACGGCACGTGTTGCGTTTTTCAACACGCGCATATCT
>CAUYUJ010019671.1:182500-184383 GCA_963575745.1 Prorocentrum cordatum
CGCGCGTCTTCCGCGGCCGCCGTGCTCGAGTTTCTTGGGTGCCGCGCGCGGCAGTTTAGCGCGATGTGCATTGCGCCGCACAGATGGTGCCAAGATAATACAAGAACCTATTGTTTGGGGTCAACACTGATTTTTAAAGCGGCCAAGCCTCGTCAAAAAAAAACAGAAGCGCAGTTGGAAATCACGACGATCGATCTTCTCGGGCACTTGTTAGAAACTGCGTTCTTCAATGCTGCGGAGGGGTCGTCGGATTTTTGAAGCCCTTGCGTCCACGTCAGATATCTAGCGTCAGCATTGGAGTAGCGCCGACAATGCAATCACCGAAAACAGAATCCCTCAATTTATTCCCAACCCTCCTTGGTTGGGTATTCGTTTTGAATAGAGCAGTGTGGTCGCGTCCCTTCTCCCTTCTCCCGCCTCCCGCCTCCCGCCTCTTCTTGTCTTGCCTGCGGGGGGCTGCGATCTGTGAAACTGTCGCCACTTTCGAGGCCTGCTGGGGGGTCCAGCATAAAGGGTAACTGCGGCAGATCCAAATTAGACCTCGCCATCCCTGGGGGGCTGCGATCTGTGAAACTGTCGCCACTTTCGAGGCCTGCTGGGGGGTCCTGCATAGAGGGTAACCGCGGCAGATTCAAATTAGACCTCGCCATCCCTGGGGGGCTGCGATCTGCGAAACTGTCGCCATTTCGAGGCCTGCTGGGGGGTCCTGCATAGAGGGTAACCGCGGCAGATTCAAATTAGACCTCGCCATCCCTGGGGGGCTGCGATCTGTGAAACTGTCGCCACTTTCGAGGCCTGCTGGGGGGTCCTGCATAGAGGGTAACCGCGGCAGATTCAAATTAGACCTCGCCATCCCTGGGGGGCTGCGATCTGCGAAACTGTCGCCATTTTCGAGGCCTGCTGGGGGGCCCAGCACAGTGAGGGCCACGGGCAGATTCAAATTAGACCTCGCCATCCCTGGGGGGCTGCGATCTGCGAAACTGTCGCCATTTTCGAGGCCTGCTGGGGGGCCCAGCACAGTGAGGGCCACGCGCGGATTCAAATTAGACCTCGCCATCCCTGGGGGGCTGCGATCTGCGAAACTGTCGCCATTTTCGAGGCCTGCTGGGGGCCCAGCACAGTGAGGGCCACGGGCAGATTCAAATTAGACCTCGCCATCCCTGGGGGGCTGCGATCTGTGAAACTGTCGCCATTTTCGAGGCCTGCTGGGGGGCCCAACACAGTGAGAGCCACGGGCAGATTCAAACGAGACCTTGCCATCCCTGGGGGGCTGCGATCTGTGAAACTGTCGCCACTTTCGAGGCCTGCTGGGGGGCCCAGCACAGTGACGCCACGGGCGGACCCAAATTAGACCTCGCCATCCCTGTGGGGCTGCGATCTGTGAAACTGTCGCCACTTTCGAGGCCTGCTGGGGGGCCCAGCACAGTGACGCCACGCGCGGACCCAAATTAGACCTCGCCATCCCTGGGGGGCTGCGATCTGTGAAACTGTCGCCACTTTCGAGGCCTGCTGGGGCCCAGCACAGTGACGCCACGCGCGGACCCAAATTAGACCTCGCCATCCCTGGGGGGCTGCGATCTGTGAAACTGTCGCCACTTTCGAGGGCTGCTGGTGCCCAGCACAGTGAGCCACGGGGCCGGTTCAATGAGACCATCGCCACCCTGCGGGCTGCGATCTGCGAACCTGTCGCCACTTTCGGGGCCTGCTGTGATCCCCGTTTTCGAAGTGGTTAGGAGTGCTCAGGAATTGTAAATCATCAGCTTTATCGAGCCCTTTTCCTGTAGCCAGTGTCCTGCGAGTCTCCCGAATTCCGTCTGCAGACATATGTAACCCTCGCTCCGTCATCGCCCCCTTTTATAAAGTATCCTAAACTATTTGCGCCC
>CAUYUJ010019671.1:186983-200620 GCA_963575745.1 Prorocentrum cordatum
GTAGAGGGACATGCCCGATTTCAGGGCAACTCCAGACCCCCTCACGTCGTGAGAAAAGGCACGACGGGGAGAGTTGGGCTCTCTTCGGCCTCTGGTGGCCCTCGCTGGACCCCAGAAAGACGTCGAAAAGAACAGCCCAGGATGAAGAGAGCCCGCCCTGGAGCATGGGTCGAGGCCTCCGTAAGGGCCAGGGCTCCCTGGGATGAGGGGATACGTCAAGTGGGGGCCGGCTCAGGGGGAAACATCGAAAGAACAGCCCAGGTTGAAGAGCCAGCCCTGGAGAATGGGTCGAGACCTCCGTAAGGGCCAGGGCTCCCTGGGGTGAGGGGATGCGTCAGGGAGGGCCGGCTCAGGGGGAAACATCGAGCCTGAGATGGCGATACATCGTCGGCAGATCGGCGGCGGGCCCTCGATGGCGAATCCGGACACTCCTGGACGGGGTGGGCCATCAGGCCTCTATCGGCGATGAGTGGGCGGTTGGAGGTCCACGCGCTCCGCCCTGAGCCTATCCCTCCCTCGCGCTGCCCCTGAGGGGGTGCAGTTCGGTGGAGTTCCCTGGATGTCCTGACCTGAGGTCTGAGGGCGACGACTAGCAGAAGAAGAATCCGCCTAAGCATCAACTTCCGGAGGTCCGTGCGGATTTCGAGCAAGCACGCCAAGGCTCTCGCTCGCTCGCTCGCTCGCTCGCTCGAGCAAGCGAGCGAGCGAGCGATGGGAGGGGGCGAGCGAGCGAGCGAGCGATGGGGCGAACGAGCATTGGGGGGGGGCGGGGGGGGGGGGGGGCACGAGCGAGCGGGGGGGGGGGCGAGCGAGCAGGGGGGGGCCGAGCGAGCGAGCGAGCGCGCGCAGGAGCGAGGCCCCTCCCACGCCCTCTCCCTCGCTCGCTCGCTCGCTCGCTCGAGCGGGCGAGCGAGCGAGAGGTCTCGGGCTACTAATGCGCGGATTTCCTGGATCTGTGCTGACCCCCCATACCATGGCGCGCGGAGGGCGCCAGGGGCGACGCCGGGGGCGCCGCCAGGGGGTCCAGCGCAGACCCCAGAAATTCGCGCGGACCCTTTGAAAGTGTATGACTACGTCCCTGAGGCGGCTTGGGATCAGTGCGGACAGTGGCAGATGTCATGTCCCCTCAAGGATGGGCGCAGCGTGGGAGATGTCAAAACCGCTGCCCCCGGGATCCTGGGATCCACTGAGGGCGGCCTCTGCGCCGACACCCCCCCAGAGCTATGAGCAGTCCACCCAAGGTTTAGGACACGCTTCGGGCTTTGCGAGCACGAGGGCCCCCAGTACTGGGCACGAGAAGGGCGGCGGTGTGTCCGACGTCCACCCCTCACGGCGGGGATCAATACGAACGATGGTCATAAGGGCGGTGATGGCGAGACGTGTAATCGCACTGGTGTTGCTAATGATGGCGGGTGCGTCGACACACGATGACGAGGGAACAAAAATAGTCTCTTCAGACGTTCCATGGTAGGAATCATCTCGATCGACGTGCGCTTGTGAAAAGACAGTCTAATCCTAACAAAATGCTGACCCCATGAGCGGGCGAAGGACCTCCGGGGACCGCTGGAGACCCAATAAGGGCCACAGACACCCAAAAACCTCAACCCTCGACCCTCGACGACGACGACGACGACGACGACGACGACGACGACGACGACGACGACGACGACGACGACGACTGCAACAGCTGGGGAAACAAAAAGATACCAATATCGCTGCTCCCTGGACCTCTCCCAGGGTTCGATTCTGGGATTCCTCGGCGAGCTCCGCAGTGGCGACGAAGGCATTCCAGAAAGAGCTATCCTGCACATGTTCCTCCACTGGCCAGCAATACCGAAAGCCAGCCCGTGCGCGCGCGCGCTCGCGGCGAGTGTCCTGGAGGGCCTGCTTCCCGGAGAACTCGTCGGCCAGTCGCCGGCTCATCTCCTCAACGCGCCAGTCGTTGATGAGATCCAGCGGGGTCCTTGCACGGACCCTGAGATCCCGGCGTCGCCAAAAAATCGTGACGGCCACTTTCGTCCGCGCTTCCGTTGGCTGTACGCGAGTGACCCTAGGCAAGAAGGAACTCGAGTGCGCGGCTGTCGGGTGCCGTCGAGGGGTGGGTGGGTGCCCAAATCCAAGCGCGCAAGACAATGCTGAGGGTCACTCTGGCGAAGGCTCACTCTTCCGCGTAACCGATTTCGGCGACTGGAGTCCTTTTCCCAGCACCAGAACCATCGAACGCGTTTGGGGATGAACCAGCCCCGGGAAAAGGCCAGGATCCCCTGGCCCTCACGTCGCACGAAAAAGAGACGTCGGAGGAGCGGGAAATCTACATATATACACACATACACACACGCACACACACACACACACACACACACACATACACACGCACCACCGCGATTGCAGCGCTTGGCGTGGGTGGGACTCTTCCACCTCTTGCGAAGCAGTGATTAGGGGCCCCCGACGCATCGAGCCCAAGATGCGTTCATGTTTGCGGCCAAGTCCCTGCGATTTATATAGCCTTGCAGGCAGAAAGCGCTCACAAATACAAGATCTAGGAACGGGGGGGATCCGTGGCCGCTCCCCCCTCCACCACCCCCTAAGGCGCCCCCCCCCCCCCCCAGCCCGCTCGAGCGCGGTGGCGGAATCGCGCGGCAGCGCAACTGGATATGTGTGTATATATAAATATGTTTAGGCACATATGTGTATACAACCTTATACATACACGCAAAGATACCATGAACACATACATAGATATATATATATACAATAAATGTAGACATAGACATGGATATATAAATATATGTAAACAAATATACATGTTATGTCAATGTGAACATAACTATATATATACATATACATCTACAAATACGGCATGATCTCAATATGTGATAATGCTACGTGCCGAGATGTGGTAGGTGATGTTATGTCTGTGGCCCAGACGGCGAAAAATGCAACTGTGGGCAGTGAAGCCGCCGTCCCCGCCCACCAGGCAGTCCTCGTCGTTCCCTCCTGCTCCGTCGTCTTGCCGATCCGACCACCACCACCACGACCAAGACGTTGACGACGACGACGAAGACGACAACGACGAAGACGACGACGACGACGACGACCACGACCACGACCACGACCACGACCACGACGACCACGACGACCATGACGACCACGACGGCGACTGCGAAGACGACGACGACGACGACGACGACGACGACGACGACAGCAACGACGACGACCACAACGACCAGCAAGACCACGAACCCCACCCGCACGACGACGACGACCCACGACGGTGACCACGAATACGATCACTACCAGAGGCGGTAGCAACCGCCGCCGTCACCGCCGCCGCTGGCGTCGTCGTCGTCGTAACCGTGGTCGTCGTCGCCTTGTCGTCGTCGTGGTCGCGGTCGTCGTCATCATCGTGGTCGTCGTCGTCGTTGCCGTCGCCGTGACCGTCGCCGTCGACGTCGCCGTCGCCGTCTTCGTCGTCGTCCTCGTCGTCGTCGTCGTCATCGTCGCCGTCGTCGTTGTCGTCGTGGTGGCCGTCGTCGTCGACGTCGACGTTGACGTCATTGTCGCTGCCGATGTCGTCGCCACCGTCGTCGTCGCCGCCGTTGTCGTCGTCGTGGTTGTAGTCGCCGCCGTCGTCATCGTCGTCGTCATCGTCACCGGCGTCGTCGCAGTCGCAGTCGTGATCGTGGTCGTGGTTGCCGTCGTCGTGGTCGTCGTCGTCGCCGCCGCAGCCGCCATCGTCGTCGTCGTCGTCGTCGTCGTGGTCGTCGTCGTCATCGTCACCGCCGATGTCGTCGCCGCCGTCGCCGTCGTCATCATCGTCGCCATTGTCGTCGCCATCGTCGTCGCTGCAGTGGTCGTCATCGTCGTGGTCGCGGTCGTGGTCGTGGTCGTGGTCGTCGTCGTCGTCGTGGTCGCCGCCGTCGTCGCCGTCGCCACTGCCGTCGTCCTCGCCGCCACCGCCGTTGTCGTCGTCGTGACCATCGTCGTTGTCGTTGACGTCGCCGCCGCCGCTGTGGTCATCGCCGTTATCGTCGCCGACATCGCCATCGTCGTCGTGGTGGTCGTCGTCTTCGTCGCCGTCGCTGCCGCCGCCGCCGTCGTCGACGTCGTCGTTACCGTCGCCGTCGCCGACTTCGCCGTCGCCGTCGTGGTCGCCGTCGTGGTCGCCGCCGTCGTCGCCGCCGTCCTCGCCAGCGTCGTCGTGGTCGTGGTCGTCGTCGCCGTCGCCGTAGTCGCCGCCGTCGTCATTGTCGACACTGTCGTCGTCATCGTCGTCGTTATCGTCGTCGCCGTCGTCGTCTCCGTCGTCGTCGTCGTCGTCGTGGTCATCGTCGTCGTGACCGTGGTCGTCGTCGTCTTGTCGTCGTCGTCGTGGTCTTGGTCATGGCCGTCATCGTCGTCGTCGTCGTGGTCATCGTCGTCGTGACAGTGGTCATCGTCGTCTTGTCGTCGTCGTGGTCGTGGTCATGGCCGTCATCGTCGTCGTTGTCGCCGTCGTCGCCGTCTTCGTCGCCGCCGCCGTTGCCGTTGTCGCCGCAGTCCACGTCGTCGTCGTCGTCGTTGCCGTGGTCGCCGCCGTCGCCTTCGGCGACGGGATCGCGTTTGCAGTCGCAGTCGTAGTCGTCGTCGTCGTCTTCGTGGTCGTCGTCGCCGTCGCCGCTGCCGCCGCCGTCGCCGCCACCACCACCGCCGCCGTCGTCGTCGTCGCCGTCGTCGTCGTCGCCGTCGCCGTCGACGTCGACGTGGCCGTCGTGCCAGGCGGCGGCGGCACCCCCTGCGGCGGCGGGCCGCGACGGCGGCGGCGGCGGGCTGCGGAGGGGCCGCGGGCCTGCCGCCGGAGGGCCCTCCCGCCTCCGCTTCCGGCGGCGCGTCCCGGGCCGTGGCCGAGCACAGCGAGGGGCTCCTCCAGGAGAGAGAGGAGGGCAGCGTCAGGGGGGAAAGGAGGAGGACGAGGAGGAGGACGATGAGGATGGAGGGGGTGGCAGAGGAGGAAGATGAGGAGGAGGAGGACGAGGAAGAGGTGAAGGACGAAGATGACGAGGAAGAGGGGGAGAGGTGGAGGACGAGGAGGACGAAGATGAGGTGGAGGAGGTCGAGGACGAGAAGGATGAGGATAAGGAGAACGAAGACAAGGTGGAGGACGAGGAGGACGAGGAGGATGAGGAAGACGAGGAGGAGGACGGTGAGGGTGGGAAGGAGGAGGAGGAGGAGGACGACGACGACAAGGACGACGAGGACGAAGAGGAGGTGGACGATGACGACGACGAGAACGGCGGCGCGCGTGGAGCCGCTGCGCCGCCTCCTGGGGAGGGCGACCCTTGGCTCAGCCCCTGGGCGCGCAGCCCCCCCTCCCCGCAAAGGGGACCAGCCCTCCCTCCCTGGGGCAACGATATGGGGAGGTGGACCAGCAGAGGGGTAGGAGGGAGGAGGGAGGAGGGAGGAGGGAGGAGGAAGGGGGGGGGGGGGAGGGCTGAGGGGGGGGGGACCGCACTGGGGAGTTTCCGCTGCGCTGAGGCCTGCAGCGAGGCAGCCTGAGCGCACGACTCTGGACTCCTCAACGAGGGGCACAGTTATATGGGGGCCCAGCTCGCGGGGGGTAACATCACGCTGGAATCGGCGATCCATCGCCGATAGATCGGCAGAGTGGCCCCCGATGGCGAAACCGCACGTTCCTGGGCGGGGTAGGCCTATCGGGCCCCTATCGGCGATGAATGGCGATTGGCCGCCGATGCGCCCCCCCCCCCCTGGCCCGATCCCCCCGAACGCTGCCCCTGAGGAAAGGGGGGCCGAGGATCGAGGATCAAGGAGATCGGCACCTTCCCCAAGGAAAGCTTGCACAGAGCATTTCTCTCTTGCTCGTGGAGGCGACTGGCCTGCTTCCGCGGTCTTCGCCCGGTGGGCGCCCGTGGGCTCCCCACGGGCGCCTCGTGCGCTGGCCGGCGTCTCGAAGCGTTCGGCTGGTAGGCACCCGCGGGCGCCGCGGGCGCTGGCTGGCGTTTCCGGGCGCTCGGCCAGCGGGCGCCCGCGAGCGCCTCACGTGCTCCTCCAGCGCCAGATAGCGCCTCCAGATGCACAACGCAGATCCTCCTTGCAAGAAAACGATTGGATCCGCCCCCTTCCCTAGCCCTGGGTTGACCCCGCACCCCCCCCCCCCCCTGCGCACTTCGTTTTGCATACGGTACCTCTTCCCTTCTCAAGCAGGACCGCTGTGGACTTCGTGTCGACGGCACGGAGTGTTCCCGCGCACCATGGAAACTGTCCGCATACAGTTGTGTGGCCAATGTCTGGTGTGTCTGCGAACTTGCTTCGGTGCAACGTCGGGCGGTGGCACCGCGGCGCAACGGTCTGCGCCGTGGAAGTACGATCTCGGGCAACTCCTCCTCCTCCTCCTCCTCCTCCTCCTCCTCCTCCTCCTCCTCCTGCTTTTCCTCCTCCCCCTATTCCTCCATCCCTCTTCTTTATAAATACCTCTTCCCTGTCGCACCCAGAGACAGGTAGGACGGTAGGGCGGGCCAGCCGTTCCGCCTGAGAC
The DNA here is from genome assembly GCA_963575745.1 of Prorocentrum cordatum. Classification (NCBI taxonomy): domain Eukaryota; class Dinophyceae; order Prorocentrales; family Prorocentraceae; genus Prorocentrum; species Prorocentrum cordatum. The sequence goes on from CAUYUJ010019671.1 coordinate 193,516, forward strand.
TCCCTCACTATTTGTGATCCCGAGACTCTAATATTGCAACAGCTTCACGGATGGAGGGCGGGTCCTTTCCAAGATGTGGCTCTCGCCCTGGCGCCGCGTACACTCGTCGTAAAGTTTGCAACAGTTTCACGGACGGAGAGCAGGCCGTTTTCGAGATGTGGTTCTCGCTGTAGCGCCGCAAACAGGTCGTCTTAAAAGCTTGAAACAGTTTCACGGATGGACGCCGGGTCTTTTCCAAAATGTGGCTCTCACCTTACCGCCGCGCACCCTACAAAGTCGCAACACCTTCAAGGACCAGCGGGACGTTCTCAAAATGTGATTCTCGCCGAAGCGCCGCACACAGTGGCCTTAAAAGTTTATAGCAAATTCACAGATGGAGGGCGGGTCCTTTCCTAAATGTGGCTCTCGCCTTAGCGCCACGCACAGTCGTCTTGAAAGTTTGAAGCAGGTTCACGGACGCGTCTGGTTGCAGTCCCAGGAACGGCGTTCTGGCACGATTCGGATTGTCAAGACGCCACAGTCACATTGATTCGCAGGGGCGAAGTCCCCGGAAACGGCGTTATGGCACGACTGAGGACTGTGAGGACGCAACAGTCACGTTGATTCGCGGCGCTGAAGTCCCAGGAGTTGCGTTTTGTCACGATTTAGGATTATCAGACGGTTGTCTCCTAATGGGCGACTTCCCGCAATGAAGCTAAATTCTTGTAGGGACCTATGAAAAGGGAACTTCGAGGAAGGGTTTTGCACTGATCCTCCTCATCCTCCTCCTCCTCCCCCTGCTCCCTCCTCCTCCTCCTCCTCCTCCTCCCCTCCTCCTCCCTCTCCTCCGCGCCATTCCCCCTCATGCTCGTCGGCTGGATTGCCCGCGGAGCGGCGCTGGCTCCTCCCCTCGTGGTCCACGAGGAGCCTCGCCCACATGTGCCTCGTGGACTGGATCTGCAGCAAGCACTCCACCTTGGAGGACCGGGGAGGAGAGGAGAGGAGAGAGCGAGAGGAGAGAGCGAGGGGGGAGGCGGGAGGAGGGAGGACCAGGGCGTTGCAAAAAAGGCAACGTGACAGCCGGTTTTCTAACGTTCTCGGCCTCTGGAGGCCGCTTCTCGGCCCTGGGACCGTCAACGAGAACCCTCAGGCAGAAAAGCTGACCCTGGGGAAGGGGTCGAGATTTTTCCGGGGGCCCACGCCACGAAGCGCGCACGACGTCGGAGGCATTCCCTGGAAAGCCTCGTCGAAGACGTGGGCGATCAGAGCCCTTGGCTTTCGGGTCGCAGCCCGGCCGTCCGGCGGCCGCTCGGGCAACCCCGGAAGGTGCCCTCGCACGATGCTCGGTCGCCTGGCTTCTCGCCCCGCGCCGCGCGGAGCCCGAAGCACAAACATACTCGCGCCCTGGCGCGGCCCAAGGAAGGGCATCTCTTCTGGCCCAGGCCGCGACGCGCGCGGCGCTCTTACCTTCGCGCCCCTGCGGGGTGACCTAGGGAAAACGCCTCCTCGGAGGGCGAACGCCTTCTTGCAGGCCACCCCCCGGTCACCACCCCTCTTCCCACTTCCAGCACTCTTTGGGACTTCGCTGACTTTCGTACAGTGGACCTTCGACCCCAAGAAACCTCGACGAGAAACCCAGCCACGACGACCAGGGACATCGGTGGATTCGGGACCTGGCAAGCCTGGGGGCCTCATCGCAAGCGGCCAATGGCAAGATGAGCAAGAACCCCGAGGCACATCTCGGCCTCCAGGGCCTCAAAACAAACAAAGACATCACCATCATCATCATCATCATCATCCTCATCATCATCATCATCATCATCATCATCATCATCATCATCATCATCATCATCACCATCACCATCACCATCACCATCATCATCATCATCATCACCACCACCACCACGACCACCACCACCATCATCATCAGCAGCAGCATCAGCATCATCGTCAGCAGCATCAGCAGCATCGTCATCATCATCAACAACAACAGCAGCATCATCAGCATCAGCATCAGCATCAGCATCATCATCAGCATCATCAGCATCATCATCATCAGCATCATCATCAGCATCATCATCGTCGTCCTCGTCATCGTCGTCGTCGCCATCCTCGTCGTCGCCATCCTCGTCGTCACCATCGCCGTCTTCGTCACTACCACCATCACCGTCATCGCCATCCATCACCGCCCATGTGCTCAGAAATCTAGCGCTTCGAAATCCAGGGGCACGTCTGCCGTCGTCGACCCTTGAGCCGCCCGAGGTGCCCCCGGGGCTTCCCGGGGCCGTCGGAGCCGCCAGGGTGCCAGAGGCCTCCGCGAGGCACCGCGGGCAGGGCAGCTCCTTGCCCGACGTGCCTCCTGCAGCCCCCTTTGGTGTTGGGTCGGGGGTCGGGAGCGGCGTGCGCGGGCGGGGGGGGGGAGGGCGGAGGAGGCGGCGGAGCAGGAGGAAAAAAACTCCTGGACTCTGGGATTCTGGGTTGGCCTCTCGCGCGCCCACGCAGGGGCACGAGGCACAGGCAGAGAAGGAGCCGGCCACTGACGACGGCGGCGACGAAGGCGCACGACGACGGCGAGGACGACGAACAGCACGACATCGACGACCACGAAGACAGACAGACGAACGACCGCAGCAACCCAAACGACGACGACGACGACGACGATGACGACGACGACGACGACGACGACGACGACGACGACGACGACGACGACGACGACGACGACGGTGGCCCGAGCCTGGGGGGAGAAACTTAAACCTCCCAATGAGAAGATGAGCCGACGGCCAGGAGGACGATGGGTAGGAGGAGGAGGAGGAGGAGGAGGAGGAGGAGGAGGAGGAGGAGGAGGAGGGGGAGGAGGAGGAGGAGGAGGAGGAGGAGGAGGATGGGCGCCGCCAGGGGTGGTGGGAAAGGGGAGTCCAGCGCCGATCCAGGACATCCGCGCGGACCTCCAAAGGTTTGTGTTTATGCCGCACGTTGGCCTCCCACGGAAGCCTCCACCTGGAAGCCGCTTGGCTGGCAGGTCTTGCCAGGGCGCCAGAAGGCCATCTGTGCCCAACTCGAGGGCGCGCCCTTGGCTCTGCTCTGACACCTGGCCTCTTGGGCCCAGGATCCCGCGCACAGGCCCTGGGCTCGACGCGCGCCTCGGGGGAGGCCGCCCTTTTCCAAACGGTTGCGTGAGAAACGACCCCCCGACCAAAAGAAAAAAAAAAAAAAAAAAAATGCCAATGATGGGCATAAGCTGAGAAGTTCCTCGTCTAGCCCACGTCTACATCGCAGAGCGGGGGCAGCAGCTGGGAAGGGGCATAGCAACCCTTCACAAAATCCTTGCCCCAATTCCTGGCCGCCGCGATCGCCGCGGCAATATTCAAAACCGGCCTGGCGGTTTGGTTCGGGGGCGGATATCACACAACGACCAAAAGTTTGACGCTGTCGCAAAGGGCTGGCCCTGGCGACCCCTTGGAGACCTCCCAGAGCGGCTCCGAGCAGATGGGGTCGCAAGACCGCGCCGCATCGCCAATGCATGGCCGACGCTTCGCCAGTGCATCGGCCACGTCGGCGATGCATCGGAGATGCCGGCGTGGAGAAAGCTGGGCTCCACGTCGAGCCGCACCGCCGATGCATCGGAGATGCGGCGCTGGTAAGGCTTCGGATTGCGCACAGACTGCCTGGGGTGCGGAGCGTTCCAAAGGAGCCGCCGGAGGCGGCGCCGGGGTGTTGAGACCGCCTAGGACTGCTCGACTACTCGGGGGCCTGTTGAGACCAGCGGGGACCACTCAGGGGGCCTGTTGAGGCCAGCTGGGACTACCTGGGGGGGCTGTCTGCGCGCAAACCGAAGCCTCACCAATCGACGATGCGGCGCGGTCCTCCCTTCTACTGTGGCCCCATCTGGGAGGCCTGGACGCAGGCAGGCGTCGCGGCCGCGGCGGTGCCACCACGCGCCGCTCCGTCTCCCCGATGCCATCCGGCCTCGCCGCCGCCGCGGTCTTGCGGCTGCCGCCCTGAGGTGACGTCCAAGCGGTATGGGAGAGCGAGGGAAAGAGAGCGAGGAAAGGATCGGAATGGCGGGTGAAGAATTACGGGGCGCGCGCCTCGAATACATGTGGGAAAATGCGTGCGCGAACATGTGTGTATATATATACATGTGTAAATATATGTATAAAAAACACAACCACCCACACACCTTATGGGCCACGGTTGGCGTCCGGCTGGATTCGCAGTCTGGCTATATCTCGACCTAGCTATCTACTCACTTACTTGTCCGCCGATCGAATTATCCATCTGTCGATTATATATGCACAGCGATGTCTAGATTCTGATTGCACGATAGATGTATCGACCCCACTATGCATATTGATCGATCTCGCGATCTATTTTATCATTTTATTTGGACCGTCTGCCGAAGCGAAGTCTAGAGAACCTATGCTGTACACCATGACGACAAACTGAAGCACAATGGTTTAAAATCTACGGCCCCCTCTACGTGAGCCTCCGGTAAGCACGGCGGGTCCAGTAGACAACACGTTCGTGTGTCCGCCCGTCGTTGTACCGAGCGTAGCTCGCGGTCTGCTGCGTCGAGCTGCTGTACCACATTTTCAGATATATCCGCCACCGTGCGGGAGGCTCGAAGTGGAGTGCCCTCAAGTCCCTGGAGTACTCCGCCCTCAGTCCTGAATGGATGGAGATTGAAGGGGCCAGGCCCGAAATTGCCAAGTGTCTTGGGCTTCCCAGCCCCCGCATGTTCCCGCGTGACTCTTCTGGAGGTAAGGGGGCCCAAACAATGGCTGGCCAAGAGAGCCCCAAGAGCCCCCAAAAGACGGTCCAATAGGGTCCCGAGACAGCCGAAGAACGCTCCAGGACTCCCAAAACGGCCCCATGACGGCCCACGACGCCTCCAAAACGCCCCAGGAGGGCTCTGAGAGGCCCCCCAAGAGTGCCGCACGACGAGGTCGTGGCACCTGGCCCCTGGGCCAGGTCCCCCGTTTTGTATGTGTGTATATATATATATGTATGTATACTGCCGCGTGTGGAGAACATGCCTGGGCGCTGCGATACAATGACTTGCTTCGCAATTCCTATATGTCTCTCGCGAAGTATATTGTCTCATAGCAATAGCAGGAGGAGCAAGAGAAGGGGGGCCTGGACACCCACAAGAGAGAAGAGAAGACAGAGGCTCAGGACATCAAGGCCCTGGGCGCGCCAACCAGGGAGAAGCTCGTTGCCGCCACAGCAAAGGGCCAAACTCTGCCAGGGGCCGGCGACATGACGCACGCCCAGGTCAAAATGCCCTCTTCGTCGGAGCCGGCGGGGGCGAGGGGAGGAGGGGGAGGGGGCAGGGGGAGTGGAGCAAGAGGAGAGTAAGGATGGGGATGAGAGGAGGAGGAGGAGGAGGAGGACGACGACGGCAGCAACGATGATATGGATCAGGTCGAGGAGGAGGAGGAGGACGAGGAGGAGGCGGACAGGAGGACGAGGAGGGACCAGAGAAAACCCAAGATAAGCAAACGATGCTGCAATACACCCTCCTGTCCCGAGTCCCCTCCTCACAATTCGTTACAAGCCTTCCTTCTCACTACAGGAAGCGCCCCCTTATAAGACAAGCACCCTATGGGCCTCCCGTTCAGGCAAGAGCCCACTTTGGAAAAGAACTGAGTTGGATCCTTCTACCGAATTATGCGAAGCACGCAAAGGCAGGATCATCAAGTCCCATACAATGTCAAGCGAGAGCCCCATTTTGAAAAAGAACCGTCCTCCCATCCGTGTAACTGTTGCGCGAATGCGCACGCCTGGCCATCAACTTCGAGAAAAACAAAAAAAAATCGTGAAAAAAAGAGTCGCCCTACATCCGTGTAGTTGAATACGTATGTTCAACTGTCTGCTCGTCAGACTTTAGGGTCTCAAATGAGAACCGCAGGTTGAAATTGAGCTGTCCTCCATTACCGGAACTGCTGCAAACGTTTCAAAACAAAGGTGCGCAGCGCAAACACACGAGTCCCATATTGAAAGCAACTACGTATCAACCCCTGTAGTTGTTAAACCTTGTCTAGACGGATGTGAACAGCGCTGAAGCGAGAGATCCATTTTGAAAGGGACCCGCTCTCCATCCGTGTAACTATTGCCACGTTGAAGACGAATGAGCGCGTCGCCAAGTGGATAGCCAGGTTTGAAAATCACCATCCCACCCTCGTAACTGCTGCAGGCTTTTACCCTCGTAACTGCTGCAGGCTATTTACGGAGCAGAGAGGATAATGTTGACAACAACCTACCTCAATTCGTGCAACTGCTGCAGGTGTTTAAGACGAGTGTGCGTAACGCTGAGGCGAGAGCCATATTTTGGAGACGACTGCCTTCTCCATCCCTGTAATTGAACACACATCGCGAGGACATCTCTGGCGAAACGCGCGGGCGGCACGCCCTACCGACACCCCTCGGGGTGCGACGGGGAGGAGTGGTCGATACGGAAAAATGGAGAGAGGAAGGGGAGGAGGAGGGACAGGTACAGGGGAGGAGAAGGAGGGCCATAATAAACGCAGCATGAGTCAACGATGCTACAATGCACCCCTCCCGTACCCCAAGTCCCCTCCTCATGCGTCCCTACAGACATTCCTGTTCACTACGGGAAGCACCCCCCGTGAAAGACGGGCGCACCATGGGCCTGCGATTCAGGCAGCGGTCCCATGTTGAGGAGGAACTTCCCTACATCCTTCGATCTTTAAGGAATGCGATGAGGTAGGATCCCCAAGTCCCAAACGGTGCCCAACGAGAGCCCCGTTTTCACCCATGAGCCGCCCTGGTCCGTGCCACGGTCGCACAAGTCTACTCGTGTGGCCACGCCGCGTGCGGAAGTCTCCACCGAGAGCCCCCGTGACGAAAAGACCCGGCATCTGTCCTTGAAGCACTGCTGCGCTGTGCTGCACTTCTGGCAGCCACGCTCTCGGAGGTCTCGAGCGAGGAGGGAGGAGGAGGGAGGAGGGAGGGAGGAGGAGGAGGAGGAGGAGGAGGAGGAGGAGGAGGAGGACGAGGAGGAGCTGGCAGCCGCGCTCTCGGAGGTCTCGAGCGAGGAGGCCCGTGTCGAGAGGGAGCCGCCCTCCGTCCCTGGAGCTGCGGGACACGCTCCAGACGGGTGCAC
>CAUYUJ010019671.1:200720-208220 GCA_963575745.1 Prorocentrum cordatum
TCCTCCTCCTCCTCCTCCTCCTCCTCCTCCTCCTCCTCCTCCTCCTCCTATCTTGAAAACCACGCGCCCTGTACCCTCGCGACTGCTGGAAGCTTTGCCAGACGAGTGCGCGCGGCGTCTGGGCGAAAGCCGCACTTTGAACACGGCCCAGCCTCCGTCCGCTCGACTGCTGCAAAAAGCAAGCTGCATGATCACCAGCTGTGTGGAAGTCTCAGGCGAAACGCCCAGCCCGCCCTGTAGGCACGCCGGGTGATGCGGGGAGCAGGCGTTCATGAGGAAGAGGGGTGGAAGTTGAGGACGAGGAGGAGGACGACGACGAACAGGAAGAGGAGATGAAGGAGGAGGAGGAGGAGCAGGAGGAGGAGGAGAGGGAAAGGATTATGGAGGATGAGGAGGAGGAAAGTGGAGAGCAGGAGAAGAATGATTGGCCGCGACGACGAAGAAGCAAGGAGGAGGGCAAGGAGGAACGGCGGACGAGAATGATGGACGACGAGGGCGCCGAAGAAGAGAGGCGGAGGACGAAGAGGCCGAGAGGGAAGGACGGGAAGACGAGCCTTGAACAGGCGCAGCACGAAACTGCAGCAGGTCGGCATCGGCCCGCGGCCGCCGTGGGCACCAGACCTGGACCAGCCTGGTGCCGCTGAGCCAAGAAAGGAAGCACGCGTCGAGTTGCGGTACACCTGCTGGGGCAATGCTTCAGTGCTCTTCTGCATGCACGTCATCAGTAGCCAGTTTGCCTCAGAAGAGCACCGCAGGGAACGAAACGTGGCGGCCCCGGCGACACGCTGTGCCCTACGAGCGGACAGCGTGCCGCTCAACTCTGCGGAGCGGGAGGCTTCGAAAGGCTCGGGACTTTAACGCTCGGGCACGGGGACGTGGATAGCGTGTCGCGCCGCAGCGTGGCGGGCCAGAACCGGCGGAGCGACACGCTACAGTGCTGGCGCTGCCGCAAGAAACCTTCGCAAGAAACCCAACCCTGAAAACCCGCTCGCGAAGTGAAAACCTCAGCATCCTGAACGCAGCAGCGTCTTCAACGGTTGTGGGAAGTCACCGAGCAACGCGCGGAGCAAAGAAACCCAGGGTGCCTTGACGAAAAGCAGATGGTTTCTTGATGCGCGCCCCCACTGTAAGCCAAAGTTCCTGACCGTAACCTGATCGGGGGGTGTCCTGCTCTGCGGCTTTGGGGCGCTTTCGGCCTCGCTTCAGCCTCTCGGGGCCCGCGGAGGCCTCCAGAGCCTGGGTGGACTCCTGGAGGACTCAGGACATTAACGGGGGGCATGCGTGTTCAGGGTTTCTCAAAGTTGCTGCGTCGTCTTTTGTGTGCGGTTGTCCTTATGTGTGTTCCTTCGTCGCGCCTTCTTCCTCACCCTCTCTCTTCTCACTCTTCCTCGGTTTCAGTTATCTCCTCCTCCTCCTCCTCCCTCTCCTCCTCCTCCTCCTCCTCCTCCTCCTCCTCCTCCTCTTCCTCCTCCTCCTCTTCCTCCCCCTCCCCCTCCTCCTCCTCCTCCTCCGCGTCCTCCTCCTCCTCCTCTCCTCCTCCTCCCCACTTCCCCATCCCCATTCAGTGGCGACGGGCATGGCCTGGCGCATAGTGGCGCCAATTATTTGAGAACACTGTCGGAGAAGAAAGGTGAGTAACACAAAAAAACGTTGGTGGCGGGGATGGGAGCACAATCAAACGAAAAAAACGTGGAAGAGGACGATGGAGTCGAGGATCCCCGCTGTGAGGCGGAACCCATGCGGGGTGGCAGAAGTTTGGGAACACCCTCATAAGAAAAAATATCAGCCGCCCCGAGGGGTTCTGCCCCACAGCGGGGGTACTCTCCATCCTCGTCCTCCTTCATGGGATTGATGTGTGTGTGTGTGTGTTGCTTTCCTGGTTGTTTTTCTAAGAGTGTCCCCAAACGTTCTAGCACCAACGCTTCGGATTAATTGACGTTGCCTTTTTTTTCGGGGTGTTCCCAGAAAGTTCTGCCACTCCCATGAGTTCCGCAGTGGGGGTCTTCCCCCCTTCTCGTCCTCCTCCACATTCTCATATGGCAGGAGGGGGCATCCAATAATGGATGCCCCTCCTGCCATTCTGCCATCCTCGCGGGTTCCGCTCCACTGTGGGGGAGCATCCCCCTGCTGAACTTGCAGAAGGATGACACGTTTGTGTCCGACGAGTGGGGCGCGACGATCTCTGCCGTGAAGGCGCTGCGCCGAACACGCAGCCTGACAGAGAAGACGCTCCCCCACGAGCTGGTGAATCATGACGCGGGTGAGAGTTCGAATGAGATAGGCTTCTTCACGAACGCCACTGAAGCGAAGTGGAGCGCTCTCATCCTCATCGCCATCCTCAATCTCCTCATCCTTCTCCTCATCCTCATCCGCATCCTCTTCATCAGCATCAGAATCGTCATCAACATCATCATCGTCATCATCATCATCATCATCATCATCATCAGCATCATCATCATCACCATCATCATCATAATCATCATCAGCAGCATCGTCAGCATCATCATCACGATCCACATCATCATCATCATCATCAGCATCATCATCATCAGCAGCATCATCAGCAGCATCATCATCGTCATCATCATCGTCATCATCAGCATCGTCATCATTATCATCATCCTCATCATCATCATCATCAGCATCGTCATCATCAGCATCATCAGCAGCATCATCCGCATCATCATCATCATCCTCATCCTCATCATCATCATCATCATCATCATCATCATCATCATCATCCGCATCATCAGCATCGACAGCATCATCCTCATCATCATCCGCATCCTCATCATCAGCAGCATCAGCATCAGGATCAGCATCCTCATAAACAGCAGCGTCGTCAGCGTCAACATCATCCGCATCATCATCATCATCAGCAGCAGCATCATCATAAACAGCATCATCATCACGATCATCATCACCAGAATCACCATCAGCATCATCATCGTCAGCAGCATCATCATCAGGAGCAGCATCAGTATCATCAGCATCATCACCGTCGTCATCATCCTTATCATCATCACCATCAGCCAGCAGCAGTAGCATCATCATCACATCACCATCACCATCACCATCACCATCACCCTCATCATCATCATCATCAGCAGCAGCATCATCGCCATCATCGTCGTTACCATCAGCACCATCATCATAACCATAAGCATACTCATACTCATCACCATCATCACCATCATCACCATCATCACCATCATCACCATCATCATCAGCAGCATCATCGTCATCGTCGTCATTGACCTCGCCGCCATCATCCTCATCATCATCATCAGCATCATCATCATAGTCATCATCAGCAGCATCATCAACATAATCAAATTCAGCATCATCATATTCATAATCCTACTCATCATCATCAGCATCATCATCCTCTCCGTACTCATCAGCATCGTCATCATCAGCATCATCATCATCAGCACCAGCATCATCACCATCATCGACATCATCGCCATCATCAGTGTCATCATCACAAACATCACCACCATCATCATAATCATCCGCAGTAGCAGCAGCAGCCACAGCATCATCTGCAAAACAACAAAAACAACAGCAGCAGCAATAATCACAGCAAAAACAAGAACAACAACAATCGGTTCAAGACTGTTCGCTCCTCTCTGCTCACGTGCCAATCAATACGTAGATCCCAAACATTCGGTACCCGCCCTCGTCGTCTTCAATCGTTCCCCCTTGGGGGCATGTCTTCCTGACCTGCCACGTGCATTTAGTGCAGCCCTTAAGAAAGGGGAAGAGAGGACGAGTGGAAGGGGGAGGGAGAAGAATGGAGCACGAGAGAAATTAGCAGAAGGGGGGCAAGGAGCAGAAAACAAGTGGTAGAACAAGACGGGCAGATCGGGTGGGCAGACCCATAGAGGGCAGATCGGGAAGGCGGGCCCAGGCGACCAGGTCGAGCAGGCGGGTTGCTGAAGCGCGGGATCTGCATGAATCGCGAGGAAGTCTCGAACGATAGCGCGATTCCCAAGTACATCGTGAGAAAGCCCAAAGCGAGAGCGTGATTCCTGAGCGCCGAGGGCGCATCGTCTGAATAAATTGCGGGGAAGTCCCGCGCGAGAGCGCGATTCGCGCGTAAATTGCTGATTGAGCAGGAAGACTTTCCCTGATACAAAAACAGGGCACGAGCCCCAGGAGGGGCACTTCAATTGAAAAAACACATATGTTACAGGATGAGGGGATCAACAATAATTATATTTCAGAAGTGAGAGCTCAGCAGCAACAGCAACAGCAACAGCAACAGCAACAGCAACATCAACAGCAACAACAACAACAACAACAACAACAACAACAACAATCATGTTAAGACTGTTCGCCCTTATCTGCTCGAGTGTCCAATAACGCCTATTCCCCAAACCCTCGATACCCGCCCTCTTCGTTTTCGATCGAACCCCTTTTGGGGGGTATACCTTTCTTCCCTGCAGGCCGGGCCCCGACAAGCGGCGGGGCGGCCGCGAACCGTCGGCCTGGCCAGCGGCAGCGCTGATCGGCGGGGCGGCCGCGGACCGTCGACCCGACCCCAAGAGGGACGGACAGGGGACCGACCACGACGACGACGACGACGACGTCGACGACGACGGCGACGACGACGACGACGACGACGGCGGCGACGACGACGAGCGAAAGCGAGAGCGAAAGAGAACGACAGCAGGGCCACAAGGACACGAAGTAGGCCACGAAGGGCAACAGCGGGGACACGAAGGGAATGCGTACGGGGCCACGAAAGCGCGAAGGAGCGGGGGCCACGAAGGGCAGAGAATGCGGGGCCACAGAAGGCAACGATGGGGCCACTGAGGGTAGCAACTGGGCCACGTAGGACAGATGCATATGGGGCCACCACGGGCGCGAACGAGCGGGGGCCACGAAGGGCATACATATATGGGGCCACGAAGGGCAGCGAGGGGCCACGAAGGGATGCAACGGGGCCACGAAGGGCAGCGAGGGGGCCACGAAGGGCTGCAACGGGGCCACGAAGGGCTGCGACGGGGCCACGAAGGGCAGCGAGGGGGCCACGAAGGGCTGCAACGGGGCCACGAAACAAAGGGGGCCACGAAGCTGCAACGGGGCCACGAAACAAAGCGAGGGGGCCACGAAGGGCTGCAACGGGGCCACGAAGGGCAGCGAGGAGGCCACGAGGGGCTGCAACGGGGCCACGAAGGGCAGCGAGGGGGCCACGAAGGGCTGCAACGGGGCCACGAAACAAAGCGAGGGGGCCACGAAGGGCTGCAACGGGGCCACGAAGGGCAGCGAGATCCCGATTCCTATGTAATCTGCGAGGGAGTCCTGAGCGTGAGCGCGACTCCTGGGTGCCTGGGTGTCGGGAGCGCGGCGCTTGAGTAAGTTGCAAGAAATTCCAACGCAAGGTTGCTATTATTCAGTAAATTGCAAGCAAGTCTCCAGCGAGAGCGCGACTCCAGAGCGCCGGGAGAAAAAATTCTCTGGAAATCCCAAGCGAAAGCGCGATTCCTGAATAAAACGCGAGGAAGTCTCGGGCGGGAGCGGGGGTCCTGGCTAAATTGTGAGAAACCTTTAAGGCGGGAGCCGCTGTTTTTGTAAACCGGGGCCAACGACACAGTTTGACCCTCAAGACTTCCCTGATAAAAAAACAAGGTGCAAGCCCGGGGAAGGGCACTTCAGTCGAAAAAACCATGTGCACCGGACGCGAAGAATCAACAATAATTATTCTTCAGAAGTGAGAGTTCAACAACAACAACAACAACAACAACAACAACAACAACAACAACAACAACAACAACAACAACAACAATCATTTTAAGACTGTTCGCTCTTATCTGCCCGCGTGTCATTCAATATGCATATCCCAAACCCTGGATACCCGCCCTCTTCGTCTTCGATTGTACCCCCTTTTGGGGGGTATATTCATTCCCTGCCACGCAGGGCAGCGACGGGGCCACGAAGGGCAGCGAGCGAAGGCGACCGCGGAACCAGTACGGGCAGCGAGGGGCATCGAAGGCGGGCGAAGGGCAGCGAGCGGCGACTGCAGTCCCTCACGGGCTGGTCGGGCGGGCAGGCCCAGACGGGCGGGTCGAGCGGGCGGGTCGTTAAAGCGTAAATTCTGCTTGAACCGCCAGGCAATATGTAGCGGGAGCGCGATTCCTGAGTGTCGAGGAGCGGCATCTGAATAAATTGTGATGAAGTATCAAACGGGAGCCGCGATTCGGTGGTAAGTTGCTACGAAGTCCCAAGCGAGAGCGCGGTTTCTCAGGAAATTGTGAGGACCTGTCAAGCGGGAGCCGCGATCCGGTGGTAAATTGCAAGGATGTCCCAAGCGAGAGCGCGATTCTTCAATGAACCGTGAAGAAGTCTCAGGCGGGAGCCGCTGTTTTTGTAAACCGGGGGCCAACGACACAGTTTGACCCTCAAGACTTTCCCGGACAAAAAAAAGGATGCGAGCCCCGAGAAGGGCACACCGGACGGAGGGGATCAACAATACATATTCAGAAAGGAAAGTTCAACAACAGCAACAACAACAACAACAACGACAACAGCAACAACAACAACAACAACAGCAACAACAATAACGATCATGTTAAGACTGTTCGCTCTTATCTGCTCGAGATTCCATTAACGCATATTTCACAAACCCTCGATACCCACCCTCTTCGTTTTCGATCGTGCCCCTTTTGGGGGGTACACCTTTCTTCCGTGCAGGCCGGGCCCTGGCAAGCGGCGGGGCGGCCGCGGACCGTCGGCCTGCCCAGCGGCAGCGCTGATCGGCGGCAACCTGACCACAAGAGAAACGGACAGGGGACCGACCACGACGACAACGACGACGACAATGACGACGACGACGACGACGACGTCGACGACGACGACGACGGCGACGACGACGACGACGAACGAAAGCGAGAGCGAGAGAGGAAACGACAGCAGGGCCACGAAGGGCACGAAGTAGGCCACGAAGGGCGACAGCGGGGACACGAAGGGAATGCGTATGGGACCACGACGGGCGCGAACGAGCGGGGGCCACGAAGGGCAGACAATGCGGGGCCACTGAATGCAACGACGGGGCCACTGAGGGTAGCAACTGGGCCACGTAGGACAGCGAAGGGGCCACAAAGGGCGACAGCGGGGCCACGAAGGGCATGCACATGGGGCCACGACGGGCGCGAACGAGCGGGGGCCACGAAAGGCATACGCTTAGTGGGCCGCGGAGGGAAAGGACGGGGCCACTGAGGGTAGCAACGGGGCCACGAAGAGCAGCGAGGGGGCCACGAAGGGCGACAGCGGGGCCACGAAGGGCATGCATATGGGGCCACGACGGGCGCGAACGAGCGGGGGCCACGACGGGCATACATAGATGGGGCCACGAAGGGCAGCGAGGGGGCCACGAAGGGCTGCAACGGGGCCACGAAGGGCAGCGAAGGGGCCACGAAGGGCTGCAACGGGGCCACGAAGGGCAGCGAGGGGGCCACGAGGGGCTGCAACGGGGCCACGACGGGGTGCAACGGG
>CAUYUJ010019671.1:210720-225720 GCA_963575745.1 Prorocentrum cordatum
CAGCAACAGCAACGACAACAACCACCACAACCACAACAACAACCACAACAACAACCACAACCACAACCACAACCACAACAACCACAACAACGAAATCATCATCATCATCATCATCATCATCAGCATCATCATCATCATCAGCATCACCTCTGCCACCTCCGCCTCCTCCTCCCCCTCTTTCACGGGCCGCCACTCGTGGCAACGACGTGGTCGTCGGCGCGCGCGGCCGACGCCCGGCCGTCGCGCTGCTGCGGGTCCTCTCTCGGGGGGAGACCACAGGACGCTGCACGCGGCGCCGCCCGGTCGCCGACGCGGGCGGGAACCTCCCTCCTCCCTGCTCCCTCCTCCCTGCTCCCTCCTCCTCCCTCCTCCCTCCTCCCTGCTCCCTCCTCCCTCCTCCCTGCTCCTCCCTCCTCCCTCCTCCCTCCTCCCTCCTCCCTCCTCCTCCCCCTCCCTCTCCCTCCTCCCTCCTCCCCCCTCCCTCCTCCTCCTCCCTCCTCCTCCTCCCCTCCTCCCTCCTCCCTCCCTCCTCCTCTCCTCCTCCTCCTCCTCCTCCTCCTCCTCCTCCTCCTCCTCCTCCTCCTCCTCCATCCCTCCGCCCTCCTCCCTCCCTCCCTCCCTCCCTCCTCATCCATCCGCATCCCTCTCCCTCACCCCTGCTCACCCCTCCTCCTTCGCCTCCTCCACCCCCATCGGTGCTCGATGCTACAGGTTTCTTCCTCGCGGTGGCCGAGGCGCTTGATATCCCCACCCCCGAACAGCGCCAGAGGGGAGGGGAGGAAAAAAAATTGTGACGGGCAGAACCCTAAGAAGCAAAGTCAAAAAGGGGGCACGACGGCACGGCGGGGGGCAGGAAGGAGAGGGGAAGATACTGCTTGACGCGGCAGCCATGCCCGAACACGGCTACACAGGGTGGCGGAGGCAGCCTAGCGAGAGGATGTGCACTGAGCGGAAATGTATAACGAGTCCCCTTTTCTGAAGAAGGAGCCACCCTCCACCCATGTGACTGTTGCATAAGTGTACATTTCTGGTCCTAGCACCTGATAGAACCTGCGCAGAAGCCCACAGTGAAAAGGAAACGCCCTCCATCCGTGCACCTGCTGGAAACGGTTGCAATGAATGTGCGCGGCGCTGAGCCACTTTTCGAGAAGTGGCCCGCCCTCCATGCCTGTAACGGCTGGATGTGTGTAAATCGAGTGTGCACGGCGCTACGGCGAAAGCCTCGCTTCAAAAACAGCCCGCCCTCCATCCACGCAACTGCTCGACGGTTCACGCTGCATGGTAAGAGATGGCGAGGAATCTCCGGCGGAACGCCTGGACCTAACGTCCGGTGGTGCGACGAGGCCAAACACCCCTACGGAATAGAAATGGAGGGAGGGAGGAAGGACGGAGGAACGATGTCCCCCGCCGACGCCAGCGCACCAGGGCCTCCGAAGGCCCCCAGGGCCCGCTTCTGGGGCCCTCTGCGGAAGGCCCCTGGGGGCCTCCGAGCCGGCGGGCCTCTGGAGGGCCGCCAGGCTGCCCCCCAGAATGCTCCGGGAGCCTCCCCGGGGGCCTATGGGCGCAGGCGTGCCGCTCGGCGCGCTGCGGACAGGAGGAGGCTTGCGCTCCGCCGAGCCAGAGCAGCCGCGCCAGACTCGGATGCCCCAGGGGGGGGGGGCCGAGAGAGTCTGCGATGTGGATCCCGAAAGGTGCCGATGCCGCTGGTCGCGAGACCTCTCCCGGGGTGCGCTCCGACCAAAAAGTTTCGAGACGAATCCAGCGGTGGCGACGAGGGCCTCCGAGGAGGCCCCAAGAGGGCGCAAACGAGGGAAGGGTAGCGGCATGGGTACCCTGTCCTCCTCCGATCCGAGGCCTCCTTTTGCTTCAGGGCGCGTCCGCCGCCCGAAGGCGCACGGTCAGCTGCCGCGCCCTCCGCGACCACCGCGCCGAGGCGCTGTCTGGGTCCACCGCCCTCGGCAGCGGCACGTCCAGCGCGTGGGCCACTCCGGGCAGCAGGCTCCTCGCAGGGGTGCTCGACGGCAACAGCGACGACAAAGACGACGCAGACGGCGGCGACGACGGCGACGCCGTCGACGATAACGACGACCACCACCACCACAACCACCATCGCCACCACCACTACCACCACCACGACCACCACGACGACCACGACGACGACCATAACGACGAAAATGGCCACGGCGACAGCGACGACGACGACCGCCACGACGAGGTGGAGGAGCAGGGAGAGACGATGGAGAAGGGAAACGGGAAATGGCAGATGAAGAAGTGAAGGAGGAGAGGGAGGGAGGAGGACAGAGATAAGTACGTGAAAGACGCTGGAATTCATGAGAAAGAGAATATCAAGCACAACTGGATGTCGAGGAAAAGGCGGCGGGATAGGGATTGAGAGGAGGCAAAAAGAGAACGGAGGAGGACGGCGTGGGAGGCGGGATGCGGGAGGAGGACAGCAGAGGGAAGAGGAAAGAGGGAGGAGGGGAAAAGGCAAGCGATAGGGAGGAGCAACACCGAGGGAGAAGGGAGGGGAGGGGGAGACGGCCACCCAGAGGCCCGAGCTTGCGGGCCACAACTCGGGCCTCCAGCGACCGGTCGCGACGATCTGGGCACCCCCAGGGAGGCTCTCCGCGAGGCGCAGCTGCTGGAAAGCACCCCGAGGCTGGAAGACCTCCAGGGACCGACGAGAACCTCCGAAAAAGTCGAGGGGCGGCGACGACGACGACGACGACGACGACGACGACGACGACGACGACGACGAGGACGACAACGACGACGACCACGACGACGACGACGACGACGACGACGACGACGACAACGACGACAACGACAACGACGACCACGACGACCACGACGACGACGACGACGACGACGACGACGACGACGACGACCACGACCACGACGACGACGACGACGACGACGACGACGACGACGACGACGACGACAACTGCGGCAACGACTACGACGATGACGACGACGACGACGACGATGACGACCACGACGACGACGACGACGACGACGACGACGACGAACACGACGGCGACGACGACGACGACGGCGACGACGGCGGCGGCGGCAGCGACGGCGGCCGCGGCAGCTGGGTGGCATCGACGGCGACGATGACGACGACGACGACGACGGGGACGACGACGACGGACACGGCGACGGCGACGACGACGAAGACGAATAGGAGGAAAAGAGGACACGGGCAGGAGCGAGCAGAGGCCAGTGAGGATCCAGGAGGAGGAGCCGCCTCTAAAACGGGTCTCTGTATGGCTCCATGCAGCGGCCTCCCGAAAATAGCGATGACGGCACACAACACCCACAAGCTGCGGCTTGGCCTTGGTGGGATCGTTTGGTGCTCCAGATGTGGGTCCTTCGGGGCCTCCCGCCCGTGGTACCCCCAGGGAACCTGCCCCAAGGCCCTTCACAGCAAGGGGGCTGCTCAAAGCCTGGCCCAATCAAAGAACGGCACCAACCCCTCCGACGGTTCCATGTTCGGTCGGCACTGGGTGGTGCCGGCGCAGCCGCAGCAGGACCGCTGACCCCGCTGCCGCTGCTTCTCTTTTCTTTCCTATGATTTGTTTTTTCCTCTCTCTCTCTCTCTCTCTCTCTCCCTGTCCTTCCAGTGCGCTGCGTCGCCCTCGGGAACTGGACAGCTGCGCCACAGGATCACGGGATCACAAAGGAGGAGGACGAAGAGGAAGAAAGCGGCGGCGACGACGACGACGACGACGGCGGCGATGACGACGACAGCGACGACCGAAATCGTCATCCGCCTCTGGAAGTCTCCAGAGGCCTCTACGGGGGCTCCAGAAGCCTCCAGAGGTCCCTGGAGCACTCAAGAGGCCCCTGAAGAGGCCCCAGGAGGATGAAGGCGGCGGCGGAGAGGACGTCGTGGCGGCGGCGGCGGTCCTCACCCGGAGCTCGCGCCCAGACACCTCCAGCGAGGCCTGCGCTGCCGAGGACAGGCCCGGGAGCAGGAGCGTCACCTGGGAGGAAGGGGGCGGCGAGCCCCCTGCTCTGTCGGCGGCGGGGGGGCCTCCTCCTCCTCCTCCTCCTCCTCCTCCTCCCCTCCTCCCCTCCTCCTCCTCCTCCTCCTACACTACACTACTACTACTACTACTACTACTACTACTACTACTACTACTACTACTATACTACTACTACTACTTACTACTACTACTACTACTATACTACTACTACGACGACTACGACTACTACTACTACGACGACTACGACTACAACGACGCGACGACGACGACGACGACGACGACGACGACGACGACGACGACGACGACGACGACGACGACGACGACGACTACTACTACTACTACCCCTCCCCATCCCCCTCCTCCTCCTCATCATCATCATCATCACCACCACCACCACCACCACCATCATCATCATCATCATCATCATCATCATCATCCCCCTCCCCCGTTCCTTCTCCTTATAAATTCTCCCTGTCGCACCCCGAGGCCAGTTGTTAGGGCGGGCCGGGCGTTTTGCCTGAGACTTCCGCACCATTTATGGCCCTGAAACTTAAAACATAACAACAGTTTCACGGATGGAGGGCGGATGGTTTTCAACATGCCGCTCTCGCCTTAGCGCCGCGCACATTCGTTTCAAAAATGTGCAAGAGTTTCACGGATTGGGGGGCGGCTGGTTTTCAAAATGTGGCTCCGCCTTAGCGCCGCGTACATTCCGTTTCAAATTTTGCAACAAATTCGCAGATTGAGGGCGTCTTCTTTTCAAAATGGTGCTCTCGCCTAAGCGCCGCGTACATTCGTTATTTTTTTATGTGCAAGAGCTTCACGGAGTCCCACGATCAGCGTACCAGATATGATGTGTTGGAAGGATTTAGGATTATGAGGGTACAAAGGTTACACTGATTCGTGGAGTTGAAGTCCCAAGAATGGCGTTCTGGCACGGTTCAGGATCGTCAAGACGCAACATTTAAGTTGATCTGTGGCGTTGGAATCCCGAGAACAATGTTTTGGCATGATGCATGGTCTTCAAACGGTTGTCTTCCAACGAGGCAGTTCCCCCTGTGGAAACGACCCGTTGTAGGGGCCTATGAAGAGGGAGCTTGGAGGGAAGATTTATTACAACATCGTTGATGACTCTTGGGTTTACACTGGTCCTCTTCCTCCTCCTCCTCCTCCTCCTCCTGCTTCTGCTCCTCCTCCCCCTTTCGGCCCGAGAGCTTGCTCGGGCGTCGCGTCGCGCACGTCGAGCGGGCGCAGCGGCACGGAGCCATGGTTTCTGGCGAGGTGTCTGCATGAACTCCATCTTCGTGCCAGCCTCGCTCATCAGTGTCGACCTGGACACGAGGTTGCGAGGCTGAGGGGAGGCCTTCGGCGGCTCGGTCATTCTCTTGACGATGGCTGCCGAGCAGAGCGCGGACATGTCCAAGGAGGCTGTTGGCAGCCTGATAGATCCGCCGCGCAAGAAATACAAGCGCCCGCCAACTCGCAGACCACCGCGGCGATCCCGTGCAGTGGATAGGAGCTGGCCTCAGTGTCCTGACGCCATGGGCAGCCAGGGCGAGGCGCAGGAGATAAGGCAGGAGGACACCCTGGGTGGCCAGTCCTCGGCCCACCACGAGGCGTCAGCGCAGCCCCTCATCCCGGCGCCAAGGCGTGTGTCCAAGTCGCACACGGTCTCGCTGACGGCCCAGTTGAAGGGCAACAGTGGCATCAGCCAGACTTCGAATGGCCCGCCGGCGATGTCGAAGCACCACAAGCAGAAGCCCCACCTGATTACAACATCGGGTTCGTCTCCGAGTTGCCGCCAGGTGCCCACGGAGACGGACAGGCAGCACAACAGGATGGAGCTCGAGCGGGAGGAGGAGGAGAGGCGTATGTCGTCCGACCTCTCGTGGGGGCAGTACCTCAAGAACACACACCCGAAGATGAGCTCGAGTCAGCTCCTCGGCTGCGATCTCGAGCTAGCTTGGCCTTTCGTGGCAGAGGTGGTGATGACCGATGTGAACCAGGCGCCCCCACGGGCCTCAGTGGATCCTGACCTCCAGCAGGAGGAGGCAGCCGCGGCCCCAGTGGAGGGCCCGAGGAAGGTGCTCACGGGCCCGGCGGCGGACAAGAAGGACCCTCCTGCAGGTGCCAGAATTGAGGAGGGCACCGAGGACGGGCTGAAGGACGCGCGCGATGAGCGGGTGCCTTGGAGGCCTTCGCCGCAGGGGCTCAACGTCCTTGCGCTCAGGGCCCAGGTCAAGCACTACGTGGATAAGTCGCACTGCAAGAAGTGCAAGTTCACGAACTTCGGCTTCCGCAGCACCTGCAAGTGGTGCGGCAGCTGGGCTCCGAGCAAGACGCTGCAGCAACAGCAGAAGCAGAGGGCGGAATTGGAAGCGAACCTCGCCGCGGCCCTGGAGGAGGAGAGTGGCTCGCAGATGGCGAAGAGCTCGCTGCTGGCGGGCACGACTGCGGACAAGAAAGGGGAGATCGACTCGCTGGCAGCGCAGCCCTCGTAGTGAAAGCGCGGCGGTGAAGTCGGAAAAAGATAATGAGCATCGTTTGACCGATCCCCATCCCCAGCGGCGTGGCCTGGGCCCCACTGGCCGATTTACCCCCCTAGATGGGGATATAGGCCGTTCCCTTCGGGTTTCGAGGGGTGTATCCCCAACTGGGGTGGTAATTTGGTAGGTGGTACGGCTTTCGAAGGGGATGAGGATGGGGATGGGGGTCGAATAAACGATACTGAGGTAATCTAATGCTGTGGCTGGCGGACGACACAGGTTTGGAGGACTTCAAGGGCGCGGAGGTGGTCCACAGTGCGGAGGGCGAGGTGCCGGGCCGCGCCAGGGGGGCAAGGGCAGGGGCAAGAGCAAGCGTCAGGGACAGGCGGGTTCTGTTCAGGGAGCCCACAGAGGACGTACGCGCCCAGCTATGTACATGAAGACGGCCCCTCGATCCGCGAGACTGGCCGCGTGATACGAACACTCGGGCAATGCGTACTCCCGAAACCAGCATGGATTCATGTACGTGTACGTCCTTCTTTCGCTCCTGACTGTTGGCTCCTTGCGCCTGCCCGTCTTTGGCATCACCACGGTCGAGCTGGTGGCCCTTTCGAGGCGCCATCGTGCGCGCTGCTTCCCAGACGCCACCGGTGCGTGCGGTGGACCAGGTCATCCGTGATCCTCGCTGCGTCGCCGAGGGAGATCGGAGTGCAGGATTCTGACGGCTTCTGAGGCTGCCTTGCGCGTCGGCGCGGCCGCGACTCTCGGGCTCCTTGCTCCCTCTCGCCACGGCTGGTGCTCGCTCGAAACGTCTTGCCGCCATAGGGTGGCTCTTTTCGGGTTCTCTCGTCGCCGTGCTTGACTCCGCTCATTTGGCTGGACATTGGCTCGGCAACATGTGCCTCGGCGTAGACCCGAGGTGCTCGCCCTGTGTGACAGGCCCTGGAAGAACTGGGCGTATCGTTAGCACCCTCCTCCTCCTCCTCCGCCATTCTGGTCCAGCCGACGCAGAAATCACAACGGCCCGTTTCCTGTTCATTCCGCCCTACAGAAGCCGTGTCCTGGCCCCGGGACGGCAAACACTACTCAGGATGACAAAACAGTCCCAGGCAAAGGGTCAAGACCTCCAGGGGCTCACGTTGTGGAAAAGCACAACGGCGGGTGTCTGGCTGCTCCCCACCCATCCTTCCTTCCTCCTGCCTCCTCCCTCCTTCCGTGGGCAAGGGGAAGCTGGGAGGAGGTAGGGGTGAGACGCACAGATAGCGCGTGCCTATTTGGGAACCCGCCATGGGATCTGTCAGTATCGGATTCTCGTGGGCTTGGGGATGATCCACATTCCAAGCAAAGGGCGCAGACCTTAAAGGACACAGGGCTGGCCTAGGTCGTCGATGGGAAGTCGCGACGCTCGATAGCGGCTGCCCCCTTCAACTCAGCGGCGCGAGGGTGTCGCGGGTGACCAGCGGTGCCCATGCTGTCATCGAGGCAGCCACGCTGGATATGGAAGCCCCCCGAAGGAGCACGTTCACCATCCGGTTCCACGCGAGTAGGCGTCAAGGATTTGCGAGCGTAAGCAGTGGATGACTTAGATGTTCGTTCTGGGGACCTTTCTGGAACCACTCGTTCCCATCGATGCTGCGCCGATCGTCCGTTGAATTGACTCGAATTTGAATCGAATTTGAGCCGAATGTGAGTCGATCCAGACACGAAGCAGAGTCGAACAGATCG
Source organism: Prorocentrum cordatum (assembly GCA_963575745.1). Taxonomy (NCBI): domain Eukaryota; class Dinophyceae; order Prorocentrales; family Prorocentraceae; genus Prorocentrum; species Prorocentrum cordatum. Next base: position 218,924 of record CAUYUJ010019671.1, read on the forward strand.
GTCAGGTAGGCCCCAGAAAAGTCCCCAAAACGAGCATCTAGCCTAACGCTGCCCCCTGGTCTTCGGATCATGGCTCGGCTCTCTGGCGGCCGCTCGGGACTATCCGGGCACACGCCGGCACGCTTTCGGCGAGGCGCAGCTGTTGGCGAGCACCCCGATGCCGGAAAACCGCCGAGCACCGACGGAAACGCCTGATTCAATGAGCGATCGGGGGACGCACAGCGAAATTGCTGGTCGGCGGCAAGGTGGGTCCAACAAGCACTCAAGCAAACAGCGGGGCGCATCCATGGCGGACGACGGCGCAGGGGCGCAGGCGGACGAGGGGCGAGGAGAACGAGAGCAGCGGGACGGCCGAAGCACCCCCGGGATCGCGCAGACATGCCGGATGCGCCGGGGCGCAGGACGTAGACCGAAGAGAGAGAGAGAGAGAGAGAGCGCCTTCTTCACGAGTCTTCTTCTTCACGAGTCTTCCACCATGGCAGGTTCTGGGCCAACACCCACCGAACTTGTGGGCAAAGAGCCTGCCGAGAATGCGGCAGACGGGGAGGGAGGTCGCGGCGCACGTGCGCCAGCGTCTCGGCAGGCTGCCGGGGGGGACAGGCGGCACGTGAAGGCCAGCGCTGATCCTCGCAGTCTTTCGAGCCATCCAGGAGGAGGAGGACGAGGAAGAAGAGGAGGAGGAGGAGGAGGAGGTGGAGAAGGAGGAGGAGGAGGAGGACGAGGACAAGGACGAGGAGGAGGAGGAGGAGGAGGAGGAGGAGGAGGGACGCGCCGCCCCCCCCTCTGCCTGCAGGCGTCGGGGAGGGGGGGGGGAGGGCAGGCACGTTTCCGGCCGCCCCTCGCCTGCAGCTCCCCCTCTCCGGGGCCCTCGACCACGCCCTCGCACCGCGCAGCGCCGCCGCCAGCCGTGCCTGCGGCCGCGGCGGCGACGGCGGCGGCCGCCTCCGCGGGGCCCTCCATGGCGCCCTCGCGCCGCGCAGCGCCGCCGGCCGCGCCCGCGGCGGCGCCACGGGCCGCCTCCACGGCGACCTGGACCGCGCCCTCGCGGCGAGCGGCGGCGCCGCCGCTGGCCCCGTCTGTGGGTGTGGCGGCTGTGGCGGCAGCCTCCGCGGGGCCCTCGGCCGCCTCACGGGGAGCGGCGCCGCCGCTGCCGGCCGCGCCCGCGGCCGCGGCCGTGGTGCCCGCGGCTGCCGCAGCGGCGCCCTGCCGCGGGGGCGGCGGCTGCTCCCCGCGGGCGCGGCGCCGCAGCAGGTCCTCGAAGCCCTGCCCGCGACTGGGTCCTGGGCCGTCGGACTGCGGACGGGGCACGGCCAGCGCGGCGGGGTCGTAGGTGTCCTCGCTCAGCCCCAGCTCTGCTTGCAACGTGGCCCAGACACCCTCGGACGCCTCGATGATCGACTTGGCGTAGGTCTGCTCGTTCAGGACCCGCCACGCCATCGCGCCCCCGCCGTATGCCCGGTGGCCACAGAGCAGGCACCTGCGGAAGGCACCCCTGGCCGCATTCCGGTGATCGAGCTGGAAGGCCAGCAGGCGGGCATTGAAGGCCTCGCTGGAGACGATGGCTGCGAGCTCTGAGCATGGTATGACCTGCTCGAGCGCGTCCAGCACTCGGGACCAGGCCGCAGCGGCGTCCACGTGGCGGTTGAGGCCCCGCAGGCTGACGGCGTGGGCGCGGATGACGTTGGCCATGCTCCCCAGCAGCAGCTCGTGCAGCGCCTCCTGCCGCCGGAAGGACTCCTCCTCGCCCGCGTCAGCGAACGGCTCGAAGCCCTCGCGCAGCGGCCCGATGCGCTCCAGGGCAACGGGGCTCGCGGGCAGCACCAGAGGTGCCACCTGCGGAACCGCCCCGGCCTGCAGCGCTCCGCACAGGGCGCGCGCCAGCACCGCCTCCGCCTGCAGGGCCGCCTCCGCGGCCCTGTCGGCCACCTCCGCGGGCTCGGACGCCTCCTTGGCGGCGGCGGCCTGCCGCAGGACCGCCTGGACCTGCTCCTCAGGCAGCACTGCCGCCTCCAGCGCGCACCGCTCGCAGAGGCAGGGCACGATGCCGTATGTCTCCAGCTGCGCTCGGCGGCGGCTCAGCGGCTGCAGGGACTCCACGTAGCAGTCGAGCAGCTCCTCTGGTTTACGTGCCAGTACTATGCGCCCCCCGTGGAAGCGCACGACCAAACCGAACGTATAGCACAGACATGTTATGGTACATCTATATATATATATATACACTCTAGAACGATCGCGCTTGGCGCGCGCTCAAGTTCTAGATAGGCTCGACAGGCTAATGCATGGAATATCAATTGTTGAAGTGCCTTCTGCATCTAACGACCTTCTTGGGGTCCCTGCGCAAGCCTCGGAAGCGTATAGAAGGGGAAATGCGGAAACCACACAATCATCAACTTCCTTTAAGTGTTCGACGATTCGGGGCCATTGAAGGCTTCCTGGGATCTTTCTTGGGTGGTGACGGGGGCCTTAATCATGGTCTGTTGTGCAAAAATAAGCAGGGGGTGCGTTGGAAAAAAGTGAATTCTTGGAATCCACTTGTTTCAAACTGCTATGCCTGGGCCGTGGGTCTGAAGTTTCCCTGACACAGGCAGTGGACTGTTGGGACGCCTCTGGGGGCCTTTTGGCAGCGTTTTGGAAGTCTTTCGGGGCCTCTTGGGAAGCTCTTGGTGCCTCCTGGGAGCCTCCCAGAACTCTCTGAAGGCATCTGGGGGTCGCCTCGAGAGGCTTTGCGAGAACCTTGGAGCCATCTTGAGGCAAAGCGCTCGAAAGGCTTGGGCAGGTCCGCTTTGGGCTCTGTCTTAGCGCGCGCGCGCGCGCGCTGACGTTCTAGCTAGGCTGGACGGGTGAACTCATGGGATCTCGATTTTTACGGTGGTTTCACGGGCAGCCAAGAGGACACGAAGACGACCCAAGAGAGTGCCAAGACAGCCTCAGAGAGTTCAACAGTATTCGCGGAATATCTTTGCAATGTGACCCCGAAGTCTTGATGGGGCTCGGGATGAACTGGAACAAAAAAAAGAGTCACTGGATTTCCGTTTTTGTTCCTCAAGTGGGGCCTCCTAACATGTAGTGCGCAGGAATCGGGGGGGGGGGCCTAGGAGGCGTGCAGGGGGCTCTTGGGAGGCGGTTTGGAGGCCGCTGGGGGGCTGGTTTGAAGCCTCTTGGGGCCACTTTTGGGCCTCTTCGGGGCTCTTGGGGGCCTCTTCAGGCTCTTTGGGGGGCTCTTGGGGCCTCCTGGAGGCCTCTTGGAGCGGAAAGCCGGGATTGTCGATTTGCGTTCCCCCTGTTGGGCGGCTTTGCGGGCCATCTTGGGGCTCTCTTGGGCTGCCTCGGGGCGCTCTTGAGCCGTCTAGGGGCCTTCTTGGCCCGTCTTGGAGCCGTCCATGTAATGCGCAGGAATCGGGGGGGGGCCTAGGAGGCGTGCAGGGGGCTCTTGGGAGGCGGTTTGGAGGCCGCTGGGGGGCTGTTTTGAAGCCTCTTGGGGCCACTTTTGGGCCTCTTCGGGGCTCTTGGGGGCCTCTTCAGGCTCTTTGGGGGGCTCTTGGGGCCTCCTGGAGGCCTCTTGGAGCGGAAAGCCGGGATTGTCGATTTGCGTTCCCCCTGTTGGGCGGCTTTGCGGGCCATCTTGGGGCTCTCTTGGGCTGCCTCGGGGCGCTCTTGAGCCGTCTAGGGGCCTTCTTGGCCCGTCTTGGAGCCGTCTTGGGGGCTCTATAGCGGTCTTCAGGCGGTCTTGGGGGCCTTTCTCGGCCGAGCTCGAAAGAAAAAAACGTGTTTGGCCTCTTCAGGCGCTCCCCTGACGCCCTTCGGAACTCTCTTGAGGCCTCTTGGAGGCCTCCTGGGAGCCTGGAGAGCCGTCGGCAGTCTGTCTTGGGCTGCTTAGGGAGCGTCTTGGGCCGTCCTTTCGCGTTCTGGGGGGCTCCCTGGAGGCGTCTTGGGCCGTCCAGGGGCGCTTTGGGGCCTCCCTGAGAGGCCCGGGGGCGCGCTACGGGGAGTTGCCTCTAGGTGTCACGGAGGTGTGGGACGGTCCTGGTGGGGGGAGAGGAGGCGTATTCGTTTATAGCATCTGATGTAGGTGTCAAGATGCACCAAGGCGGTATGACCAGAAAGCGCCGACCATCCAGCACGTACTGGAAGAATTCCGAGCGCGCGCGTCGTCCCTGGGTTGCCGACGCACCCATAGTATATCAACCATATTTGGGTGATTAGGGGAACAGGAAGTGACAGAAACAAAAAAACTCGAAGGTCTGCGCGGATTTCTCGGATCGGCGCTGGACCCCCCTCCCTGGCGCGCGGAGCGCGCCAGGGGCGGCGCCAGAGGCGCCGCCGGGGGGCCCCAGCGCCGATCCGAGAAATCCGCGCGGACCTCCGAGTTTTTATGTTTATGCCACTTTTTGTTCCCCTAGTGATGCAGCTCCTCCCCCTCTCCGATGTCGCGGGCCGCCCGCAGGAGAAGGCAGTCCCCCTCCTAGCCCCTTCGATCAGGCTCGGCGGCACCGGCCGTCAGGCCTCTCCAAGATTAACCATATTTGGGCGATGCAGCTCCTCCCCCTCTCCGATGTCGCGGGCCGCCCGCAGGAAGAGGCAGTCCCGCACGATCAGCCGCTGCACGTTCGGCCGGCAGCTGTGGTTCACGAAGGCGGGCAGGAGCCACAGGCCCGACCTGCCAGGGTCGTTCGTCACCTCAATGGGGGCGGCGTTCGGGTTGACCTGACTACCTACCAGACCACCCCAACCCAACCCGAAGACCCGAATTTCGGGTTGGGGGGGGCAAGGGTTCCACATGTGTTTTTTCGATGTTTCCCGACCCCCCCCCCCACACTGGAAATCGAGGGTAAATCTGAGCCTTCGGGTTGGGTTGGGGTGGTTTGGTGGGTGGTGATGACCAGCGGCAGGCTGAACTGGTTGTAGTAGAGGACGGTCTGCACCTCGTCCAGTGAAATCTCTTGCTCGTCCGCCTCCACTGAAGCGGCACGAAAGCAAAGGCAGGTCATGGCTGCTGGGACTCCAGCGCCGACCCAAGAACTCAGCGCGGCCCCCGGGCAAGTCTATGTTTGTGCCTTTGTCTTGCTCCTCGAGGCTCAGCTCTTTCCTTCTGACCCGCGCAAGCTTCTGGCCCTCGAACCAGTCCCAGGGCCCAGCAGGGGCTGAGCATCGCAAAAAGCAAAAACAAAAAATGCATATTGCTATTCACGACGCGAGGCGGTCTGGGCAGCTCAAGTCTTCTGCGCCCACGCCAGCCTCGCTGGCGCAGGGCAGCCGCCGGGGCGCCGCGAGCTGCGAGGGGCTCAGCGCCGGCAGCTGCACCTCCGAGGCGGCGGTGCCGCGGCTGAGGCACAGCACCGCCTCCCGCAGCTCGGCGCTGCGCCGCGCAGCGCTCGCCACCCTGCGGGCGGGCCCCCGGACCCCCTCGCGTGGCAGAAAAATGCGACGGGAGTGAGCATCGTTTAACCGATTCCTATCCCCACATGCGTGGCCTGGGCCCCACTGGAAGATTAAACCCCCCTGGATGGGGATATAGGCTGCTCCCTTCGGGTTTCGAGGGGCGTATCCCCAACTGGGGTGGTGGGATGGTGGGGATCGGAATGGGGATGGAGACGCGAAAAGGGACTGGTTAAACGATACTGACGGAGGTTTCTTGCTATGTGTGGCCTCCGCTTGGATCACGGCTGGGGGTGCTAAGGGGATAGGGGGGGCTCTAAGTGGATGCCAAGGTGGGCTACATCTGGCCTAAGTTGGCCTATAAGTACTAAGTAGGTTGCAAGTGCCCTAAGCAGCTTACGGGGGGCAAAGATCCGACAAGGTGGGCGGAGCCCACTTAACAGAGATGCTTAACCCCTTTTAAGCCACTTAGGGCATTTGCTATTCACGTATAAGTTCGGTTAGGGCAGACACAACGCACCTTAGCATCCACTTAGACCCCTATACCAGTAGCAACCCTAGCACTGATCCAAGTGGGGGCCCTCGTAAGTCCACAGGATAAGCAAAAACGACCCAATATGAGAAACTGGTCCTGGAGAATAGGTCGAGATCTCAGGACGTCGACGTTGAAAAAAAACACGTCGTCGGGGGTATGCGGGCAGGCCTGAACAGCTACACCCCTCGACGAGCAAAAAGCTTGGAGGATCGATACTTGACCTGGGTCACCTGATTTCGCTCGTGGCGCCCCGCGATGCACGACGCCGCCGCCGCCGCCCTGGAGATGGGCGCCTCTCCAACCCAAGCCGCGATGCGCGAAGCTCGATCATCTTCGGCTCCCTCGGGTGGCCCAGTCTACCAGTTTCACTGCCCGTCATCCAGGCCTCTGGGAGGCCTCCCGTCGCGACGGCTGGACTCCGCAATTCTGGCCAGAACGCATCCCAGGACAGGTCCAGGGATCGATGGCTGATGGGAGACAGGGGCGCTCAGATCTGGGCGTCGCAAGCAAAACCAAAAATAGAAAAACCCGACGACTGGTCTTCACGTTTTCGGGCCGCGGGCCGTTTCCCGGCCCCAGGGCCGTCAGAAAACCACTCGGCATGGAAAAGCCTGGCCTGGGGGACCTGCGTCGTCGGGTACACGGCCAGGTCAAGGATCATCGAACTTGAAAGACTGCTCGAGACGGGCCGCGCATCTGGCTGAAATACGGCCCCCGACTTGGATTACCGCTAAGGTTGCTAAGAGCACGGGGGGTTAAAAGTAGATGCTGGGGTGGGTTATCTCTGGCCCAACCTAGCTCGCACATGGACTACAAATGCCCCCAGTGGCTTAGAGGGGGTTGGCGACTCTGTCTAGTGGGCTCCGCTACCCACTCAGAGCCCCCC
>CAUYUJ010019671.1:230720-266562 GCA_963575745.1 Prorocentrum cordatum
TCAGAGTAATAACAAGAACCCCAATCCTTAGGATATGGGGAAATATCAAAATTGGTCAAAACATACCCAAGAATAGCATAGAAAGAAAATAATCGAAAATTCGTCCCCGAACTATTTTTGTTTAGAGGCCCGACATAAGGTTAGAAGCATCCAGCTGGGTGAGCCTTCCTGGGGGCCTCTGCGGACCTCCAGGGCCCCACTCTGTGGCTTGAGCTGCGCGCTGCCGCTCCACGGGGGCGCCGGGGCCGGCCCTCGGTGCGGCGAGCGCAGAGGGCGGGGGCGGGGAGCGAAGGCGGGGCGCGGAGGGCCGCCAGCGGCGCGGCGGGGCTCTCGCGTGCACGCGTCGGCGCCCCTGTCGGGGATCGCCGTCGTCGACGTCGTCGTCCGCCCGACCCTGGGCGAGCCTTTATGGGAGGCTCTGTGGCCCTCCACGGCCCTCTCATGGACGTGCCTTTGACCGGGTTCCGTCCAGATTTCGACCGCTCCTCTTCACTGTTTCGTCCAGATTTCGCACAGGTTTCATCCCAACGTCGACCAGATCCGACGAAATCCCCGAAAACCGCAAGGAATTGTGGACCCCTGTGGCTCCAATGAAGGACCACACAAATACAGCACACACTCGGAACAGAAACAGAAAAACACACTACAAAAACAAGAGCCCCTCCGCCGGCAAAAAAAAAACAAAAAAGCATCAGTTCACCTCACGAACGACGAACGCGTCCATATCCACGCCCTCGCGGTCTGGACTCCGAGACGCGATCCCGCGGATACGCGGTCGCACGGGGACGTGCCGCGCGGGGCGTCCGCGAAAAAAACGCCCCGTATTAGCGGGGTCGCGGCCAAGGGGCTCAGCCCGCGAGGCCGTGGGCACGAATATGTTTTTTGCCCACGGTCACTGAGGGTCCTTTCCGAAGATTCACCCGACCTTAACTGCCTGACGAAGCCGTGGTGAACACGGAAAGGCACGGCATGAAACCCCAGCTTTCCCAAAACGAACGAACAAAGCTGTCAAACTGAAGAACATTCGGAGGTACGCTTCCCCAGGTGACACCCGAACTTGCAAACAAAAAAAGACAACCTAATAGATTCTGAGTCTCGTTTCGACCGTACAGTCAAGTGTCTGGTCGGCCAGGAAGCTCGGCGTATAGACGCCCCAGACTCACCACCTGTACGATGTTGGAGCGTCTATACACCGAAATATCTCGCCGGGTGCATTGATCCCTTCCAAAACCTTCGACGTCGTGACTGTTTCACAACGCGGGCCCCCGAAGTGTGGACCACTTCACGGGACTTGTTTTTCAGCCCGAACCGTTTTGTTAACGGCCCTCGGGCCTGGCAAGGGCCTGGGGGCCTGGCAAGGGCCCCCCAGGGCCGAAAACTCAAAAGAAAAAAAAAGAACAACAAAAAAACAAAAAACAATAAAAAACAAAAGAAAAAAAAAACAAACAAAAAAAAACAAAAAACAAAAAAAAACAAAAAACAAAAAAAAAACGTCCGTCGTTTTTCTCAGGCTCGGGCTGGTCCGCCCTGAGATCCGACACCGCGAAAACCACAAGTTTGTGGCGAATCGCCTGAGGCCTAGGCCCTGTCTTTCTGTGGCCTTTCTCGGGCAGGGCGGATCTGACGAATTGCAACTTCGTGGGGGATTACCACTAAAACCCCTGTCCCAATCTTTCTGCGGCACTTCTCGATCTGGGTCGATATGTGAAGGGCCCCCAGGGTCCGACGTGGGCAAAATCGCCCGGTGTAAAAAAAGTGAGTGGGCCGACAAAACGACCCAGACATCCGGCGATGAGATGTTCTCAATGCGCGGCCCCACAGGTCTCGACCCCCTCCCAGGGAATAGTTTTGCCTCAGGGATCCATGTTTATGGTCCTGGGGACCCAATCACGGGCCCCAGACGCCGAAGTCCAGAAAAAGCACCCACATTGGAATAGCTCCCCGCAAGATTGCCCCGCTACGGCGACGGAATGCAGCGAGCTGGACGGGTCGGGGTCGATGCGCGTCTGAGTCCCAACCCAGCCTGCCCTCAGGCGGACTCGCGCATCGCACAAACTGTCCCCAGGGATGGTGGGGGATGTGGATGGGCAAGCAAACATACCGAATCGTCATGCGTAGGAAGGACAAGATACCTGAGAGGACAAGGAGCAGGAGCAAACAAAAGGCATGACGATCCCCCTGCCCGCTTTTCCCCCCGTTCCAGTCAAAATTTAACGCTGTGAAAAAATCATCTCGTCTGAGATCTGGGGACGCGGTGTGTATGTCGAGCCCCTCCAGCGCGCCGGGCCGACGAACGGCTCGACGCCGAGCGAGGCATCCACGCTACCGCCGCCACCCTCAGCAGCGGCTGGGCTCGCGGCGCTGCCGGCCCCAGACGCGTCGCCAGGGCTGGGCGCCTCTCGGGGGGCGTCAGCTCCGAAGACAAGTGTTCCCAGACACCTTCGCGTCGTGAAAAAAGCACGATGTACAGCTTTTTTGCTTTTTGGGGCTTCTGGGGGCCAAAAATTGGCTCGGGACAAAAAGCCCGTCCTGGGGAATGGGTCGAGAGCTCTCGGGGTCAACGTTGTGAAAAAAACACGAGGTCTGAGGTCTGGGGTCGACGCGCTGTTCGCCCGTGTGTGGGGGGCCTCCAGGAGGCCTCTCGTCGACACGCCTGGGTTCCTCGCGAAGCTCTGGCCAGGAGGCATCCTCGCGAAGCTCTGGCCAGGAGGCTTGCCCGAAAAAGGAGGGCCTGCAGATCCGGTGGTCGCCAGACAACTGCTGCTCTGCGTTGTCGGCCTCTGTGAGCCGTGCCCTGGCTCTGGGGGGCCGCCAGGAGGCGACCCGGAGCAGAGGGGGTCCACCTCCCGGGTCCCGGCGGGGCCCGTCCTGGGCCCAGGATCGGTATCTGCGAACTCCTGGCCGGGCCGGGGAGGCAGACACGCCGAGGCCAGGATGTGCATACTCCGATCGGGACTGCCTAGCAGACTACCCCAACCCGACCCGAAGACCCGAATCCCACCAGCCCTTTAGGGCGTAGGTGGTCTAGGGAGTTTCCTCTGCCAACCCCCTTCTTCCCCTTCGGGGAGGGGTTTACCCCTCCCCTTACCCCTCCCCACTGACCTGGACGGGGCCGGTCGCGAGGTGTCAGAGCGTCCAAGATGGCCCAAGACAGCTCCAAGAGCGAACAGGCGAGAAAACACAAAACATTGATTTTACCTAGGTTTTGGAAGGATTTTGGCATCTTGGGGGGGCCCAAGAGGCGACTCGAGGCACTCTGGAGGGGCGGGGCTAATAAGCAACCCCCCCTTCTTTGATAGATCTCCTCCAAGATGGCCCAAAGAGCGCCCCGAAGGCTCCCAAGAGCGCCCCAAGAGCGCCTCAAGAGGGCCCCAAGAGACCCCAAGAGGCCCCCAAGAAGCCTCCAAGAGGCTGCCAAGAGACCCCCAAGAGGCCCCAAGAGAGTCCAAGATGGCCCAAGACGGCTCCAAGAGCGAAAAGGCGAGAAAACAGAAAACATTGATTTTATTTAGGTTTTGGAAGGATTTTGGCCTCTTGGGGGGCCCAAGAGGCGACTCGAGGCACTCTAGAGGGGCAACGCTAATTGGGGACCCCCTCTTCTCTGATCGATCTCCTGCAAGATGGCCCCAAGAGCGCCCCGAAGGCTCCCAAGAGCGCCCCAAGAGCGCCCCGAGAGCGCCCCAAGAGGCCCCAAGAGGCGCCCAAGAGGCCTCCAAAAGGCTCCCAAGAGACCCCCAAGAGGCCCAAGAGGCTCCCAAGACGGGTCCAAGAGCGAAAAGGCGAGAAAACAAAAAACATTGATTTTACATAGGTTTTGGAAGGATTTTGGCCTCTTGGGGGGGCCCAAGAGGCGACTCGAGGCACTCTAGAGGGGCAGCGCTAATTGGGGACCCCCCCTTCTTTGATAGATCTCCTCCAAGATGGCCCCAAGAGCGCCTCGAAGGCTCCCAAGAGCGCCCCAAGAGCGCCCCAAGAGGGCCCCAAGAGGCCCCAAGAGGCCCCCAAGAGGCCTCCAAGAGGCCCCCAAGAGACCCCCAAGAGGCCACAAGAGGCTCCCCGAGATACGCAAGAGGCCCCCGGGACCGCCAAGAGGCCCCAAGGACGGCCCAAGAGGCCCCCAAGTTCGCAATTGTCCTCCTCCTCCTCCTCCTCCTCCTCTTTTTCTTCCTCCTCCCTCCTCCCCCTCCCCCTCCTCCTCCTCCTCCTCCTCCTCCTCCTTCTCCTTTTCCTCCTTCTCGTCCTCCTCGTCCTCGCAGTCCTCCATCTCCTCCTCCTTCTATCCTCCTCCTCCTCCTCCTGCTCCTCCTCCTGCTCCTCCTCTTCCTCCTCCTACTCCGACGACGACGGCTCCTCCTACATCCTCCCCCTCTTGGGGCATATGGCGGCTCACCCCGCCCTTTGTTCTTCTGCATGCTCCCCCGCTTCCCTCATAACCTCCACTCCCCTGGGACTCATTTCTGGACGGGCTGGTGGGGATACGCGAAGCGTCTAGAATTTCGGGTTGGGGGGGGTGCGGGTTCCATCTGTGTGTTCTCCATGTTCCCGGACCCGCCACACACTGGAAATGGAGGGCAAATTGAGGCTTTCGGGTTGGGTTGGGGTGGTTTGGTGGGTGGTGAGATCGGGGAGATATAGAACTCGAGATCGGGGGACTCGGGTTGGCCTGACGGGGCCGCCAAGAAAATGATGAGAACCATACTGGAATGCCGCCAATCCTTTGGGCGGAGGTGGTTTGGAGAGGCTCCTCTTCCAAGCCCCCTTCTTCCTCTTCGGGGAGCGGTTTAGAGTCTCTGGGTAGCGTGATCCCTCTCCCTACCCACTACCTCTGGGAGTCCGTTTCCGGGCTGGTTTGACACAAGACGCCTGCGGATGAGAACAATCATAAGAGGTCCCACACGAATCGTCAAGAATTTGACGCGAGCTCCCCCTGCAAGCATCCCACAAAAACAGGAACGTCAAATTTCAGAACGGTCCCGTCAAAAAGCGTCGGTGAACCCGAGTTCTGGCGAACTCGAGTCTTACGCCTCCCCGAAATGAGATCCGACTCCTGGAAAAAATTGAATCATCGTCAAAAATTACGACTGGGGCCTTGGATCCCATCTTTCCGCGTCCTCGTTCGAGCTGGATCGATCTTGGATGGTCCCAGGGCCCGAACTAGCCGAAAACGCTAGGTGCGAAAAAAACTGCAACGCCCAGATCTCAGGGCTTAGGAGGCCTGGACATGAGCGTCTACACCAACACAGGGGTTGCCTCCACCAGGGGAAGATGATCCTGGATGCTGGTGCTGGTGATCATCGTTCCGCCGCCTGGGAAGCCCGAATACTACCACCATCACCGAGATCGGGGCTATCTTTCCTCGGTGGAGGCACACCGCCGACTTGGGTGTTGGTGTCAACCTCCAGGCCTCCGAAGGTAGCTGGATGAACAGCGGTCCCCGAGCCTTGCCCAGGTACGCGGCGTAGATGTCGGCCCAGGCATAGCGGCCCCGAGCCTCCGTGAGCCGGCGCCGCACGGTCGACATGGCCAGCGCGATGTCGGCGTCCCTGGGCCGAAGCGCCGCGGCCATGGCGAGGGCCTCCTCTGCGGAGCGGCAACTTGGGCCGTGCTGAAATTCGGCGACGAGCCCAGGGGGGAAGTGAGAAGGGGCGGGACTTCTCAGAAGGCTCGGAAGTCCCCTGGCCTTCTGAGAAGTTTTCCAAGCTGTCCCCGAAGACGCAGAAAACTTCTCAGAGGGCCGGCGGGCTGCTTCTGAGAAGCCCCGCCGCCTTCTGAGAAGGCCTTCCCCTCACCTCCCCCCCTCGCTCGCCGCCGATTAGTGGAGGGGCGACGGATGGGCGGGCGAAGAGAAGTGCACCCTCCTGCCCCTGCTGGGCCCCCGAGGGCCCCATTCGTGGCTCCGATAGGTGCACGAGGGGTGCACCGTGCTTCGCCCCCCGCTCAGCACCCCCCCGGGAGCGCGACGCCCGAGCCACAGAGCGCCAAGGACCTCGCGGCGATCTGATCCCAGGTCTCCGAAGCCCCGAGTGTTCCAACACTTCACTGCACCGACCCTGCAGACGTGCTGCAGCGGATGTTCGCGTGGATTTCTGTCAATGCCAAACCCCGAAAGGGCGAGTGAAAAACGAGGTGCATTTCGCGTGGAGTTGTTTAAGTCTTCATTCCTGGTCAAAGAAAATCCGCACGAAATTCATCTCGAAATCCGGAGCGAAATTCTCCAGGACACTCCAGGCCCATCCTATCGTTTCCGAACGAAATCCGCTCTGCGATGTTGGCGCCATGAAACATTGAGCTCTCGTCCAAATAGATGGCGGATCCTCTGGAACGTTTTTGGGCAGTCTCGGGTCCCGGCAGCGGCTTCCGAACATCTCCCGAGGATGTCCCCTTCAGACTTCTCACGTGCGGAGAGTTCCCTGGAGATGCTGGGAGGATTCGTGGGCCCAGAGAGTTCTCAAGAGATCCTTTCGAAATCAAGATGGGACGCAGAGAGAAATGCGAACACTATGGGACCTTTTTGGAGGCGTACACCCGACCAGAACACGTGATACAGAAATCGCACGGCAAATGAGGCCCCAAGGAGTATGGCCACAAAACGGCAGCCACGGCGTTCATACTACGAGATGATTCAGTGCCTGCGTGGATGATTTGGACACGGCCATCTAACATGGTACTAGCATGTCTGGGTGCTGAGATCAAAAAATAAGCCTGGCGAAAGACACAACCATTTGCATGTGTGACCAACGCACTTGTGAGTATCGTCTTCGGTGGAGCTCCCTATGGCGCCACGCAACGTGTGAGAGGTGTGCCGAAACGGGCGCGGTGGGCGCATGCGAACGCATGTGAGGGGTGTGCCGGACTGGGTGCGGCAGCGCCATGCGAGCGCAGCCTCTGGGGCCCTCGGTGCAGCTCCCCATGGGGCCACGCAACGTGTGAGGGGTGTGCCGAAATGGGCGCGGCGGTGCCATGCGAGCGCAGCCTCTTGGTCCCTCAGTGGAGCGCCCTATGGGGCTACGAAACGTGCGAGGGGTGTGCCGAAGTGGGCGCGGCGGTGCCATGCGAGCGCAGCCACTGGGGTGCTCGGTGGAGCTCACCATGGGGCCACGAAACGTGTGAGAGGTGCCGAAATTAGCGCGGTGGTGCCATGCGAGCGCAGCCACTGGGGCCTGGAGGGAACTACATATGGTGCCACGAAACGTGTGAGGGGTGTGCCGAAATGGGCGCGGCGGTGCCATGCGAGCGCAGTCACTGGGGCCCTCGATGCAGCTCCCTATGGGGCCACGAAACGTGTAAGAGGTGTGCCGAAATGGGCGCGGCGGTGCCATGCGAGCGCAGCCACTGGGACCCTCGGTGAAGCTCCCTATGGGGCCATGAAACGTGTGAGGGGTGTGAGGGGTGTGCCGAAATGGGCGCGGCGGTGCCATGCGAGCGCAGCCACTGGGGCCCTCGGTGGAGCCCCTTATGGGGCCACGAAACGTGTGAGGGGTGTGCCTACGTGAGCGCGGCGATGCTATTCGAGCGCATCTGCTTGGGTTCTCGGTGGAGCTCCTTATGGGGCCACGAAGCGTGTGAGGAGTGTGCCGAAATGGTTGACTGGGGCGGAGGAAAAAGGCAGGGGCGAGTGACCGGGGAGGGAGGGGGCAGCGGGAGGAAGGACTGAGACGCGGGGCGCTGTCTTCAAAACGAGGACCCAACACCACAGGATGGTTGGGAAAAAGATTTCCCCAGAGACTTGCTGAACAACATGTTGGTCTCCATCGGCTCAGATCCAGCTTGCTGCATTTACCACATCTACGCACGCGCACGGCCCATACACATAAATGTTCTGCATAGCGTCCACAAGCATATCACATAAGCTGTCTACATCGTCTCCATTCTACGTCAGTTTGGTCGTGCGGTGCCTCGTTCTGACTAGTGCTATGCTAGCTACATACACCACCACCACAAAACTGTTGCACGCATCTCGCAACAAGCAGAGCAGATGATTACGAAACCCAGTGCGTAAAAACGATGTTGACGTCCTGTATATAAATTACATCGCGTACGTACCACATGAAACAACGAAATCAAAATATACAAGTCACAGATGGCATTCCCAGGGGGAACGGGAGGGCGTACAGGCAACCAACCTTGATACTGCTGCTCCCCGGACCTCTCCCACTATGTTTTCTGAACGGACGTTCGAGGAGAGTCCGGCTATGGCGAGGAGGGCCTCCCAACAAGGCCCGAGAATGCCAGCACGAGGAAAGCGTCGTGGCACCCGGCAGGCGGCCTTGCCCCCTCTGAGCCCGGGCCTTCCTCCGCCCGCCCTGCATCCTCGGCCTCGGGCAGGCGGGCCAGCTGCGCCTCGCAGACGCCGAGCCTGTACCAGGCCTTCGGGTCCTCGGGCGCCAGCGCCCGGGCGGCCGCCGCGTCCTCGCGGCCCTCCGCACACCGCCCGAGCTTCAGGTAGCACTGCGCGCGGCTGGTCAGCGCGCTCGCGCGAGCCTCCGCGCCCTCCGCGCCGGCAAGCGCCTCCGAGTAGGCCTCGGCAGCGGCCTCGAAGTCCCCGGCGCGGTAGGCCGCGGCGGCGCGGGCCATGGCGTCGCGGCCGGCCATGGGCGCGGCCGGGGGCCAGGCGCCAGACTGCCGCACGGGCCGGAGAGGCTGCGCACCGCTGGCGCTGTATAAAAGCAGCGCAGTGCGGCGCCGCAGGCCCGCTCGTTGCACGCTAAGCTCCCACCCTGGAGACAGCGTGCACCGAAGGAGCCCTGGCAGGGGGGTAGCGTGCACAGGGGGTCGCCTCACGGGGATAGCTTGTTATTCGGAGATCAATGTTGGACGCTGTCTCTCCATGCCACCCGTGTAGCTCAAAGCAGGAGCATGCGGACAAGATCGCGGGCGCGATTGGGTGGAGAGGGGCGGCTGCGAACAACACAGCGCCTGCCCATGCGCCTGCTACACCCGAGAAGGCGGGGCCCAGACCGTTGAGAGGCCCCCTTCTCCGTCCTGGGGCGCTGCGGACAGAAGCTCCAGCACTGCCCTCTTCCAGCTCTGAGCTGCACGGGAGGGGGGGAGGCAGCAGGCAGGAGAGGCGAGGCGGGCAGAAGGGCAGGTGGAGAGGGCGTAGCTGCCTCCCTCCTCGCTCCTCCCTCCCCCCTCCTGCCTTCCCCCGCCCTCACCCATCCCTCCACACCACCCCTCTTCGTTCCCTCCCCCTCCTCCACGGGAGGAGGGCGGGGGGAGGAGGAGGGAAAGCGTGGGAGAGCCGTCGCCGTCGTCGTCACCGCCACCATCGTCACCGCCGCCGTCCGCCCAAGATCTGGTCCACATCGATCCCGGGACCCCAGACCCCTCCTGGGGTCCATGCTGAGCAGTCTATCCATCTGCGCCCAGCCCTGGCGACGGGAGCTTCCAGAAACGTGCCAAAACCTCAGAAACGTCGTCGGCGTCGTCGTCGTCGTCGTCGCCGCCGCCATCGTCCACAGAACTCCGACGTCGTGGGTTCTTCAGAACGCGGACCCCTAGAGGTCTAGACCTTTTCTCCAGGACGTGCTTTTCAGCCCGAGTCGTTGCTTGACGATCCCTGGGCCCGGCGAGAACCCCCAGAGGCCGAAAATAGTATAAAGCCTCGTCGTTTTTTTCAAAACGAGCGGAGGTCTTGGCCTGAGGGTCAAACGTGGACCCCCAGACCTCTCCAGAACTTGGAGGCGAATCCAGAACTTGGAGGCGAATCCAGCCGTGGCGACGAGAAGGCCCTCCCGGAGCTCGAAAAAGCATCGATCCTCGAAGTTCGAAGTTCGAGGGGGGTCGTCGTCGCCCCCATCGTTGTCGTCGTCGCCGGCCTCGGGCGCGCGTCCTTGGCGACCAGCCTCCAGGCGCCCAGCGCCACGCTCTCGCGGCGGGCCGAGGGGGGAGGTGGGCGACGTCTTGCCCCTTCGGCCCCGTCTGCCCTCGCCGCTGCTGCTCCAGGAGGAGAAGGAGGAGGAGGAGGAGGAGGAGGAGGAGGAGGAGGAGGAGGAGGAGGGAGGAGGAGGGAGGAGGAAGAAAAAAGAGAAGGAAGAGGAGGAGCAGGAGGAGGAGGAGGAGGAGGAGAAGGAGGAGGATCGCTCGACAATGCCCGCAGCTCGGGGCTCCAAGGAGGGGGAGGAGGAGGAGGAGGAGGAGGAGGAGGAGGAGGAGGAGGAGGAGGAGGAGGAGGGGGAGGATGGGGAGGAGGAGGAGGAGGAGCAAGAGGAGGAGGAGGAAGAGGAGAAAGAGGAGGAGGAGGAGCAGGAGGAGGAGGAGGACAGTGCAAACCCAAGACGCACCAACTATGTTGCAGTAGACCCTTCCCCAAATGTTCATAGATCCCTACAAGAATGTACTTCCATCACGGGAAGTGCCCCATTGCAAGACAATCGTCTGAGAATCCCTACTCGTGCCAAGCACACAATTCCTATGATTCTACGCCGCGAATCAACGTGACGGTTGCGCCATGACGTTCCTAAACCGGACCAGAACACCATTCCTGGGTACTGCGAGTCAACGTGACTGTGGCATCCTGGCAATCCTAAATCTTGCCAGCACACCATTCCTGGGACTTCGACCATGCGAATCCTGGAAACTGCTGCGAACTGTCAAGACGAATGTGCACGGCACTAAAGCGAGAACCGCATTTGAAAACGGCCCGCCCTCCGCCCTCCATGTGTGAAGCTGATGTATCTAAAAAATGTGCGAGGCGCTCAGGCGAGAACCACGTTTTGAAAATTGCCCGCCCTCCATCCAACAAGCGGTTGCAACTTTCAAACCTCAGGATCATAACTGGAAAAGTCCGATGCGAAACGCCTGGCCCGCCCTACCGACACGTCTGGGGGTGCGACAGGGAGGAGTTAGTTATACGGAGAAGAGAGGTGGAGGAGGAGGAGGAGGAGGAGGAGGAGGAGGAGGAGGAGGAGGACGACGAGGAGGACGAGGAGGAGGAGGAGGAGGTGGAGGAAGGGGAGGGGGAGAAGTAGAGTGTAAGATGAGGAGGGGGAGCTGCGAAGGGCAGATGTGGAGGCTACTCCGCACGCGGAGGGTCAGAGCGACGGGTATTCCACACTCGGGCCCCAGTCACGCCTCACGTCCGATCGGATCGCGAAAGCGCTGGCATCCGCGGATGGAGAGGAGGAGAGGAGAGGGGATGGTGGGAAGACGGCGGAGAGGCGCGCGGGGAAATGGCGGGGCGTGCGAAGGAAAGAGAGGAGGGAGCAACAACGACATTGGAAGAGCTGGGATGATGAGAAATAGGGCGAGGAGGAAAAGGAGGATCAGGAGGATCGGGGGGAAGATGAGAGGGAGGAAGCGGATGAGGAGGAATAGCTTAGTAGGAGGAGGAGGCGGATAAAAACGGGAAAGGCGAGGGTTTGGGGGATGCGGACGTTGTTGATGAGTGTGGCTGTGATGGTGATGACGTTGATGATTAGGAGCAGGAGGACCAGTGCCAACCCAAGACGCATCAACGATGTTGCAGTAAACCCTCCCTCCAAAGTCGCCCCTCAACGCCCCTACAAGAAATTGTGCTCATTACGCGAAGTGCCCCATCGAAAAGCAACCGCTTGAAAATCGCCAACCATGGCAAAACACCGCTCCTGGGAGTTCAACGCTGCGAATCAACGTACAACCTGCGTCCGGACAATCCTAAACCGCGCCAGGGCACCTCTCCTGGGACTTCAATACGGCGAATTAGCGTGACTGTTGCGCCCTGACGCTCCTAAACCGTACCAGGACACCACTCATGGGACTTCAACACCGCAAATCAACATGAGCGTTGCGCCCTGGCCGTACTAAATCACACCAGAACGCCGACCCTGCTACCTCAACCATACTGACCCTTGAACCTGTTGCAGACTTGTCAGGCGAATATGCGCGGCGCTGATGTGTGGGAGCCCCAAAAAAAACCCTGATCGGACATGTTGCAAGCTTTAATACGTATGCGTGCCGTGCCGAGGCGAGAGTCACATTTTGAGTATGGGCCACCATCCATCATTGAAGCTGTTGTTAACTTTAAGACGGATGTGGGCGGCGTCAAAGCGAGAGCCACATGTTGAAACACCACCAGCCCTCCATCCTTGACGCTGTTGTAAAGATCAAGCTTTAGGATCACACATGGTGAGGAAGTCTTAGGCGAAACGCCTGGCCCGCCATATCGACATGTCTGGGGATACGACAGGGAGGAGTTATGCATAAAGAAAGGATAGAGAAGGAGGAGGAGGAGGAGGAGGAGGAGTACCAGGAGGACCAGATAAACCTAAGACGCAGCAACGGTGGTGCAATACACATTCACTCCAAGTCCCCCCAGTCACAGGTCCCTACAAGACGTTGAATTCATTGCGGAAGTGCACCATCGAAATGCAACCGCTTGAAAATCGTCAACTGTGGCAAAACACAAGACCTGGGACTTCAACACCCTGGCAATTCGAAATCGTGCCAGACATCCATTCCTGGGGCTCCAAAACAGCGCATGGACGTGAATGTTGCGTCCTGGCAACCCAGAATCATTCCGGATCGCACTTCGACCACACTGAGCATTGAAGCTGCTGCAAATTTTGAGAACGAACGCGCGCGGCGCTGAGGCCGAGTGCTACATTCTGAAGAAGGAAACGCCCTACATCGTTCAAACTGCTTACACTAGTCCTCATCCTCCTCAACCTGTTCCTCCTCCTCCTGCTCCTCCTCCTCCTCTTCGTCGTCATCGTCCTCACCCTCATCCCACATCATCGTCATCATCATCAGCATCAGAATCATCATCAGCAGCATCAGCATCATCAGCAGCAGCAGCATCACCATCATCATCATCATCATCATCATCATCATCATCATCATCATCATCACCTTCCCACCATCATCGTCATCATCGTCACTATCATCACCACCACAACCACCACCATGACCACCACTATCATCATCATCGTCACCACCATTATCATCATCACAACCACCATCATCATCATCATCATCATCATCATCATCATCATCATCATCATCATCATCATCATCAGCGTCATCATCATCATCATCAGCAGCATCGTCACCACCACCACAATCATCAGCATAATCTGCAGCAGTAGCGGGAGCAGCAGCATCGTCATCACCACCACCACCACCACCATCACCATCAGCATCGTAAGCATCATCATCATCACCATCACCATCATCATCAGCAGCAGCGGCAGCAGCATCATCATCAGCAGCATCATTATCAGCATCAGCAGTGGCATCAGCATCAGCATTAGCATCATCATCAGCATCATCGGCAGCAGCATCATCGTCAGCATCAGCATCAGCATCAGCATCCTGATCATTAGCAGCATCAGCATCAGCATCATCATCATCATCAGCAGCATCAGCATCCGAATTACCAGCATGCTCATGATCATCGTTATCAGCCGCATCATCATCATCATCATCATCATCATCATCATCATCATCATCATCATCATCATCATCATCATCATCATCAGCAGCAGCAGCAGCAGCATCATCAGCAGCAGCGGCAGCATCATCATCACTATCAGCATCGTCATCATCATCAGCAGCATCAGCATAATTAGTATCAGCATCAGCATCAGCATCATCAGCAGCATCAGCATCAGCATCAGCATCAGCATTATCATCGTCATCATCACCATCCCCCTCCACCCTCTCCTCCGCTCCCCTTCTCCCCCCTTCCCCCCTCCGTTCCTCGGCCTTCTCCTCCTGAGGAGGAGGGGGAGAGGAGGGAGGACGAAAAGAAGGATAGCAATGGAGGAGGAGGAGGAGGAGGAGGAGGAGGAGGAGGAGGGATGATGAGGTGGAGGAGTGAGAATGAAGAGGAGAAGGGGCGGAGGGGAGGGGAGCCTCCTCCTCCCTCCTCATCCCTCCCTCCCTCATTCCTCTCTCTGGCGCCAGGGGAAGCCACGGGAGCGAACAAAGGGCGCCGTCCTGCAGGCTCTCCCTGCACGACACCACCTGCCACAGCAGCGGCAGGCTGTCCGAGGCGGCTGGCTGACCCCAGTGCCTCGGCTTCGCGACGATGATGACGACGACGACGACGACGACGACGAAAACGAAAACGACGACGACGACGACGACGACGACGACGACGACGACGACGACGACGACGACGACGGACGACGACGACGACCGACTGACCGACCTACCGACCGACTCACTGACCGACCGACCGACCCATCGAGAGACGACCGACGACCGACGACAGACGCCCCATGACGAGGGCGAAGACAACGACGAGAAGGACCAGCACGTGACGTTGAAGGCTTTTGGTCCTGACGCCTAGTGCCACGAAAGCGCAACCCCTAAGCAACTTGATAGTTCTACCTAGGTCACGGCCTCGGACTGCTTGCCGACCCGACCGCGGCTCGGCGGCTTGGCGGTGAGCTGAGGAGAACGAGGAGGCAGGAGGGGGAGGAAAAGAAGGTGGTGGAGGCAGACAAGGAGGAAGGGCTGCATCTTTTGGGAGCCCTGGTGCCCCCAGTCCTGGGTAAGGAGGAGGAGGGAGGAAGAGGAGGAGGAGGAGGAAGAGGAGGAGGAGGGAGGAGGAGGAGCAGGAGGAGTGGGAGGAGGAGGGGGCAAGCCCTACGCAGGCCGATTTAGGGAAATCGAGAGAGGGACAGAGAGAGAGAGAGACAGAGACAGAGACAGAGACAGATACAGATACAGAGAGAAAGAGGGAGGTTATGAGAGAAAGAGAGAGAGAGAGAGAGAAAGAGAGCGAAAGAGAGAGAGAGAGAGAGATGGGACGAGAAACAAAGAGGGCTACTATCTACATGTCTCGATACGTTTCCGCCACCGTGCCTTCAGCACGTAGCGGAGTGCCCGAGTGCCCCAAGGCTCATGCAGCCATGAGAGGTAGAGGGGCTGCAAGGTTCTTGAAGAGCCCAGACCCCGGGTTCTCCAGCCGTTCTTGGGAGCTCTCGGGAGCTTCCAGACGCCATCGGGTGTCTCACGAACTGCTTCACATGGCACAACAGGACCCCAAAGCGTTGCAAGACAGCTTCAAGACGCCCCAATCTGACCCCAAGACTGCCCAAGGGGCCCACAAGATGCCCCAAGAGAGCCCTAAGAGTACCCCCGAGAGGGGGCTCAAAGAGGCAAAAAACACCCCATGCCCTCGGGAAAATGTACATGTTGAGCAGTTTCGCCTTTTCGGCTTTCACAGCGCCCTAGATGGCCCAGGAGGCCCCAAACAATCGCTCCAAGATAACACAAGATGCCTCTAAGAGAGTCCCAAGACGGCTCAAGAGAGCTTCAAGGCAGCCCAAGAAGCGCCCAGGATGTCCCAAGAGGACCCCAAGAGAGCCCCAAGATGGGACCAAGATGGGGAACTCGGTCGGAGATTTCGAGTCCTCCGCTCCAAGGGCGCCCCCGAGATCGCCGAAAGGCCCCCAAGAAGCCTCCAGGAGGCCGCAAGAGGCCCTGAGGAACTCCCAAGAGGCCTCAAAACCGCCCCCATTAGGGCACAAGAGGCTTCAAAGTTGCCTCCGAGAGGCTCCCCAGAGGCTTCCCAAAAGACTCCAACAAGCATCCAAGAGGCCTCTGACCCACAATCTCGGATTGTGGGGCTGTCAGCTTCTTAGCGGCCCGCACCCCTGGTTTTCCAGACGCTCGTGCGAACTCCTGGGAGCTCCCAGGAGCTCCATGGGTAGGGCATGAGGCTCCGAAGAACTCTCCCTGGACCCACTCCCGCGTCGTGATCTGACCAGCACTTCGTGGCGAATTCAGCCATAGCGACGAGGGCCGCCTAGGAGGCCAAAACAAGGCGAGAACGAAGGTGAAGGCGTCGGTAACATTACGGGAGCTCTCTGCTTTTGGCAGCACCATGCGCCAAGGACTGGAGTGCACGCGAAACACGGAATGACGACACAAAGTCCACCCAAAAGAAGGGAAGCATAACAACGCAGACGAAGAGAAGGGAACAGAAAAAGGGAACACGAAGCACAGCAACCGAAACCGACAGAGCGTCCTGCTTCTCACAGGACCGTGCGCGATGTTGCACATGCGTCCTGTGGCTCCGGGGCTGCCCTCCCACCCTCCGAAAAAGACAGCCGACACAGACAACCAAATATGACAAGACAACGTAGACGATGCACAGGGGACCAGAAAAAATTACAAAGAAAGGCAAACAAGCAAATTACGTACACAACTTCATGCTCCATGCGCGCTGTTGTAGATCCGTCACCAGTGCCCCAGTGCTCGTGACTAAATAGAGGGACGACACAAACCCAGAAAAACAAGAGACAGGACAAGGCAGACGAAGCAACGGGAGACAACAAAAGGACAAGCAACTGGAGATAGAAACAGGGAGCAAGAAATGCAAAAACGGGGTTACATCCGGAGCGTACCACCATACCTTTGACGCCAAAACCCTACACAGCCAACACTTCCCCCCTCCAGGGCGCAACATGCGTGGCAGGAATGGGACGAGGCGCCCGTCGCGCGCGACAGAGCGAAATGTCGCTGTCGCCATAGCGCCGCTCACATTGTTTCTGTGAGATCCGCTCCCGCTTTTGCCGCACCCATCCTTCCCGCTTTCCGCCCCAGTGCCTTGGCGCTCAGTGCAGCCTTGAGAGCCGCGCCCTCCGCCCCGAGAGGACACCCCCGAGACTGCCAGCAGGCGCCCTCGATGCCCCGAAGAAGCTCCCCCAGAAGTCCAAGAGAGGCCCCCAAAACGGCCCCAGCGATACTCCCCAGAGGCCTCAACCCTGCCTACATGAGGCCCCTGAGAGGCATCCTACGAGACCCTAACAAGCATCCATGAAGCCGCCGACCCATATTCCAGGCACGGTGGCGGGATGGGCCGAAGGCCAATTGATCCGCGGCGGATCATCCGCCGCCCCCTTTTGATTCATCAAAGGGGTGCCTGGCGTGTTAAACCCTCTCGGTTTTGGTTTTGGTTCTTTTTCCAAAAGAACTCCCCCTGGGGCTTCGGCCCGTCCCGCCGGCCACCCAAAAAATCTCCAAAACGCGTCCGTCGTACCTCTGTTTCCTCCAGTTGGCCCAAGATGGCGTCCAAGACGGCCAAGATGGCCCAGGATGGTCTCCAAGACGTCTCCAAGACGGCCCAAGATTGCCTCCAAGACGGCTAAGATGGCCCCAAGATGCCTCCAAGAAGGCCCATGATGTACCCAAGATGGTCTACGACGGCCCAACAGGCCCGCAAGAGGCCTCCAAGACGGCCCAAGAGCCCTCCAAGAGGTCCTCCAGGAAGGCCCGAAAGGGCCAAAATCATTGATTTTCCTTTGAAGGATTTCAGCATTTGAGCCTTTTCGGCTTTCCGACGGCTCAAGACGGCCCAAGAGGCCCCCAAGATCGCTTAAGAGGCCCCCAAAGGGCCCCATGACGGCCCAAGTGGCCGCCAAGACAGCCCCAAGAGGGCCCCAAGACGGCCCAAGAGGCCTCCAAGACGCCCAAGATGGTCTCCAAGACGGCCCCGAAGCGCCCCAAGAGGGCCCCAAGTCGGCCCAGAAAGGCCCCCAAGACGGCTTCCGACGGGGTCAGACGTGCCAGGAACCCACCAAGATGGCCGAAGTTGGCTCGAAGCTGGCCCAAGACGGCCCAAGAGGCCCCCAAGAGGGCCTCCAGGAAGGCCAGAAGAGGCCCAAAACCTTGATTTTCCTTAGGTGTTTGACGGATTTTGACATTTGCTTCTGTTCGGCCTTCCGACGGCCGGAGACGGCCCAAGAGGCCCCAAAGATCGCCCAAGAGACCTCCAAGATGGCCCCAGAACGGCCCAAGAGGGCCCCAAGACGGCCCCAAGAGGCTCCCAAGACGGCACAGGAGGCATGTAAGACACCCAAGATGGCCTCCAAGACGGCCCTGGAGCATTCCAAGAGGGCTCCAAGTCGGCCCATAAAGGCCCCCCAAACGGCTTCCGACGGCGTCAGACGGACCAGGAGCCCACCAAGACGGCCGAACATGGCCCCAAGATGGCCCAAGACGGCCCGAGAGGCCTCCAAGAGGGTCTCAGGAAGGCCCGAAAAGGCGAGAATCATTGATTTCCCATCGGTTTTTGAAGGATTGTGGCATTTGCGTTGTTTCTTCCTTCCGACGGCCCGAGACGGCCCAAGTGCCCCCAAAGATCGCCCAAGAGGCCCAAGACACGGCCCCAAGAGGCCCCCAAGACGGCCCAAGAGGTCTCCAAGACGCTCAAGATGGCCTCCAAGACGGCCCAATAGCCCTCCAAGACGTCCTCCAAGAAGGCCCGAAAGGGTCAAAATGGCATCCAGACGGCCAAGATGACCTTCAAGATGCCCACGTGTTTCCCGAAGGCTTTCCAAACCGATTCGGGGAACACATGATCCGATAGCTTGGCAAGTCTGGCCTCAACGTTCGGCCACATAGGCGCTTCCAAAAAGACAGGGGGCGGCGGTGATTCGCCGTAGGCGTCTTAGACATATGTATATATATATATATATGTACATACATACATACATACATACATACATACATACATACATACATACATGCATGCATACATGCATACATACATACATACATACATACATACATGCATGCATGCATGCATGCGTGCGTGCATGCATGCATGCATACATACATGCATGCATACATACATACATACATACATTCATACATGCATATATGCATATATACAAATATACATACATACATACATGCATGCATGCATACATACATACATACATACATACCTACCTACCTACCTACATACATACATACATACATACATACATACATACATACATACATACAAAACAAACATGCAAAACACACATACATACATGCGTGCATGCATGCATGCATGCATGCATGCATACATACATACATACATACATACATCTATACATACACACAAATAAGAAAAAGAGAGAGAGAGAAGAGAGAGAGAGAGACGGAGAGAGCGAGGTAAGAGAAGGGAGGAGGGAGGAGGGAGGCAGGAAGGAGAAAGAGGGAGGAGGGGAGGAGGTGCAACAGCCTCGACCGTCGTTCCACGCGCACCGGCGCGACCCCCGAAGCCACCCATCCGCCCGCCGAGGACGACACACAGAGGGTGCTTCGCCGAAGTCAGCATGCCCGAAGATGAGCTCCCAGTCTTTGTTCACCTTGGGGCGAGGGCAAAAGAAACGAGTTCGAGGATCAACGCACGTCCACCGCCAGAATGTGTCCATGCCCACCGCTTCGGAGTCGTGCCCCCGCGGTGCCGTGGAGCGGTGGACGTGGATATCTGCCGGCCCGCACGGGCAGGCAGATGCCCGCAGCCACCCCACGGCAATGGATGCGGCCAGACTCTGGCCTCGCAGTACGGCAAGCTTGCGCCGTGACAACATCAGCACTGCTCTCTCTGACGCCAGGTCGACTGCTCGACCTGGAGCGATCGCGACTTTCCGATAGCGCGGATCGTCAGATATTGACCGATCCTGGCCACTCCCCGCGCCGAGGTCGCCGCCGCATCGACGCGGCGCGACCCTGCCGTGGGAGATTCGAGTTGTTGTTCGCCCCTTGGGGCCTCCGAGGGTGCCCTCCTCGCCACGGCTGGAGTCGCTTCGAAGTTCTGGCCAGAACGCACCCCAGGAGAGGTCCATGGGTCGTCGTCGACGTCGTCGTCGTTGGAATCGTTGTCGTCGTCGATTGCCGCGTTCTCTGTTTCCTGCCCTCTGCGCTCCAGCTTGACCTCGTCGTCGTCGTTGTCGGCGCCGTCGTCGTCGACGTCATTGTCGTCGGCATCGCAGGCGCCATCGTCGTCGTCGTCGATTCTCGCGCTCTCGGTTTCCCGCTCCCGTTCGCTGTTGCTGTGCCACGTCGTCGTCGTCGTTGGCGCCGTCTTCGACGTCATTGTCGACGGCGTCGTCGGCGTCATCGTCGGCGTCGTCGTCATCGACTCTCGCATTCTCTGTTTCCCGCCCCCTTTCGCTGCTGCTGTGCCGCCGCTCCCCGCACATGTCCGCCCTCTCACGTCCCATCTCCTGCTCCTCCTCATCATCATCATCCTCGTCCTCCTCCTCATCCTCCTCCTCATCCTCCTCCTTTTCCTCCTCATCATCATCATCATCAGCATCAGGATCTGCATCCTCATCCTCATCCTCATCCTCATCCTCATCCTTTTCGTTGTCGCACCCACTCTCCTCACTGCACCTCCTCCCCTCCCCTTCCTCGCCGTGCCGCGCGGCACCGAGCTCCTGCTTCAAGGGAGGGGGGAGAGGGTCGGGCTTCGCTCCAGAACCTCTGGAAACGCCCCAAGACGGCGACGGGCAACTGAGGGGAAGGTGGACCGACGAAGGGCACGGCAACGACTCACGGCGAGCAACCTGCAAAGCACATCTGGTCCACCATGCAACAGCGGGGCAAGAGGGGGCCTTAGGAGGAGGAGGAGAAGGAGGAGGAAGAGGAGGATAAGGATAAGGCCGTCGGGGAGAGCTACCCCTGGCACTAGTAATAACCCTGGGCCCCCTAGGTTGCATATGGACGCAGCACCCTTGGATCGCTTGACCCTCGGGGCAGCCTGGGGCGCGCGCGCCCTACACGGTAGTAGGGGGCGCACTGCCCCGATGCAGGAGGCCCTGCCCTGCTGAGGAGGGGGAAGAAAAAAAAAAAGGAGGCACGGTTGCTCACATTCGTTGTGAGCGAGGCCGCGCCTCTGGGGACCTTTCGCCACCACCCCCACCCCCTCACCCCTCTCCACCCCCCCCCTCCCGCAGAGAGGAGAAGAACAGCACTTGCGTCAGTATGCAATGTATTGGCCGTCTCACTGGACGGCAGGAGTGCTAGCAGACTAGTCGCAGAGCCGCTCTCAGCAGTAGAACTTCTGGTAGGCACTGCTCTGGATACGATAAGACTGTCCCTGCGAGCGTCGCATCCCAGCAGGAGTCTGAGTTGGATATGTAGTGCCAGCTCTCACTCTGGCCGTTGCGCACCTGCCTTCAGGCCTCCAATTCAGTCCACGCCAAGGCCCCATCCTGCCGCAGCCGCCGCAGACTTGCACGTTGTGCGGATGTCTCCGCTCTCGCTCGTGACCTCGTGGCACCTGGTCTCCCAGCCCTTAGTCGGCTCGCTCGGCTTGTCGCACGGCGCACGCGGCTGGAAGTTGCTGCGCGTCGTGTTCTCGCGGGGCGGGCTCTGCGTGATCTGCGGCTCCACGACGTCGTAGCCCATCCCCTTCGCGCCCTTGGTCCGCTTGGTGTAGTAGTCGTCGATATCGTCGAGCTGCTTGCGCTCGTAGCCGTGTTCCCATGGGGAACGGGCCGTGGAAGTGCCTGAAGCGATCGGTAAAGATGCTCTCTAGTCCTGATGCAGCATCGAGCGCCTTCTGTACCTTGTCGATCTGGTGCTCGAGATGCAGCACCGCCTGCACCCTCTCCATCTCCTCGCACGGGTTCTGGCTCGCGTTCGACCTGAGGCGGCCGAGCGAGATAGCAAGGCGCTCTGCTTGTCGCTGAAGCCCGTTCACCAGCCACTGCGTTGGAGGAAGGCCTTCCTCGAAGAACTTCGGAGTGGCGAGGAGGTTCGCGCCAGCGAGGTTGAGCCTGTACTCCATGCTGCCACAGATCTGCTCGGCCTGACCGTTGCGGCGCCGGCTTCGCTGGACGAAAATCGGCAAGTTCTTCACGCCGTCCTGCTGCTGACCACCGGTAGTATTCGGAGAGTCCGCCCACGCCACTGCACGCCCTCCGCGCGGTACTTGGGCCATGACGTAACTGCGAAACTGCGTCATCCGCTTGGTGGAGCTCGCGCGGTAGTTCGTCTCTGGAAGCCCGGCTAGTCGGAGCCTAAATGCTACGGATGCGGGCCGAAGTGGTGCGAACTCTGTGATGTCGTAGCCTGGGCGTAGTAGCTCTCCGTTCTTTGTGCTGGAAGCAAACATCTCCTGGCTGGCGATACTTCCTGGCCTGCCTGTGGTCTCGTGAGCCTTATATGGAGCCCCAGCTGTGTTCTGTGCCTATTTACGAACCAATGTTGTTGACCCCTTTGCCGAAGTTGGATGGGGCCCTAACTGTTGGTGCTGTTACATCTGCCCCCCATAGTCTCCACATGGTTTGAACCACTGTAGGTAGGAAGAAACTTGTCGCATGTAGCTGACACGGCTCGACTCCCTGGACTAATTCCTCGGCGGTCTTGCAGAGGTCCTTGGATGGGGGGGGCTCTGAGACCCAAGTACGACATACAAGCCAAGATCCTTGTAGTATCCATCACTGTGCAAAACAGAAGTATAGCAACGGTGGGCGAGGAGGGGGGAGGCCAAGGGAGTGGTGGGATCCGTCGGGGTTGTCCCTCTCACTCGTCACATGTAACCCCTGGACCCGACATCTCTGAAATAGGTGGCCATGCGTCGTAAATTAAACATATAACCACCGTGCACTTGTGCGCGATTACGTATTTCTTGAAAGCGCACAAGGTCCTGACTGATCTGCATAGCTTGTTGTTCCTCTCTCGCGGTGGGCGGGAGAGCTGGCAAGGTGGTCGACACGTTGGTAGCGCCGACAAGCGCGGAGCCTGCAGCAGCCCCCGAGGGCTCTGGCGGGCCGCTGCTCGCAGTAACTGGTGGACCCCGTAGTGCCTGATCTCCGGTGTCCCGCTCCTCTTGTAGAGCTGGCGTTCGATCGTGCGCTCGAGCCCCGCCTTTGGCCCGCCAGACCTGCTCTTGCTGCCGCCCTGGCGCGCGATCGCCGCGTTGCGAGCCTGCTTGAACATCACCACCTGGAAGCCCAGCAAAATCCTTGATGTTATGCCCCTCTATCTTGTCCTGGCACATGGTGGCCACGAGGCATGCGCTGGCGTTGATGACGAACGCAACATTGGCATGGCGGTCCAGGTCCACAGCGTCGCCCTCCTGGCACGCCCCCTGCACCCTGCACTTACTTAAGATCTCCGCGGTGACCTTGAAGCCAAATTATCCCGCGATCTGCTGCGTGAGCTCCTGGAGTACCTGTAGCACTGGTACGAGTGCCTCTGGGAATGCTTCCTCTCGTTGTAGTTGCGTAACCAAGCCTTCCATTAGACTGGCTGCCACGCGTCCGCGGGGCGGGCCGAGCTCGCGCCCTTCCCCGTGCCCCTTGACCTTGCGACCGCACTCCTTGCCAGTCCCCAGCGCGAGCTGCACGGCGATGTTGGACATGTCCAGGAGCCAGAGGTCGCCCACTTCGCTGGCCAGCTCTCGGATGGTGGCGCTGTTCTGCAAGGTGAGTCTCTGCAGCGCCTTCAGCGTGTCTCTGTCTGGTCCTGCTAGTTGACCTTGTCCTCCGCCTCGTGCCCCACCGCGGGGCGATGCCCGGCTGCCCTTGCCCATTCCTGCGAGCGCCTTCGCTCCTCGCGACTGCCCTTCCGGGATGAGCTCCTCCTCTTCTTATTATCCAAGCCATTGCCCCGTGTAGTATGGGCCGCCTGGCCTCTGGGAGCTCGAATCTGGTCGGGGGCCGCAAGGCGGGCGCGCGCGCGCTGCTGGAATTCTAAGAGGGCTTGAGCCCCATGACCACAGATAGAGCAAGAAAGTGCAAAGTACGTCGTGCGACCATTTGGACCTGTCTAGGTGGCAAATCCCGCGGCTGTGCACTGCCCTCGTAGCATGATCCACCGCCGTCTTACAATTGGCAAATGCACTGCAGTACCAAGGGCACTGGTTGGCAACTACTACTGAAGCAACAATGGGCCGCACGTCGTGCACCTCTCGTCGGTGACTTGCCAACGCTGCGTAGGCAGGATAACGCTGACCACATGCATGTTCTGCGCCGTCTGCGCGTGTAGAGACATGGTTGCACCAGTACGACTTAAACAGTTATTCCTCCTCTTCATGTCGCTGCCCCTCGACTTGTTGTATGAGGACGCCCCGGTTCCTATAATGGCTGTAGAGGACTTTGGGATCTGCACTGGGCCAGCTGGAGTGCTCTGGGGTCCCAGGCTGTAGTAATGATATATCTGATGTACGCTTTGCAAAATGTTCCATACGTTCGTCTACTTGTGCTAGTTGTCTCAGGTCTACTAACTAGCGTAGCGCCCACGGCGCAGAGTCGTCGCATACCCATTTTCCGCCTCGCAGCCCAAATCGCAGTCTGCATGCATCCAACTTCGACGCCCTGAAGACTGCCGCAACTACCGCTCCGCACCCCCTTGGATACCGTGCCCAATTCTGGTACTATCGTAGTCTCCTGACTCGTAGTGCTGTCGCCGTTGTCTCCCGTCGCCAGTAGCGGAAAACCTGCGCATTGTTGTTGAACCTAACTGTTCCGTCGGCTCGCGCCCATGACAACGCTCCTTCGTCTAGTGCGTCGGCGTGGGCTTTGGCGAGTGGGAGTGGTGCAAGTCCACTCAATGCTGCCCCTAGTACGAAGGCCGCGAACATAATTATCTTAATTTGTCGCGGCGTGTCTGATGTCCAAAATATTCCACATTGTCTCCACGCAATCCTTGCAGCGGCAATGCGTCGCGCGATTTCTCCGCCCTGGCCCTGCCCCGAGGGCGGGCAAGGTCCAAGGACCCACATTTCCCGTAGCGCCGTGCCCACCAACGTTTTGCTGCGTCGCAACGCACGCGCAGCGAGGCAGCTGCCTGGGCCCGCTAGTTGTACTAGGCGGTTAGTTTTTCCATGGTTGAGCCCCCAACCTCCTGTCGACAACGCACCTGCAAGCCTCTGCGTAGTCGCGATCAACAAGCGCTCGATCTCCTGCGCCCCGCGGCGCGTTGAGAAGTTTCGCGCGCGAGTGATGTCGTCCATGAACGCATTGAGCGCCAGGTCGTGGGCTTCTCCTGTGACGGGGTCAACCGCGTCGCGAAGTTGTCGCTTCGGGTCCGGTCGTTCTTCCTGCCACCACTTTTCCATGCATATGTTGTTGCATGCGTCGTTGCATTGACGCGGGCATTGTGTAAACCCCATCTGCGATCCGCTGGTGCTCTCCGCTTGGATGCTTCGAACGCAAACGTGGCATGGTCGATGGCCGTCAGCGCGCGCCGCTGATCGTCTTCGCGCGCGCGCTCGTAGGCCACTGCTCGTAGGAGGGCTCACATCGTCGCTGCAAAGGCGTTGGTACCATCGTAGTTGGTAGCGAGAGTACTAACATCTGCTTGTCGGGCTCTCCATTGCGCGGCACGCACGCATAGTATTGCATTTTCTCGGCACCGGTGTGGCAGCCCCCCATGGGCCCATGGTTGGCGGACGCTCTGGGCGGCACGCCCGGCGATGCCTGAGTGCCAAGCCATGCTGAACGAGTCGTAGACGTGGAGAATACGCTTCCCTAGGACACCTTCCTTGTTGCCGCTTTTTTTTCATGCCGGGAATGCCTGAGCCCGGCGCCAGTCGAGTGGTACCGTTTGCATAATCCGGCACCGTTCCAGAAACATGCGGAGGCAAGGCTGGCAGTTGCAGTTGATCCCGTGTAGTTTCGGTGCCCCTAGCCCTGCGTATTGCCCTCGCCCCACGTCGTAAGATCGTGCTGCCCATATCTCCTCCAGTCTGGCTAGTTGTTCCCCCTCCTCTCCACTGCTGGGGACTGGTCCTGCGCCCCACCCCAGTTTCTGGAATAGTTCCCTGCCTCGCTTGAACTTCCCCAGCGCAGTATAGCGGACCAGGTCCTCGCGGTCTTCCTTGGCCTCCGCCGCCGCAGCCCTCTTCAGCACCAGTCGTTCACTGCGTAGTGCAGGGTCAGCGAGGTGGAGGGAGGGGTCGAGAAGGAGCCAAGTAAGTGCTGTGGGTAGTCCCCATTGTGGCCAGGTCCGTCGTTTGCACGCTCGTCTGCAGTACCGTACTATTAATTGTTTGTCCCTAGCAACTGCTGCATGTAGTTTGCGGTTGTTCGGCAGTGGAACCACGCTGTTCTCCATGTATTCGTTGTGTTCCGAGTACGCATCATAGCGATCGATCGGAACTGCACCGAGCCCCCCTCCAAAGGTGCCCGTCCGAGTTCTTGTACCGAGTAATCGGATGGCCAGTAAGTTTCGGGCGCAAGGTAGCATCGTTTCTTGGGCCCGCGTCCATTTCGTTAGTTTTGTATCCGTAGTCCGCGCAATGCCGCAAAGTTGCGTTGTTGATACGCCTCCCATTCGAGCTCAACAATATTCGCTCGCCTCTGTTGTTCTGTAACTTCGCGCGCTCTCTTCAACGTCACAGTCACCTGTCGTAGTTCGTCTTGCACACTCTCGTATTCTGCGTCGCCACATCCGTCCTCCACTCGCTTCCGTATATCTCGTCGTCTTTGCAGTAGTTGCACTATGTATGCTTTCGCTTGCTGTAGTACATAGTCTAGCTCGTCGTCAAGCTGTTTGTTGCCGAATGTGTTTGTCAATGCTTCTCTGCAAGCTCTGCCTAGTAGCGCCCAAGTGGAATCTGGGGTCCTCTGGGAAAACGCTTCTTCCCAGA
This sequence comes from Prorocentrum cordatum, assembly GCA_963575745.1. Taxonomy (NCBI): domain Eukaryota; class Dinophyceae; order Prorocentrales; family Prorocentraceae; genus Prorocentrum; species Prorocentrum cordatum. The sequence continues at coordinate 257,032 of CAUYUJ010019671.1, forward strand.
CGTCGTAAGCCTCTCGTGTGGCCACTTTGTCCATGTTCTGGACGAGCTCGGTTCTCTTGCACCCCCCGCGCACGCACTGCATCAAGCCGCCTCTGCAAATTCGTTGTTGTAGACGGGTTGGTGGGGGATGGGCGGGACGCGCCGTCGTCGATATACTGATGCCCAGGGGGACGTGGTCGCGAAGTCCTCGTGCTCGTATGTTTTGCAATCTCTTCCCAGACCCGCGTAAGGGGCCACAGTGGTGTACATGCCCCAATAGACCTGTCGGCAGTGCAATCTGATCTACTCGACTCGAGTGCCCAGAGTGACCGTAGTAGGTTGAGCCTGTTTCGTAGTACGTAGATACAATGCTCAAGTCGCTGCCCTTAGAGAGTCCTCTGAAGCTAATACCGTTAGAGTTTTCGTGCGTGGGGCTTTTTGTGCCTACTGTTGGCCCAGAGTTTCTTTGCACACTCCCGTCGAGGCCCCTATGGAAGCCAAAGTCGCTGTTGATGTGCCCTCCTACAATAGCCGTCGCACGGCATCCTACTTTGTAGAGGGTTTTTTTTCTAGCCAGTGATGATCGCATCCGCCAACACCGCATGATACTTAAAAATGCGTGGGGGCGTAGTAGCACACGAACAGGGCGTAGTCAATCTGCTTGTTGGCAAATCTGACACCCGCTACTCTCCCTTGTAATGTTGCCGAGGGTAGAAGTATATGCCTGACGATTGTAGTCCCAAGACGATGGTGTAGTAGTATCGCTAGTCCGCAACTTCCGTTGGTCCACTTACTTTTTTGTCCCAAATTGCAATACGTAGTGATTTTGTAGCCTAGTTTGCGTAGTGGGTTCCGCTCCTGCCCAGCGACACGTACCACATAGTAGTACCACGTCCCAGCTGCTGAGCTCTGCGCTGATGTCTTCCAGTCGCTGTTGGCTGCCCGCCTCCATGGGATTGTAGTAGCATATGCGCATGTTCCGCAGTGACGAATCCCATGAAAGGCCCCCCAGCCCCCAGCGCCCCCAGCGTCTGACGGGTAGGGTGCGAAGGTAGCTGTTGAGTGAAGTTGTGCAAGGGGTACGGTCGGCCTATGCACTTGATCTCAAACAGCGACCTAGGAGGAGGAGGAGGAGGAGGAGGAGGAGGAGGAGGGGGAGGGCGAGGGGAGGACAGGGGGCGGGGGGATTATAGCTGCTACAGAAGCGTGCATGACGGACGTGCGCGACGCGGGCCCGGGAAGCGCGCTTCGAAGACCCCCTCGCTTGCATCCGTGTGACTGCGGGGAACGTTCGGAACGAATGTGCGCGGCGCTCAGACGATAACCACATCTGGCATACCACCTGGCATCCATCCGTGTAGCTGGTGGAAACTGACGTGTCAGGGCTAAGAATCGGCGAGAAGGTCTCAGGCGAAACGCATAACCCACCCTCAAACACGCCTGGTGGCGCGACGAGGAAGTTGCATGCAGGAAAGAGGGATGGGGGAGGAGAATGGGGGAGGGGGGAGGGGGGAGAGGTGGGGGAGGAAATAACGGGGAAGGAAGACGGAGGAGGAGAAGGAGGGAAGACGGAAAAAAAAAAATCCTCGTCCTTCTTCTCCTCCGAATCCCCATCCTCATCTCCCGTCTTCTTCCACATCCTCACTCCTCCTCGTCGTCCTCCTCCTCCTCGTATTTATCCTCCTCCTCCTCGCTTTCCTTCTCGTCCTCCTCCTCCTCCTCCTCCTCCTCCTGCTCCCCCTTCATCATCGTAATGATCATCATCGTTCTCCATCATCGCTCATCCTTCTTCAGTATCATCATCCCCCTCCTTATCATGCACCTCCCCCTCATCCCGTTCTTCCTCGATCACATACAATCCGACCAGCACCATGCTACCGAGACGATATGGCACGTCCGGCACACAGGCTGGCAGCGCTGCTCGCCTGCATCTCCAGGACGTGCATGACCATATTGACACAAACCATGGCTCCGTACACGCCAGTGGACTCCACTGCCAGAGCATTGGCAGCCAATCCTGCACCCAGCGCCAAGAACAGATAACCTGGGGGGGCCAAGCCTTGACGTTGCGCTGAGCCTGCCTACAACTCCGCTTGATCTGCACCACCGTTCACGAAACACCGCTAATATCGAGTCTAACACCCTGAATATTTTTCTGTCTTCCTCCTGGGAGGGAGGGCCGTACTGATTGTGCGCAATCGAAAAGCCTAAGGACCTGTCAGGGCCGCCCTCCTCGAGGCCCTCTCGGGGCCACCCTGAAGCCCTGTCGGGGGCTCCCGGAGGCACAATGGGTCATCCTTCTGAAAGCAGCTGGGGGGAGGGGGGGGGGCCTTCCTGGGGCACCCGAGGGCCTCCTCGAGGCAGCCCCTTGGGACCCTCTTGAGCTGTCTCGGAGGCGGGGCTTCGGGGGCCCTCTCCTCTTCGGACGTCGCAGTATGTTCGTGCCGCGAGCCTGTCTGGAGATCGGCACCCGTTCCCCGAGCCGGCGTTTCATCCAGATTCTTGCCCCGACGGCCCCCGAGCAGGGAACGGCCCCCTGGAGGCCGAGGATGCGAAAAAGCCGCGTTCGTTTACAACGCCCGCATGGGTTCTTGGGCCGCCTGGCAGCCCCCCATCCAAAACCGCTGGCAGGTTGCGCTGTTACATCGCGGCGCTCCGCCTTAACTTCGGCTTTTGGGTGCCGTTTCCAGGCCGCAGGGACCATCAACAATGGATCCCGGACGGATAGCGGATAGCGGCCTCCAGGGAACCCAGACCCCCGACGTCATCAACTTTTTCACACTGTCGACCCCCAAAGGGTCTCGACCATTCCCTGGGGCAGGTTTTTTACGCCGAACTGCTTTTTGACGGACCTGGGAACCCGACCAAAGCCTCCAGAGGCCGAGGATGGGCAAAAACTTCTGGGAAAGGGTCTCGAGACATCTAAGGGGGCTCGCGGGGCTCCATAGAGTGGCACCGTCGGCCCGCCTGCTGACCTTGGGGGCCTCCCCCGAGTGGCGACGTCTCCGCTTCGGCTTCCCCCCCCCCAGGATGGGGCAGCAGGCTCCGCGAGTCGCACTGCCGCTGCCTGTCGGCCAGGACCTCGGGCTCGGAGGGAGAGGGGTGCAGGAGGACGGAGGCGGGACCCTGGGGAGGGAGGCGAGGCGAGGCGAGGCGAGGCGAAACGAAGCGCCGGTCAGTCGTCCCAGCGGGGACGGCCCTACGAGAGCCCGGCGGTGGCGCCGGAGCGCCGAGAAAGAACCTTAGTCGAGGGGGAAGGAGGGAGGAGGAAGGACTCAGACCGTGAAGTGGGAGTTTCGCACACAATCCCCACAATTGACATAAGCCAGAATTTTCGGATCCAACGCCGACCATGCTTTCTTGTCCGTCGCATTGTGTCTTCACATTTTGTGGTCGTCGTCTCCCTCGTGTGTAGTGACTGTGCGTACGAATTATGTGATTTCGGCATTCCATTTTTTCCGTTGTCCTCCGTGGCATCGTAGGGTTTGGCGTAGGTTGTGAGTGTTCGGGGCCCATTGTAGTGAAAGCCGCGTCCATCTGTCGTAGTCGTGGGCTGCGACGCGCGATGCCCACCGCCACTTCCGTGTGAAGTATACCGTAGGCCAGTCCTCTACGCCTGCGCGCCGAGCATGCTCTAGGGCTGCGTGCGTCGATCTTCGTATGAACTCTTCCCATGGTTCCAACCCGTCGTCGTCTTCTGTGTCGTCGGCTCTGTCGTGGAGGATGGGGGAGTCTGCTGCGTCGGCGCTGGTCGCTTCGTTGGTGTCAATGTCGCGAATGTGGTTTTATAGACTGCGACGTCTTGGCATCCCGATGACAAGCCTGAACATCCTCCGCTATGCACGCCATAGAGTGAGAAGCATGTCGCTGGTGAGGGTCCAAGAGGAGCACCCGTACATCACTGATGCTGTGATTGTTCCGTTGGACAGCCTCAGTCGACTGTGGAGTGGAAAACGCTTGTGTGTCAGCTCGTATCTCTATTGGTTAAAGCGACCCCATCCTGCAGCAATCCTATTGCGTAGCTCTGTCTCGTGGAAGTCGTGGAAAGTAAGCTTCCTTCCTAAATACATCGTGCTCTGGTCGGAACACAATATTTCGATGTGTTCGCCGCTGATGCCGACATAAGAAATTGTTCCCCCCTCTCTCCGGCAGACGTTCGTCAGGATCTTGGTTTTGCCCGGGTGCAGTGCCAAACCGCATGTCCTGGCTTGGGATTGTACATCTCGGAGCAAGTAGGAAAGTTGTCGTAAATTGGGGGCGTAGAGCGAGACATCGTCGGCGAAACGTAGATTTGTGATCCGTGCTAGTGGCGCGAAGTCTAGTTGGATCCCGAAGTTCTTGCGCTGCCACTCAGGTTTCATTTGTTTGAACACCTGCTCGAGGACAGCATTGAACAAGAAAGAGCTCAGTGGGTCTCCCTGTTTCACGCCACGTTCGATAGTGAAAACCCTGCCGGTGGTGTCTGTCCTGACTGTTGCCGTTCGGGTGCAGTACAACTGCTTGAAGAAGTTTATGTATGCAGGAGGTATGCGCTGTTGTCGCAAAGCTTGCCATACTTGCTCGTGGTCTACACAGTCGAACGCCTTCTTAAAGCCGATTGCTGCTGCCCACAGCGGTAGCTGCCACTCGTAGGAACCCTCATGTAGCATGGCGCTGGTGAACAGGTGGTCCTCCGTGCAATAATCCTTCCGTAAGCCTGCTTGGTCAGGGCACTGTTGCGAGTCGATCAGAGAGTTCAGACGGTTGCAAAGGAGGCGAGACATCAATTTGTAGAGCGATGGGATAATGGCAATCGGTTTGCAATTGCCTCGGAGTTGTGGGTTTCCGGTTTCAGAAAGTACGGCGAGTGTGGTGGTCTTCCACTGGTCTGGTGGTGTCTGATTAGGTTTGGTGATGTCGTTGTAGAGTCGGAGTAGGTGGTATTGTATGGTAGCGCCCCCAGCTTTGAGCATTTCTGCTGTGAGCCCCGCGGTGTCTTTGCACTTGTCGTTCTTGAGTTGTTTGATTGCTTGCTGGAGTTCGGTTGCGGTGAAAGGTGGGATGGTTGAGTCGTGCTGAATTGTCGTTGGGATGTCGCAGAAGCTGTCTGAACGGTGCGGTTTCTTGTATAGTTCCTCGTAGAAGGTTGCGAATACGTCTGCTATGATTTGCCCGTGTGTCTCCTCAGCGCCATCAGGTGTCCTCATTGATGCAATTAGCTCTTTGTGCTTGATTCCCTACATAGGCTCTGCCTAGAGGGTTCTTACTCTCTTTTTCTTAAACGGGCGCGCACGCCGCCCCAGGCGGTTCCCCCAGTATCCGCCCCGCGGTTCCCCCAGTTACGTCCCCTTAGCTTAGCGTTGCTCATCTCATCTTAGCTTAGCCTAGCTTGACTTAGTTTAGCTTAACTTAGCCTAGCTTAGCCTAGCCTAGCCTAGCTTAGCTTACCTTAGCTTACCTTAGCTTAGCCTAGCCTAGCTTAGCTTAGTTTAGTTTAGCTTTGCTTAGCTCAGCTTAGCTTGCCGCAGCGCAGCATTAGCATAGCATAGCGTAGCATAGCATAACATAGCATAGTATAACATTGCGCAGCATACCAAAGCACAGCATGGCATAGCATAGCGCAGCATAGCATAGCATAGCGCAGCATAGCATAGCATATCATAACATAGCATAGTACAGCGCAGCATAGCCTATCACAGCATAGCCTAGCACAGCATAGCATAGCGCAGGATAGCATAGCATAGCATAGCATAGCATAGCATGGCATAGCGCATCAAAGCATAGCATAGCATAGCATAGCATAGCATAGCATAGCATAGCGCAGCACAGCACAGCATAGCATAGTCTAGCATAACATAGCGCAGCATAGCAACCCTAGCATAGCATAGCGCAGTATAGCATAGCATAGCATAGCTTAGCAAAACATAGCGCAGCATAACATAGCATAGCGCAGCTTAGGCAAAGCAAAAAAACAAAATCAAGCAAAAGCAACAAACAAAAGCAAAGCAAAAGCAACAGCAAAAGCAAAAGCAAAAGCAAAGGCAAGGCAACGCAAAGCAACAGCAAAACCAATGCGAAAGTGTATGTGTAGATGTAGATGTAGGTGCAGGTGTAGATGTGGATGTAGGTGTAGATGTAGATGTAGATGTACATGTAGGTGTAGATGTAGGTGTAGATGTAGATGTAGATGTGAGTCTCGCTGTTGATGTTGATGTAGATGTAGATGCAGGTGTAGATGTTAATGTAGCTGTCGGTGTAGATGTCGATGTTGCTTTCCTAGATGCTCCAACTCCTAGGTAGGGTCGCACTGGGATCATGTTTTTGAAGCCAGCTATTCTCTTCAGGTTTTGAATTGCCAAACGATGTGTTCGAGCTTGGCATTCATCTCATTGCGTTTGATGGCCCTTGTCTGCCGCATGACTTGCTTGCTGAGGGACCTTCTGGTAGCTGGGTCCCTTGGTGAAGTAGTGCGTCGTTGTTGGATGAGTGTTTTGAGCCGTGCTGTCGGACCGTCGTCGGGGATATCCGGAAGGTCTCTGGTGTTTTTCTCGTGGCGTTCCTGGTAGACCTTGATTACAAGCTTGAGCCCTTCTCCGATGTCCCGGCATCTGCTGTCCAGGTCGGCGTCGAGAAGCTGGTTTACCAGATGCTCTTGAAGGCACTGCTGGAAGAGAGGGTCGTCAGCTGCAAGTTGGGAGCGCCTGTGGTGGCGCGTTTGCTTGTGTCCCCTCTTCCTTCTCGCCCGTAGTCCTGAATGCCAACTTGATGTGCACTGCTCGGTGGTCGGAGCCGAGATCTGGGACGTTGGAGGCAAACGAATCAGTCGCCTCGTTGCGACGTGCTCTGTCTATCAGGATATAGTCAATGTGTGTCTGAGTCGGCTGTTTGCCACTGCTCGTGTAAGTGAAAATGTTGTGGTGCTGCTTGTAGAAGAGAATGTTTGCAATGATCGTCTTACGTGTGCTAGACCAAGTACGGAGCCATGTTCCTCGCGGGTTGCACGGGCCCAGTCCGAACTTGCCTACCGTGTTCCTCTGGTTCAAGGTCTCGGATCGTTCGTCGTCGTCTTGGCCGCCGTCGTTATTGTCAAGGTGTCTACCAACCTGTGCATTGAAATCCCCCGTAATGATACATGTCCGCTTGTCTTGGATAGCGGCGGCGTGCAATGAATCCAAATGGCCGTACATGTGCTGGATACGCCGTCACGACTTTCATGTTCTGTTCTGGGATGTCGATGTCGGTGTAGGCGATTCGCTCGTTGACGGCCCCGAAGCATCTGACATGCCGGACGCGTTGCCTATGAACGAGAAATGCAACTCCTCGCGACGTGTCTGTTTGGCAGGATGCTGAAAACAAATGGTTGCCACGGCTTGTGATCCACATCTCGCGAGATTCACTTCTCCAAGTCTCGTTGATAGCAAGAACATACCAGTGTACGTCATTCAATTAATGCAACAACTTGTCTATGGAATCGTCCGTTGTAAGACTTCGCACATTCTTGTGGATAATGGTAAACGGTTGGGGTGACAATGGATGTGATGCTCGATTTTGCTGATTGTGCTCTTTCTCGTCGCCGTCGTTGCTTTCCCGTGGGCGATTTCTGCGCATGCTGATGGGAACGTCGCCATCCGCCGTGCTATGTTTTCCTCGTCCTCCTCCAATGCTTCGTGAATCGGTCTGTGTAGGTGGAAGCGTGGAGTCGGGTGACAGAGGCTGAGGGTCGGAATGCTGTGATGGCACTGGCTGGACGTCGATTCGTGGAGGTGGAAGTGGAAAGTCGGATGTTGAAGGCCGGTGGTCGGGGTGCTGAGTTGGTGGAGGCTGGATGTCGATAGATGGAAGTGTTGTTGTGGATTCGGTTGCTGGAGGCTGGTGGTCGACAGGTGGAGGTGGAGGTGGAAAGTCGGATGCTTGAGGCTGGAGGTCGGTGTGCAGAACTGGTTGACGCTGGAGGTCGACAGGTGTAGGTAGAAGTGGAAAGTCGGCTTCTGGAGGGTGGACGTCGGGGTGCTGAGCTGGTTGACGCTGCAGGTCGATGGGTGGAGGTGAGGGTGGCACGTCACATGCTGCTGGAGGCTGGGGGTCGGAGTGCGGAGCGGCTGGACGCTGGACGTCGATAGGCGAAGGTGGAGGTGGAAGCTTGGATGCTTCAGGCTGGAGGTCGGAGTGCTGAACTGGTCAACGCTGGAGGTCGGTGGGTGGAGATGGAGGTGGAAAGTCACATGCTGCAGGAGGGTGGAGGTCTGAGTGCTGAGCTGCTGGACGCTGGTTGTCGATAGCTGGAGGTGGAGGTTGAGGTGGAAAGTCGGATGCTGGAGAGTAAAGGTCGGAGCGCTGAGCTGGTCGACGCTGGGGGTCGACGAGTGGAGGTGGGGGTGGAAAGTCACATGCTGCTGGAGGGTGGAGGTCGGAGTGCTGAGCTGCTGAACGCTGGTTGTCGACAGCTGGCGGTGGAGGTGGAAATTCGGATGCTTGAGGCTGGAGGTCGGAGTGCTGAGCTGGTCGACGCTGGAGGTCGATGGGTGGAGGTGGATGTGCAAAGTCACATGCTGCTGGAGGGTGGAGGTCGGAGTGCTGAGCTGCTGGACGCTGGTTGCTGACAGGGAGGGCGGAGGGAGGGGGGGAGGGCGGAGGCAGAGAGGAGGAGGAGGAGGAGGAGGGAGAGGAGGAGGAGGAGGAGGAAGAGGAGGAGGAAAGGCAGAGGCGTGAGGTTGTGGAGCAAGTGACGAGGAGGAATAGGAACGCGGGAACGCAGCTTCGCGCGGCCGTCCAGAGGCGGACAAACGGCGGCAGACGCGGCCCCCAAGGGCCGCGGCAGCTTCAGACGACGACGATATGGAAAAGCCAGCCCCTCCTGTCAGCGGCAGCTCGCGTGGCTCGGCGGACATCTCGATGAGGGGTGCCGCCATAAACGCGATGCCGCCGCCCGCGGAACACCCAGAGCGCGCTCGAGAAGAGCGGTTCCCTCAGCATCCTGCAACTGTTGCTGCTCCGACGCCACCTCTGCTCCGCCAGCCACCGCCGCCGCCGCCGAAGCCGAGGGCTTTGCGGCATGCTCCGCCAAGCCAGCTGCAGCAGCCTTCTGACGCCGCCTCCGCGACCGCGGAGGGCGCGCGTCAGCCGCCCAGGAGTCGTCGACGAGGATGTCGCCGTAGCCGCCTCCCCGCGCTCCAGAGCACGCCGCCCAGCACGGCGCTGGCGGCGCCGACAGCGCCGCTCCCGCTTCGCCTCCGAGGAAACGCGCGCCGGAGCAGCAGCCGCAGGCTTGCGGGGCACCGCGCCGTCGTCGGCAGCATGCGGTTGCTTCAGCGTCGACGCAGCAGTGACAGCCGCGCGGACACTGCAGAACGCGCGACCGCTGCCACCGCTCGCCGCGAGGCACGGCCATCCGCTGGAGGGGGAGAAAACGGGACCATGCCCAAGACTGAACGCGGAAACGTCGTGCCCATCCTACTCAACGTCGGTCTTGGTCAGCGCCAACTCGTGGATTCTCCCCGCGAACCAGCGACGGCCGACGTGGACCATGATCCAGATCGGCACTAGTAGTAGTAGTAGTAGTAGTAGTAGTAGTAG
>CAUYUJ010019671.1:266662-284162 GCA_963575745.1 Prorocentrum cordatum
GAGTACCAGCAGCCTGAATACCTGCGCCACCTGCACCAGCACTGCCATCAGCAGCAGCCTCGTCAGTACTTGCACCACTAACAGCGGAGTAGCTGCCGTCGAAGTACATGGGGCAGCTGGAGCAGCGAGCTCTACCGATTGGTCAAGTTCATTCTCGAACTGGCGAAGCTGACCTATGATGCTTCGCAGGTTGGTCGACAAGGCAGTAGCTGCTGCATCACCCAATACTCGTGATTTGAACCGTGTGCCCAATTCCTCGATAGATGTGCCAGAAATTCTTCTACTGCAGAGTCGTCGGTCTGGGTTGGGGCACCACCTGCAACTCAGCTTCTTCAACCAATATGCTCACGCGTCGTTGACAGCGCCTTTGTGGACTCGTCGATTCCCGATTGCGCTTCGACAGCTCCGCTTGGAGTTCCTCCAGCGCACGTTCCTGCCGATGCTGCTTGAAAAGTACTTGCTGCTTCCGGTTGACCACGCCGTGCGCCCCCCACTCGAAGAGCTGAGACTCGCGCAGTCGGGCTCTCCTATCGTCTTTGTGTCGCTCGCAGTGCATATGCTGCTGCTTCGCAAACTCTGTGGTCGGACACTTCGGCAGAGACGTAAAGAATTGCCTCCGCCTGGGCCAACTCCTCACGATACGGATTGTGCTTCTCGTCCCCCATGTCACTCACTTCCACGTATTCCCCACCACCGCTGCCAGAGATCGAGGCGTCCGCGACTTCGAACTGGATCTTCTTCTGCAGCGCTGCCACCTGGCGCTCCAGCTCGTTTTCACGTTGAGACGGCCGATGAGGTGGAATCGTATGTGATGAGCTCGGTGGTCCCCACCATGCTGAACGGAGAGGAAGGCCGTGTTCTTGGAGCAGCCGCAACCTTTGCACGTCGCTGCTGATGCAAAGTTCCAGCAGCGATCGCCACGTTGGTTGGCACACTACTTGCACTGCCACGGCTTGGCCCATGCCATGCGGCGCCTGGGAGCAGCGCACGGCTGGGAGAGGTTTGCAAGCCTGGGGCGGGCCAGGCGAAGAGTTGTTCCTGCAGGAGCTCGCTGAGAATGAATGCCAGGCTGGAGCCAGCCTTGCCAGCCGCGTCCTAGCGTTGTCCACTTCCTCCTGTCGCTGCGACACTGCGATACTGAGCCAAAATGGCTACGAACAAAGGTGGCGAGAAGCTGGAGGAGGAGGAGGAGGAGGAGGAGGAGGAGGAGGAGGAGGAGGAGGAGGAGGATCATCGGGACGAGGCTCATCGAGCAGGGGGCAGGAAGGACGGAGGCGCGAGGAGGGGGAGGAGGAAGGATGGAAGGAAGCACCTAGGAGGAAGAAGAGGCTCCACCTCTGGGCATAAAAAAACAGGCCCAGGCGGCGCGGTGGGGCCGGCTGGGGGAGACCAGAGAAGGACGCAGCCTGCACCCTCGGAGGTACGCGCGGAGCTCTTTGGGCCGGTGCTGGAGCTTCCTCCACCCCCCCTCCGCACCCCGGGGCGGCGCAACCGACGCCGCCCGGAGCGTGTGGAGGAGGTAGAGAGCCACATGCGAACCCTACCCCGACCCCCCTCGGAAGCCGTGGGGGGTAGGGTCGGCTATACGAAAGAGTGACCCTGGGGAAGAGTGACCTTTGGTGCGCGGCTTTCGGGGAGCCGCGGGGGGACCAAACCTGGGCGCGCAAGCAGCTGCCGCTGCTTCATTCTCGGCCGTCCGGGGACCCATCTGTGCCCGCACCAAAGCTCACTCCGGCGAAGGGGCACTCTTGCGTCTAGTCGATAGGGGGTGGGGTCCGCCCGTGGCCCCCGACGGAGGGCCGCGGCGCCGGCCACAGACTCGTGCTGCTCCCCAGACCCACCCGAGCACTGCCACGAAGAGCCGCGGCCCGAGCGAGGCCGGCGCGAGGGCCCCCCGAGCGCGAGGCGCCCGAGGCGTGCACGGGTCGAGGACCCGTGCGAGGCCGCGCGGGGCCTCTGGGCGGGCGGTGCTTCCTCCATGTCGGGCCTGTCCCCCATACAGGGGGATTTTCGACGAAAAATGAAAAATGCCCCCCAAAAATACTCCAAAAAGGTCAGAAAATACGCAATCCCCAGACCATTTTTGATTAAATTATTTTTGAGGTATGTTTTATTTTTCGTCGGAAATCCCCATGTAGGGTGGTGCTTCCTCTATGTCTGACTACCTGCCAGACCACGCCAACCCAACACGAAGACCCGAATTTCGGGTTGGGGGGGGTACGGGTTCCACGCGTGCTTTCTCGATGCTTCCCGACCCCCCCCACTAGAAATCGCGGGTCAATCTGAGCCTTCGGGTTGGGTTGGGGTGGTCTGGTGGGTGGTGAATGTCGGGCCTGTCCCCCTACAGGGGGATTTTCGACGAGAAATCAAACATACCCCAGAAATACTCCAAAAGGGTCAAAAGATACGCAAAAAATACTCCCAGACAATTTGTTGGTGAATTTTTTGGGGGGGTATTTTGTATTTTTCGTCGGAAATCCACTTGTTGGGGGACAGGCCCAATGTAATGCTTCCTGCAAGGAGCCTGGGGAGACACAGATGACCCGACCCAAGTCGCAGGAGTCCCCACATGCTCCCACGCTTTGGGGCCTTTCGCCTCCCCCTATCCGCTTCCCGCACTTCCCCGCATCTTCCTGGGAATCGGCGTTCCTGTGCGTCTGGGTCTCTTTGTCCCTCCTCATTTTGGGGGGGGGACCAGAAAAAGACCAACACCGATGCTCTGAGGACCTATCCGGAGAGGGGGCCATGGGTGCGTGCTGTCGCCCGCTCGCACGGGAGCCTCCCCCGCGGCCCGACATCCCGCAGTCATGCCCACGGCACGTCCTCCTCCCGCCGACCCCCCTATGGTTCTGTGTGTGCGTGTTGTCCGTTCGTCAAAACTACCTCTCTCCATCCACCAAACTTGCGCCCTGCCTGTGCTCCCCGCAGCGGATCCGAGGCGATGGGCAGGCCCCTGCTGTCTGTGAGGGGGGCCTCAAGGGGGGCATACGGTAGAGGGAAACAATTACTGAACACCCCCCCCAAACCTCAATGTTGGCACAAGCGGGGGAAACTTGGGTCGAAGTGCATCTCATCAGACTCACCGCCAACTTTGAAACGCTGGGGGGAGGGGGAGCCGTTGACAGATGAATGTGGCATGGGTGTTCGCTAATTTGTTCCGAGGCCTGTATGGCTCAGGGGAGGGAACCACAAATGGCCTGGAAGCGGCGGCACATCGCCGATGAACCTGGCGACGGGCACCCGACGGCTCCTGGGCGGCACGGGCTATCAGGCCCCCATCGGCGATGGGTGTGTGCGTGTGTGTGCGTGTCGGTGCGTTTCCCCCGGAGCTTTTCCCCTTTCCCAACGTTGCCACCGACATGCTGCTCCCTGGCTGCCTGGCTTTCGGGCAGTAACTCGGGCCTCCGGCGGCCGTTCTGGACGAGTTCGGCACCCCTGCCTGGAGCGCTCTCGGGGAGGCGCAGCTGATGGAAAGCGTCCCAAGGCTGGAAAAAATCGCCGAGAGATGGCCAAACATCCAGAAACCTCGAACCTCGAACCTCGAACCCGAAGCTTCCCCCCTCGAGCCTATCCACCCCTATGGTTGCCCCCGCCGGCTGGCTGCGGCCTCGTCGCCTACGCCTTCGCCTTCTTCTTGGAGGCCACGGGCGTGCACTCCAGCGCCGTGACCCCGGCGACGAGGGCGTCGAAGGCCTCCTGCGGGGGGGGGGTCTCCAGGGAGCGGGGAGCGGTGCCTCGTTCTGGATCGAGGGTCGAGGATCTTGGGCATCGAGGGTCGGGGAAGGGAGATCGAGGATCGGGGGTCGGGGATCGGGGATGGATCGGGGATCGGGGATCGGGGATCCAGGATCGGGGGCATCGGGGATCGAGGATCGAGAATCGGGGATCGGTGGGCCCCTTCTTCGGGGCCTACGAGGGCTTCGGGGAGCCTGAGGAACTCCAGAGGCCTCTAGGGGACCTCCCGAGCGACGGCGTCGACGACGTCCTCGTTCTGGCGGCTCTGGGGCGTTTTCTGGTGCCTCTCGTCGCCACGGCCAGACGCGGCTCGGAGAACTGGTCAGGAGTATCCCTGGGAGGGGGGGCGGGAACCGGTGTTGAGCAGAGATCTGGGCGGCGAGCCCAGGGGGGAAGCGAGAGAGGCGGCGGGACTGCTCAGAGGGCGGCCAGAAGTCCCCTCGGCTTTCCGAGAAGCTCTCTGAGCCTTCCCCGTGGGCACAGAAAACTTCTCGGAAGGCCGCAGGGCTTCTGAGAAGCCCCGCCGCCTTCTCGTTTCCCCCTTCGCTCGCCGTCCAGAGATTGTTGGAGGGCTGTCGGCGGATTTGGGCTGCTCTCGAAAGCTTTCGTTGACTTTCGGAGGTTCTCGGCGGCCTTCTTGTGGATGCCCCCTGGGGCTGCCCGAGGCGTTGGGGAGCTCCCCAGAAGGTTTTCAAAAGCCTTCGGAGGCCCCCCCCGAAATCGGGGGGGAGGAGGAGGGGGAGGGGGAGGGGCAGGGGCAGGATGATGCATAGACGTCGCAGTAGTCAATATGGCTCAGAAGAGTCCCGCAAGGGGCCTGGTGCTGGCACAAAAACTGCATCGACGCGCTTTCATCGCCCAGCTCTTGGTTGCCTCAGCTTGATCGGGGTGTTCGCCACCAATTCTCCCCGTGCCGACCTGCGGCCACCACTCGGCGGATGTCGGCTCCGCGCTGGACTGGGGGGCCACATCTGCCAAGATCTGGGCCCCGAACAGGGAGGCCTGGGGGTGGTGGATACGTCAGGTTCGTGCCGTGCCGACTTCGGCGTTGGTTTCTGACACCGGGGGGATCGTTCAACCTTGAACGATCGGCTGTTTGCGAAACGTCCAAACCGTTCCACATCGAACGATTCTGGGTCGCCCGCGGCGTTCAACGTTGAACGCCGCTGGCAGGGTCGCCGCCGGTCGACACGACAAGAACCTACCGTACGTTCCTTCTGCACGTCTTTTTGATCCGCCACCGTGCCCTCAGCACGAAGCGGGGCGCCCCAACGCTCACGCAGCCCTGAAGCGTAGAGGGCTTCTAGCGTTCTCAACGGCCCAGACCCGTGGTTTCCCCTGCGCTGCTGGCCGTTCCTGGGGTGTTCCGCGTGGGCCTCGAGGGCGGCAACCTCGCCCAGGAAGGACCCCAGACAGGCCTGGAGGGCCCCAAGAGGCCCCAACAAAACGGTCCAAGAGGGCCCCCAAGTCCCCCCAAGATCGTTCCCCGACGCCCAAGATGGCCTCAAGACGGCCAAAGAGACCCCCAAGAAGCTGCAAGGAACCCCCAAGAGCACTCCCACGAGATCCCAAGCCATATGTGGAAAACGCATATGTTTAGCATATTCGTCTCGGGGGCCTTCACAGCGTCCACAACGGCCCATGGAGCCCCCCAAAGTCGCCCCAAGAAGGCCCAAGAGACTCCCAAAGAGGCCCCCAAGACGGCCCACGAGGCGCCCAAGACGGCCCAAGATGTGCCCCAGAGGGGGAGCACGAACTGAGATGTTGAGCTCTGCGCCCTCAGGGGCCCCCCGAGACTGGCAGCAGGCGTCCAATATGGCTCCGAGAGGCCCCCGGACGCCTTCAAGGAACTCCGAAACTGCCCCGCTACGCCCCAGAAGTTTCCCAAACTGCCTCCAAGAGCCTCCTCCTCAGAGGCCCCCGAACAGCAAAATATCATCCAACATATCGTTTTTCGAACACACTTCCGCGGACGTCCACCAAAGTGGCGAGCACTGGCCTCCACGCGAAGCAACCGCAGCGCAGGCACGGTGACGGGATGGGCCGAGGGCTATTAGATTGTACACCCGACATCAGCGCAGCGAAGTGGGGATGTGATCTTCCCGCAGGGCGCGGTGAGAGACTGGTCGAACGCGCCCCACAAGCATGCAGCAGCAAATAGGCCCGCAGACTGTTTTACACAGCTTCGGCTCCAAAGGGGTGGAGGAAGAGGACGAGGAGGACGAGGAGATTTTCCTTCTGCCCCTCCTGCGCGGTGTCGGCGAAGATGAGCTGGTTTGCGTCCTCGTCCGAGATCATGCCGGTCTGAACGAAGAAGTCCCAGTTGATGGCCGACTTCCAGAACTGCTTGCCGATGAGGATCACTGGCAGGGACCGCCTGCTCTCTTCCACAGCGGAGGCACAGGACAACCTTCCCACCCATGACTCGGCCTGGAGAGAAAAACCCACTGCCACTAAAGCTGGCGAGCAGAGCCCGATACAAAGAGGGGGAACACAAGTGCGAGGTGGGGATATATGTGTATACAGATATGCATACAGACATACATACATACGTACATACATTCATTGCATGCATATAGGCATGCATGCAGATATGCAGACAGACAGACAGACAGACAGACAGACAGACAGACAGACAGACAGACAGACACACAGGCATAGATACACATATATGTCGAGATATCTAAATGTATATGTATGTCTGCATACACATGTGCCTATGTGTATATATATATGTACCCACCGACTGTGGAACCGACGTCCTGGGACCCCAGCGGGCAGTGGATATGTATATACGTGTGTATCCACATCCATATCCACATCCATATCCACCACCTGCCGACGTCCCCCAAGATCGATCTTCCATGCGGTGCTTTTCCCCCGAACAGTGTTTGCGTTTAGGGGCTCTGACTTGGTTCAACCGTCTCGGGGTGAGTGGCGGTTTTTGCGGGCGGTGCCGCCTGTCGCCGCCGTCGCCGTCGCCGTCGCCGTCGCCGCCGCTCGGGGCGACTGGCGGTTTTTGCGGGCGGTGCCGCCCGTCACCGCCGTCGCCGTCGCCGCCGCTCGGGGCGAGTGGCGGTTCTTGCGGGCGGTGCCGCCCGTCGCCGCCGTCGCCGCCGCATAGATTCTACGCCCCCCCGGATTATCGGCCCCATTTTCGTATTGCGTCCATCCGAAAGATGAACTTGTACCATCCCAGCCGAGCCAGTATCGGTTTCCCCCGCCATCCTTTTGAAAAGAAACGACTACGCGCGCATTCGTTTATGAAAAACCATAATTGTCCAAAAACCTGTGCAACACATGGGACGAAGTGCACCCGCGCGCATCGTCACGCGCGCATGCCGAAATCATTCAAAAACCTCTTTGGTTCCGAAAGGATTTCAAGATCCAGTACAAAAAACATGCAAAAAAATAATAAAAAAAAGGGCTTCGCAACATGGATGTTCAAACAAAATTCGCGCGCGTGTGATTACTTTGGAAAACCTTGAAAACTTCATCACTTCCGAAAATGTAACCAAACGGGCCCCGCGCGCATGTCGAAATCGTTCGAACGCACTTGCGCGCGTGACGTCGCGAAAATCGTTCGCAAAAACACGCAACGAAGTACACACCCGCGCGACGTCGCGCGCGCGTGCCGAAATCCGTCAAAAACCTTCGGCTTCGCAACGAGTTGAAAAACGAGTTTCCAAACAAACATATACATATATATATATATATATATACACGTATGGCTTCGCAACATCAATTTTCATAACGGGCCTTTTGGCGCCGCATGCCGGAATCATTCGCGCGCCCTTGTGCGCGTGCTGGAGGGGGCACGATCCGTGTCAAATAATGATACCAATGAAAAAACCAACCATAATCTTTTTAGGGCTGTAGGGTTATAGGGCTACAGGGCTATATGGGCTCTTGGGCGCTATATGGGCTATATGGCTATATGGCTATATGGGTTATAGGGCTATAGGGCTATAGGGCCATAGGGCGATAGGGAACACATAAAAAAAAAAAAAAAAAAAAAAAAAAAAAAAATGTACAAAATAAAAAACAAAAAAACAGTAAAAAGATCATCTATCGAAAAACAAAAAATTTAAATAATAAAAAAAAAAAAAGACGCAAAATAAAATGAATTAAAAAAATAAAGAAGAATAATAGTAAAAACAAAAAAAAATACATAAATGTCAAAAAAGGAAAACAAAAAACTATATAAACAAATACAAAAAAAAAATAACAAAAAACAAAACCAAAAACCCACCCTCCCCCCCCCCCCCCCCCCCCCCCCACCCCACCCCCCCCCGCCCACCCCCACCAACACATCCAACTCTCCCCACCTCCCCTTCACCCCCCCCCCCCACCAGCTACACCCCCCCCCACCACCTTGGCCACAACTCCAACAGGTCACCAAGGCCCCCAAACCCCCACATCATGCACCCACCGGTCACCCGGCACCCGGCCACCGCGCCCGGGCACCGAAGGGCACCCACACCCGGGCACCCGGGCATCTGGGCACCCGGGCCCGGCCACCGAATCGGCGGCACACCTCACCTACCCTTAAGCCCGCTAGGACCCCTACAGAGGCAAGCTCTGATTGGGGAACATCATGCGGGCCACTGTCGCGCGTCGGCCGCGCGCGCGTGTCGAACTCTTTCCAAAACCTTCATCACCGACGCGAGGACGCCGTCATAGTTGTCGGCGTGACCATCGGCGCCCGCACTGGTCACGCAGTCGTCCTTGACAACATCGTCACCAGCAACGTTACTATCAACATCGTCTACTATTGTCGACGTTGCCATGATACCGTGACCGCCCAAGTCGCCGACTCGCACTGAAGTGCCCGCTGGGATGCGCCCAGCGGTCAGCGCCACCACGGCCGCATCGGTCGCGCCGAACTAGCTGGCCGCTGCTCGCGCGTGCTCAGGTTGGCTCGACCGCGCAGATGGACCAGCCAACGTTAAGCACGCATCGCATTCGCCACCGCATGGGTTATGCAAACCATGTTGCGGGTGGGTGGGTGGGATGATTGCGCGAGCAGTGGAGATGGCAACTCACTGCGAACTGAAATTGATTGCACCACATAGATTGCACCACATAGATTGCACCTCATAGACTGCATTGCACAGATTGCACCACGTAGATTACACCATAATATATATATATATATATTGCACCAAATAGAATGCACCGCATATATTGCATTACATAGGTTGCACCGCGTAGATTACACCACATAGATTGCACAGCATAGATGTCACCGCGTACACTGAGTCACATAGGTTGCATCGCGTACACTGCACCACGTAAATTGCACCGCATGTACTGCATTGCATAGGTTGCACCGCGTAGATTGCACCATGTAGATTGCACCACATATATTGCACCGCATAGACTGCATTACACAGGTTGCACCGCGTAGATTGTACCACATTGATTGCACCGCATTGATTGCACCGCATAGATTGCATTACATAGGTTGCATCGCATACATTGCACCACATCGAATGCACCGCATAGACTGCAATAACCTACTGTGTTGGGGCCCACGCTGGCTAACATATGACGACCACAACGCGGCATCGACCACAATGCGAATCAGAATGTTGCCAGGCAAACCGAGAACGCCACACAAGCCGACCAGCAATAGGCAAACTTGGGCAGCGAACCGTGGCCCGAGAGAACGAGGAATTCGACTGGTGGTGGTGGTTGTGGATACTACCTGTGCACCATGGAAAAATCATCCGATCTGAGAGAATCCCCGGACAGCCCGTCGGACAGCTCGGACAACCCAGGCCGATTGATTGATGACGACCAGACGCCCTGCCCCGGACACCCCCCCCTGGACAACCCGGCGGGGACCTGGACAACCCCACCTGGACAGCTCCCCTCGGACAAGCCTCCCTGGGATTTCCCTTCCGCGAGGCAGAGGCAGCCACCCCCGCCTCGAAGCCCGCTGGTGCGCCCTGGGGTGCCACCCAGCGGGCTCGAGGCGGGGGTGGCTGCTTGCCTCGCGGAAAGGGAAATCCCAGGAGGCTTGTCCGAGGGGAGTCTGTCCAGTGGGGTTGTCCAGGACCCCACCGACAAGCCTCCTGGGAATTTCCCTTCCAGCGAGCGGGGGTAGGCCTGCTCTGCCTCGCGAAGGGAAATCCCAGGGAGGCTTTGTCCGAGGGGACCGAAACAACCCACCCCGACCGGACAGCTCCCCTCGGAACAAAGCCTCCACTGGATTTCCCCCTTGCCGCGAGGCCGAGGCAGGCCACCCCGCCTCGAAGCCCGCTGGTGGCACCCCAGGGCGCTCCAGCGCCCGTCGCCTTCGACGGCCCCCTTTGCGGGGTCGGGCGAAAGGGGGGGATAGCAAAGGGGGTTTGAGAATCAGCCCACGTAGCTGAATTGCCCGGCGCCTCCCGGCGCCGGAGGCGGCCATGTATCGAGGAATGGGCCCCTCGGTGGGGCCGAAACCAGCTGCATGCAGCAAATTTCGTAACCCCCCCTTTCCCAGGGCGCACCAGCGCCCCGTCACGTCCGGGGGTCGGCGGTGGACAAACCTCCCTTTAGGAAACCTCCCCTTAGTGAAAACGGCCTGGGACCGAAACCGACGGGCCTGGACCCGCAAAAATGACGGCCGCGACGCCCTCTCGCGAACCGAAAACGGCCAATTCCTTAATCGACGTGTCAGGGTAGGAGGCCTATCAACCTCCGACCTCTCCCAATCCCCCCCGTTCTCGGGAGCGGCCAAGAGGGGGGTTTCCAGGAGGGGGGGGTGCAAATCATGACCGGCGGCATGTGCGCGGCCCAGCGGGGGGGCCAGGGACGTAATGAAATGAGAAGAGGCGCCACGAAATCTGGGGAGATATCATGGCCCACGCCATGATATCCACCCCCCCTAGTCATCACCCCCTCTTTTCCGCCCCCGAAAATCTGGGTCTCACGACCACTTCCCAGGGGACCGATCTCTCTCAACCCGAGCAGTTTTCGTTGACGATCCTTGGGCAGAGCGAGGACCCCGAGGGGCCGAAACTGGTCCATAAATCTCCCGTCGTGATTTTGTCCGCACCCTCCGATACTACAGTCGGGACGTTGACCTAAGGAACCCTAGATAAGGAACGAGGCCCCTTTTTCCCATCAGTTAAAGATCGATTTCCCATCGAACACCTAAGGAAAACCTAAGGCAAGCTGTGAAACAATCAAGGAACACGGAGCCCCTCCCCAACGAAAAGGGCTCCTTCTTCAGCGCCCCGACTGTATGCTTCAATCCGTGGCCCCAGAGGTCCCAACCGTCTTGGGAGCAGCTTCTCTCTTTTTCGTGCCAGCGGCCCCCTCTCGTCCGCCCCCGACCGACCACCGCCAGCCTGCCTGGGTGTCCGGCGGTGTGGAGCTGTAGGGCGGCCCAGTCGTGACGTCGGGCTCGATTTCGTATGTGCTGTTTGACACTTCCCGACGTGTTGCCCGCGTGCAGTTGTTGCAGTTGTGAGGAGGAGGAGGAGGAGGAGGAGGAGGAGGAGGAGGAGGAGTTGTTGCCCGACCGACCCTGGGGCGGGGGGCGGGCCGGGGCGTGTCGGCCGCGGCGGGGCCCCGCTCTCCGACCCGAGGGCTGCGGCCGCGGAGGCGGCGGAGAGCGCGGGGCGTGTGGAGCGCGCCGCGGGGCCCTTCCAGCGGCGCTCGGAGGGCTCAGACGGGGGAGGGAGGGAGGGAGGGAGGGAGGGAGAAGGACTCCTCCTCCTCCTCCTCCTCCTCCTCCTACCTCCTCCTCTTCCCTCCTCCTCCTCCTCCTCCTGCTCCTCCTCCTCCTCCTCCTCCTCCTCCTCCTCCTCCTCCCTGCTCTCTTCCTGCTCCTCCTCCTCCTCCTCCTCCTCCTCCTCCTCCTCCTCCTCCTCCTCCTCCTCCTCCTCCTCCTCCTCCTCCTCCTCCTCCTCCTCCTCCTAGGGGAGGGTTGAAGGGGCCCAGGGACACACACACACACACATTTTCTCGACTTGCGTCTTCCCCTCCACATGGCCTTGGGAATCGACATTTATGTGTCTTTATGTGTCCCTCCCTCCTGAAGTTTGCCTCTTCACCGCTACTCACCGACCCGGCCCTGGAAAAACCTGGATCCTCGAACATCGATCCTCGAGCGCCGATCCTCTTTCGGGCCGAGGGTCGCAGGAGGCTACGGGATCGCCTGATCTTGCCAGTCTGCATCAGCGTGATGACCTCGAAGAGCTCGTCGCAGGTCCCCAGGCCGCCGGGCGCGACCACCAGGCCCATGCACTTGTAGGACATCCAGAACTTGCGCGTGAAGAAGTAGTGGAACTCGAAGGCCTCGGCAAGGACAAGCTCGGGGAGGATCGTGGAGAATCGAGGAGGAGGAGGATCGAGAAAGGGAAACGAGGATCGAGGATCGAGGATCGAGGATCGAAGAGGAGGAGGATCGAGAATGAAGATCGAGGAGTAACGAGCAGGATCGAGGAGGAGGAGGAGGAGGAGGAGGAGAAGGATCGAGGAGGATCGAGGAGGATCGAGGAGGAGCGAGAAGGAGGAGGAAGAGGAGGAGGCGGATCCGTGGGGGTCGGAATGACTGCAGCTTTCGGGCGGGGGGGAATTTGGGGGGAGCTCTTCGTCGCTTCTAGAGGCCTTGGGAGCGTCGGAGGGTTTCGGAGGTCTGGTGTGGTTTTCCCAAGTTGTCAGAGGTTGCTGGGAGGAGGAACTCGCTCGCTCTCACCCATTACGTTCATGCCAACTCAACTGTGTTCTCTGAGAACCTGGGGGTGGAATACAGCTCGTATGCATTCCTTCTGCTCGCCAGATCTGAGGCGTCACATGCGAGGCAGATGCAGGGTGAGTGCTGGCAGGAGGAGGAGGGCAAGACTCGAGGAACAGAACATTGTATAAACATCGACCTTCGGGGGTCCGCGCGGAGTTCTCGGCTCGGCGCTGAACGCTCCTCCCCGGCGCGCGTGGCGCGCGGGGCCGGAAGCGCTGGGGAGCCCAGCGCCGATCCGAGAAATCCGCGCGGAGCTCCAAAAGTTAACGTTGTCCTCCTCCTCCTCCTCCTCCTCCTCCTCCTCCTCCTCCTCCTCCTCCTCCTCCTCCTCCTCCTCCTCCTCCTCCGCGAGCAGTGCCCTGGTCTGCGGCAGGCTCGGAGACAGGCACGCGGGCGCGCCAAGACCGGGAGCGGGCCAAGAGGGGGGGGGCGTCCAAGAGGGGGGGCGCAAAGGGTCATTGGCGGGGGGGGGGCATGTGCGCGGCCCCGGGGGGGTGGGGGCGGGACGCATTGAAATGAGAAGAGGCGCCACGGACTCTGGGGAGATATCTGGGCCGCCACCGTGATATCCACACACCCATAGTCTGAGGTCGGGCATGTCCCCCTACAGGCGGATCTTGGGAGGAAAAATTAGGAATATCACAAAACTACCCCAAAAATATCACAACAAACATATATATAGAGATATATATATATATATATAATGTTTGACTCTTCTTGAATAGTCCTCCTGTAGAGGGACAGGCCCGACTCAACCCTAGTCCTCGCCCCCCTCCTGGCCGCTCCCGATCGGACGCCTCCCCGGGGGCGCACTGCCGATGGGGGGGAGAGGCTCTGGGGGAGGAGGAGGAGGGGGGGGGGGCCCGAGGGCAGAGGGGCCGAGAGAGGTCGAGGACAGGACAGGACATCCAGACAGGGGGGTGCAACGCCTGAGCACCCACTCCGGTGACCGACGCTCCACAGTCAAGATCCCCTGCGACTTGTTTGAAGGGGCCCTGGGACACACCAATAAATGCACACACAAAAAAAGGATTCCCCATAGTTTCCCATATTTTCTGGGTTTCTATCTTCCCCCCCACTGCCCATATTTTCCCATAGTTTCTGGGGAATCGACGATTACTTGTGTCTGTGTGTTATTTTTCCCTCCTGAGTGGCGGGGCATCGGATCTCAGGGCAGGCCCTGGGCCCCAGCGCGGTGCCAAGGGCGAGGAGCAGAGTCAAGTCGGGCGTGTCCCCCTACAGGCGGAGTCTAGACGAAAGATACAAAGCACTCAAAGATATCCCATAATGGTCAAAAATAATCAAAAAATTGTCCCTATACCCCATAATGGTCAAAAATAATCAAAAAAAAATGCCCCCATACTATTTTTTGCCTATTTTTGAACCTTCCCCCTGTGGAGGGACACGCCCGACTTCAGAGTAGAGGACAGCACATCCACCCCGATAGGAATACCACCCCAGCACGCGAAGCCGTTGAGTGAGCGCGCCCAGGGAAGGAGTCAAACGGGGCAAGGCTGTTCAGGAAACGCCCGGGGCCGTTTAGCAGACGCCAATCGTCCGGTCCGGGTGGTTCTTCCTCCCTTGACTCGGATCTCAGGGAAGGCCCTGGGCCCCCGCGCGGTGCCAAGAGCGAAAAGCGCTCCGAGGCGATACGGCCCAATGACATCGGAGGCCCGCCTCCGAAGCGAGCGACGGCCCCGAACGTCGACGGGGCAGGAGATGCCTCTAGTGCAGGGGCCCCAGGACACACACATATATATATATATAGAGATGCACACACACACAAAAATAAATGAGTCCCCATATTTTCCTATTTTTGTATCTTTTGTCTTCCCCCCCACTTCCCATATCTTCCCATATTTTCCTGGGAGTGGACGATTAATTGTGTCTGTGTTCCCCTCCTATCTAGACCCTCGAGGGCGGGGGCCGGGCCCAGGGTTCGACTGAAGGTATTGGAAAAGAACCGCTCCCGCTCAAACTCCGTGTCGCTCCTCCGTTTTCTCCCGCTTCTCCTCTTCTCTCCCTCATAAGTTAACGTTGTCCTCCTCCTCCTCCTCTCTCCAAAGAAATCCGCGCGGAGCTCCAAAAGTTAACGTTGTCCTCCTCCTCCTCCTCCTCCTCCTCCTCCTCCTCCACCACCACCACCACCACCACCACCACCCACTCGGCTTCCCCTCTCTTCTCTCCGGTCTCATATGGCGCACAAGCTCTCCAGACGTCCCCACAACGCTCCGAGCAGAGCAGAGACGCGGGAAGGCAACGGGCGGAGAGAAGCAGGCCAGCAAGGGGGGGGGACAGGCGAGCGAGAGGGGCAGGAGAGCTGCACGCCGAGCAGGGAGGGGGCAGCGCGCGAGAGGCCGAGCAGGCCCCTGGGGCGTGGCGGACCGTGCTGGGTCTTGCGGGCCCCGGACCCCCGAGGCATGGCAGGAGGGCCCGCCCGGCCGGGCCCTCCCCCGCGAGGCGTGCCGCGGAGGGATGGGAGG
Source organism: Prorocentrum cordatum (assembly GCA_963575745.1). Classification (NCBI taxonomy): domain Eukaryota; class Dinophyceae; order Prorocentrales; family Prorocentraceae; genus Prorocentrum; species Prorocentrum cordatum. The sequence continues at coordinate 281,615 of CAUYUJ010019671.1, forward strand.
CGGCAGCGCTCGACCCCACCGGCTCGGTGCTGGCGGTGCGCGCAAGGGTAGAGGAAAGAGAACTATGCACATGCACCGATTCTGGCCAGGCCCAACCCTGAGCCCAGGATCGGTGCATACGCCCTTTTGCCTTGGCCAGGAAGGTATATGCACCGATCCTGGGTCAAGGACGGGCCTTGCCAGGATCGGTGCATGTGCATAGTTCTCTTCGCCCGAAAGGGGGGGGGAGGGAGGGGGGATGGCTTTTCGGAGGGGGGCTGCTTCTGAGAGGGCGCCGGCCCTGCGTCTGCGGATGAGGCCCGCGCCTTCTGAGGAGCAGGGGTGCTTCCGAGAGGCCCTCCCCCCACCCCCCTCTGCGCGTGGCTGATGGTGGCACCGCCCAGCAGGGGCCAGGGCTGAGAAGAAGGATGCTGAGCGCTGGCATCCTGCCCTTTGTTGATGGCCCCGGCCTGGGCTGGGACGGCATCTCCAAGGTAACTCCGACCACCTCCATCAGAGGGGCTTGCTCGCGGATGCTGAGCGGGCCCTCGGGGACTCAGCAAGGCCTGGAGACTCTGGACCAAGGGAAAGCGACAACATGGGAGTCACCACGTGGGCCCTGACCTGACCAGAGCCAATTCCGCTGGGACCTGGTGGGTTTTATACAGATCTGCTACAAGACTCCTGCAATGTGGAACAAGCAAGCCTGCTCGTGTGCGGCTTCTACAAACGAAAAAAAAGCGCTGGCAAGTCATCCTGCGATGCAGAGATCAAACATACATAATTTAGCCCGAGGCTACTCTCGGATCTGAGTGGCGCAGAGGCCTTATGCACGAAAGGGGGACAAAGCGGGAGACCCTAGGGGGAGAGCAAGCTGAAGGCCCTTACCTGATACAACGGTTTGGGCTTTCCCTGCCGGCAAGAACCAGAGATCAGGAACTGAGCAGCGGATTCCCGAAGCAGCCACGAGGTCCAAGCTTCAGCCTCCCTCAGCAAACGCTGACCACAGCAAGTTTTGCACCTGAGAACGCGCTGCGAGCTCAGCGAAAAAACACGAACACAACTTGTCTTAAAAAAAATGTATTACGCCTGAGCGGCGCCGAGCCTTCAAGCGATATGGACGAGGGCGATGGAGGGAGACCCAAGAGGGGGAGGAGGAGGGCTGAAAGCCCCGAAGTGGGTGCAACACTGCGGATGCGCTGAAGAAACAGCTCCTGGCGCCAGGCACTGAGCAGCGGGAGCCTGGAGCAGACACACTGCCAGCAAGCAAGCTTCACTAGGCGAGCGCAGACCAACGGCAATCGTAACACTGGGAATCCGCGGCGACTGGAGCCAGTCCCAAGTGGATGGGTGGCCACAAGGAGGCGACCCACAGAAAACGGACCTGGACAGACCTACGGCCGTAAGCAAAACCAAGATCCGACTAGGGAGTTGCAGCTAAGATATCACCAAAAGCCTGGAAGAATAGACAGGCCTAATGCAGCGAGAGCGAGGGAGCATTGGCGCCGCTATATGGCACTGGGAAGAAGCAGGAAGAGCTTCTGGTCTCTGAACCAAACGAGCTTTTCACGTTTCCTTCTCGTGCGGCGGCGCATATTCGACCCAGCAAGACTGGCAGTGAAATCCTTCGGTTGCTCTGCGCATCTCTCTGCCGCGCCAGCGACCATCGTGCGCCATGGCCCCGCAAAACGCGCAAGCGGGCGGCTTATTAGGAAGGCGCTTCACGCAGTGAAACCATCCACTACTGGCGCGCGACTAAAGTCCAGACAGACCTGCGCGCGATCTGCACAGGGAGGGGAGAACTGACTTGGAGTCGAGCGCCACAGCTTCAGGCTTGTCCGAGCCCCCTTGCGGGTGGCCGAACCCATGAGGGCCCCGCGGCAGGGAAGGGCGCTCGCGCTCGGGCAAAGCGCAGCACCGAACAGAACCCTCGCTCGGTGAGGCCTGCCAATCTGGCCCAACGCTAGGCATTGACGTCGTCTGTTATCAGCTGCTGGCGCGCCCTCGCACCGCTGCAGTGACTCTTGGGGGGGCCAGCGCTCTCGCGGCGGAAAAAAGGTCTGAACTATTGCTCGGGAGCGGCGACGCCTCTCGCCCTCCTGCTCCGACCGAGGGGATCGGGGGGGGGGGGGGCGAACGGGGGTGACCCATCGAGGCAGGCGCGGGGTCGGCACCAGACAAAGGACGACGGCGAGAGCGCGCGTCAGCAGAGCCTCTGGCAGCAGAAGGCGGCTGAGAAGACGCACTGGCTGGCTGGGCGCCCGGCTGCCAAGCCCCAGGCGATGGTGGCATCCTCCTGCTTCGGCTTCTGGCGGATGACCGCGAGGGGCACCGTCGCAAGACCGCGGAGGGGCTCCCGAGTGAGACGGCGCCACTGCCTGGATCTTTCGGAAGCGCCCTGCGGCTGGCGGAGCCTGACCTCGGCACTCGGCAGGCCTCGGGACCATGCAGCTGGGGCACCGCCTCTGGTGGCCAACTCCACCCCGCTCGTCGGTCCGAAACTCCTGAGGCCCAGAGTCGGGCGCCGCACGCAGGAGCTCCAGAGCATGAACCTCACAGACCAACCTGC
>CAUYUJ010019671.1:289162-294162 GCA_963575745.1 Prorocentrum cordatum
AGATCTCACTCAGCATAGACAAGAAGAGTAAACCCGGCACCCGAATCTCAGACCCCCCCTGTTTACGCAAACAGGGGGGGGGCTAGAAATCGATAGTTATGTGAGGGCCTCGAGGCCCGAAGCCTGGCGAGAACGCCCAGTGTGGAAAACATGCGCAAGGTCCAGATCTCAGGTCGGCGGCGAGCGAGGGGGGGGAGTGCGAAGGGGCGGGCCTCATCAGAAGGCTCGGGAACCCCCCAAGGGTTCTGAGAAGTGTTCCGAGCCCTCCCCGGAGGCGCCCACAGAAGCCTCTCAGAAGGCGCGAGGGCTTCTGAGAAGTCCCGCCGCCTTCTGAGAAGGCCTTTTCCTTCTCACTTCCCCGCCTCCGCCATTCGCCCATCTGGGTCCTCCCTGCTCGGGTGTTGCCAGAAGTGCCCCTGGCCCAAGGCGCCCCCAGCTTTTCGTAGCACTCTGGAGCCCCTTGGGGCCCTCTGGGCCTCGCGAGGGGTGCTCTGGAGGCCGTCTGGGCCACACCGAGAATCCTGGGGGCACCTCGGGCCAGGGGCACTCCTGGCAACACCCGACCTGCGTCCTCCTCCTCCTCCGCTGGCCGGCCTTGTTGGCGGCCTCCATCATGCCAGGGCCGCCGCCGGTGCCCACGCTGTACGCCACCTTGCCCTGGGCGGCCCGCCTCATGGACCACTCCGTCGTCATCTTCGCCAGCTCCTGGAGGGCGACGGCGACGACGACGACGACGACGACGACGACGACGACGACGACGACGACGACGACTACGACGACGACGACGACGACGACGACGACGACGACGACGACGACGACGACGAAAACATCGACGGCGACGACGACGACGACGACCGCGGCGGCGGCGGCGGCGACGACGGCGGCGGCAGCGGCAGCGGCGTAGGCGGCGGCGTAGGCGGCGGCGTAGGCGGCGGCGGCGGCGGCGCATGGGAAGGGGGGGAGTGAAGGCGAGCTGAGGAGGAGGGCCAGGGCGGCCCCCTGCGCGGCCCCCCAAAACGCCCCTGGAGGCCCCGAAGAGGCCCCGCGAACGCCCCGAAAAGGCTCCCCGGAAGCTTCCAGGAGGCCCCAAGTGGCTCCGCGCCCCTCTCCACAATTAAATCCTGTTGAACGGGGAGGGGATAATAAAAATAGAGGGGGGGAAGGGGGGGGTAGGTTTTATTATCGCCCGCACGCGGTTATGTGTGCCGGACTGGCCGGATCGAAGTGGGCCCCGGGAGCAGGCCCGGGGAGGGCCAGAAGCGGGGCGAAGGCCGACAGACCCGTGGCTGCTGAAACGGAGCTCCGGGAGATTGTGTCTTTTCCTGCTGGGGAGCGGCCCCTTGATACTGCTCGGCGCGCGGAATACTTGATTCCAGGAAGTTGTTTTTTTCTCTTCTGGGAAGGCCGTTTTAGCAGCCACGGATTTGCCGGCCTTCGCCCAGCCTCCGAGATCGACGACACTCAAGAGAGGCCCTGGGTAGGAGTGACCTCTGGTGCGCGGTTTTCTGGGGGCCTCAGGGGGGGACCAAACACAAGCGCGCAAGACGCCACCACCGCATCGCGTTCGGCGATCGGGGGGCCCACTGGGCCTGGACCCTAGGTCACTCCGGCGAAAGGTCACACATTCGTGTAGCTTCCGAGAGGGGGGGGGGGCACCCTCGAGCCGGCGAGGTGCCGCAGCCAAGGGGGCCTTTGTGAGGGCGGCAGCGCTCTGTGCGAGGGACGCCAACCCTCGCGCTCCCAGGCCCGAGAGGCGGGGAGCGGGCCGAGCCCAGCGCGAGCCTGGGCGGCGGCTTCCCGGCGGCTCCCTGCTGGCCCTCGGCCCCCGCCGGCCCTCCTCCCGCGGCTGCCCTCTCGTCTGTTCGGCTCTCCCGTCTCTGCTCGCTCGCTCGTCAGACGAGGAGGAGGGGGAGGAGGAGGAGGAGGAGGAGGAGGAGGAGGAGGAGGAGGAGGAGGAGGGGCGGAGGAGGAGGAGGAGGAGGAGGAGGAAGAGGAGAAGGACCCCCAGGCACGGTCCTGCACGACGTCGAACATGGGGATCAGGAAGGCCTGCTTCTGGAGCCTCGCGAGGGCTCCCTGCGCCCTCGTGTCGCTCGGGTCCGCGGCCGCCTGACCGCGCGCGGAGGCGCTGCTCTCGTCTGTGCTCGGCCTCCTCGTCCTCTTGCCAGGGACCTTGCTCCTCCCAGGCCTCATCGCCCTGCTCCTGCTCCTGCTGCTGTTCCCCCTTCTCCTCCTCCTCCTCCTCCTCCTCCTCCCCCTCCTCCTCCTCCTCCTCCTCCTCCTCCTCCTCCTCCTCCGCCTCTTCCGCGTCGCCTTGTACCTGGTCTTCCTCCAGAGCTCCCTGCACTCAGCCTCCCCTTCCCCATCCCGTTTCCCCTTCGTCCCACTGCACAATCGCACATTGTGGGTGCTGCTCTCCCCTCTCCCCTGACTCTGTGCGGACGATGTCCGGCCCTCTCCGCGTATCGGGAGCGGCCAAGAGGGGGGTGTCCAAGAGGGGGGGGGGTGCAAGTCATAACCGGCGGCATGTGCGCGGCCCAGCGGGGGGGCCAGGAACGTAATGAAATAAAACGAGGCGCCATGAAATCTGGGGAAATATCATGGCCCACGCCATGATATCCACCCCCCCCCTGTCATCACCCCCCTCTTTTCCGCCCCCGATCGCACTGCACTTGCACGTTTAAAAATTGATGCTTCCGACGCGTTTTACAATCAGAGTAACTTTCGTCATGGTGCCCGTGCTGCAGCGCGGGCCTCGTCCTCGGATCGGGGCTGCGCTCCTGCCGCTCCGCGTGGCGTTCTCTCGCCCCAGCGCGGGCCACTCTCTGGATCCGAGTCCTCTCTTCATCTCTGGCCCGTCCTGCTGGGATTTGACCCCTCACGCGTCGACCCCTGGCGTGCCCCCCCCCCCCCCCCCGCGTGCTTGGCTCCAATGTTGCGGATCTGACTGCTCACGCGTTGTCTCCTTTGTCCGGAGGCTGCGACCCCGGGTGCGCTGTCGCCTCAAGATGAGGTGATGGCCCGGGTGGCCCCGTATGCGATGCACCTCCGATGCTGACCAGTCGCGCAAATCATGGCCAGCGGCATGTGCGCGGCCCAGAGGGGCGACGGGGATGCATTGAAATAGAGGCGACACGGAATCTGGGGAGGTATCATGGCCCCCGCCATGACATCCACCCCCCAATCGTCACCCCCCTCTTGGCCGCCCCCGCTCTCGGGGATGTCTAGACGGAGACGGGACCCGTCGCCAAATCCGTGTCTGCGCTGCCTCGACGACGGGCGTGCCAGGTAGTTGCTGGACGCTCGCTCGGGGGCCGGCAGAAGAAGCGCATTTGTTTGTAAGATTCGCGGCCAGAACGGGCGTTATGGAGGGGGAGGGGGGGAGAGGACGGGAGGGGGGCATAACGTGGCACACACACACACCCCCCGAGCTGTGATGTCGGGCGCACTGACTGCGGCAGTGCCGAGGACGCGCTGGGCGGGGAGGAGCGTTACGTTATTACGGGGGGGCGGGGGGGGAGGGGGAGAGAGAGGGGGGAAGGCATAACGCGTGTTATGGCCCAGAGATATGGGGGAAAAAACATAATAATAATAATAATAATAATAATAAGAATCATAATAATAAGAAGAAGAAGACCAATAGTAATAATAACAGTAACAATAGTAATAATCGTGATACGAACAGTAATGATACTGATAACACAAACCAATAAATAACAATAACAATAACAATAATAATAATTGAAATAACAGTAGTAATAATAATAATGGTAACAATAACAATACTGATAATAATAAAGCCGCGCTCGCTCGGGGCCAGCAGAAGCGGGCCCCCCCTCCCCCCTGCGCGCGGCCGGCAGAAGCGGGGCGAGCGCGGGGGCGCGGGCCTTCGCTTCCGCGTCCCGCACGGCCTGCTCGTACTGAGCCCTGCGCTTCGGCGCCGACGACGACGACGACGACGACGACGACGACAGCGGCGGCGGCGGCGGCGGCGGCGGCGGCGGCGGCGACGACGACGGCGGCGGCGGCGGCGGCGGTGACGAGAAGGAATGGCGGCGGACGAGGAAGAGAAGGGAATCGCTGGCGCGCCCGGGCGGAGGAAGCGAGGAGGAGGAGGCCTCCTCTCGAGGATCGAGGATCGAGGATCGGGGATCGGGGATCGGGGATCGGGGATCGGGGATCGGGGATCGAGGATTACCCGAGGATCGGGGATCGGCGGCGCGCCCGGGGGGGAAAGCGAGGAGGAGGAGGCCTCCTCTCGGGAGGCCCCCCAGACAGGGTGGTGAGCACACACCGTGCGGGGAGTCGGTGGTGACTTTCGTGGTCACCGCACGGCTCTGGGGCTCAAGGTGCCTCTCCGAGGTCGTCTCGCTCGCCATCGCTCGGACGTCCATTCCCTGCGTTTTTTTCGGTTTCGTGTGGCTTTTTCGCCAAATGATCGAGGATGCTCCTAGATGGTCCTCGCCGAAGGAAAAATGCACACGTCCGAGCGATGCCAAGCTCGGGCGACTCGGGGCCTCCAGGGTCCCAAGGCCGCGCGGTGACGGGCCGTGCGGTGAGGTCTCTCGGGGTCCCGAGGTCACCGCACAGTCTGTCACCGCACCGTTTCGGGACTCCAGATCCTCAGAAGGTTCGGAAGTCCTCCGGCATTCTGAAAATCGGGGATCGAGGATCGAGGATCGGGGATCGAGGATCGAGGATCGGGGATCGGGGATCGAGGATCGAGGATTGGGGATCGAGGATAGAGGATCGATCGGGGATCGAGGATGGAGGATCGATGCCTCTCGAAGTCCCCAGGCCTTCTGAGAAGCTTTCGAAGCCTTCCCCGAAAACACAGAAAACTTCTCAGAAGGCCGGAGGGCTTCGGAGAAGCTTCCCCCCGCGCTCGCCGCGAGAGAAGAACGAGGGCGACGACGTCGAGCCTGGGCTTGGCGCGGGCCGAGCCGAAGAACATGATGACGTTGTCGACGCCGTGCTCCTGCATGGGGCGAGTCTCCCAG
>CAUYUJ010019671.1:296662-306662 GCA_963575745.1 Prorocentrum cordatum
ACGACAGCGACAACGACGACGACGACGACGACGACGGCAACCACGACGACGACGACGACGACGACGACGACGACGACGACGACGACGACGACGACGACGGCAACCACGACAACGACGACGACGACGACGACGACAGCAACCACGACGACGACGACGACGACCACGACGACGACGACCACGACAACGATGCGCAAAAACTGCCCGACTTTCTTCGCGCCCTCGCGCCACCCCCTCGAACTGGGGCAACCGCTTGGGCCCGGACCGCGGCACGCGAAGCGCGATCCTGGAAGGGGGGGCCTACTCTGGACGGGGCAATGATCGCCCCCTCTGCTCTCGATCCGCTGGGGGGGTTGGGCACGTGCCGTCGGAACGGGCGAAAGGGGGACTGCAAGAGGAGGAGGAGGAGGAGGAGGACGAGAAGGAGGTGGAGGAGGAGGAGGAAGAGGAGGAGAAGGAGGAGGAGGAGGCATCGAGGTATCGAGTGCCAGGAGCGCGGCCTACTTGCCCGACTGCGCCCCGAACATGAACGAAAAACGATTGTGTAGTCCCTCTAGGATATTCGCGAAAGACCTCCTCCTCACGCTAACATACCGCGCGCAGCTTAGGCCTCAGACGATGAGCACAATAGGACCCACAAGCAATACAGAAAATGCACGGCCCCACCTGCTCCATCGAGTGCCCCAGAACAGTGAAACACTCAAAACTACTCCCCCTCCCCCTCGGGCCCCAGACCCTGTGGCTCAATCCCAGGGGCGACACCAGGACCAGGGCCGAAGGCAACCGCAGGACCAGGCCCAGGATCCAGGAAAGCACTCGCACCAGAGACCGCCACCTGGATAGCCTCGGGCCTGGCCAGAGGGGTGGCAGAGGTATAAAACCCGTCAAGGCCAAACGCCAGCCGGGCTCTCTCCCTCTGCAAAGGGGAAGGATCACCCGCACGCGCGCTGCCCATGGTTAACAACCTTCTCGTCTTCTCAGTCTTAGCCCTGCCCAGCACAAACGACAGGACCATCACACAACCGCGCATGTGGAACTCATGTTCCTGAAATCTTATTTCAAAAACCAAAAAGGAACACCCCCGCCTACGAGACGCCTACGGCATCCAACAGCTCGCCCACAATATCCTTATGGGCAGCGTTCTGGGCCACTGCCCACCCCAAGAAACTGGCATTGCCACTCGAGGTCGACAACGGATCAGGCCAGGAATCCACCAGGGCGTCAGCGACTTCATGAGAGGCCGAGCCTAGTTCAGCAAAGATACCCGACCGATCCCGATCGTTACCAAACCACCACAACGCTGGCCACTCGCCACGAAGGAGGGACTCATCGAGCGCGAGGTGCGCTGGCACCCACTCGAACGCTGGAGGCCTCTGGGAGGGGCGGCTCCGAACAATGCCAAACATCTGCCTCCAAATCTCAGCGTGGGTGGTCGTAGCCGAGGCGCGCGCCTCAGACCAGTCGGCCCCCTCACGCACGGCCCCCAGGAGATCCGAAACAGCCGCGCGAAGACCAGGAAACAGCTGAAGCCAAAGCAGCAATGCATGTCTCTCAGAGCAGCCAACGGACTGTACAGGGCCTGGGAAGGGGCCGCATGCGGATCTTAAAAGGGAGGCCTCCATCACCGATCTGGACAGCAGCCCACCCGCAACGCCTAAACTCGGGCCAGGCACTATGCATGCCCGACCCGTGAAAGAAAGCAGCGGGCCCCCACGAGGCCGAGCTCCAGCCATCCCAGAAGTACGTGGGAGGGCTCCAGACAGGAGGGGGGATCCTGGGAGGAGCCTGAGGGATCTCAATACAAAACTTAAGCATGTGAGAACTACTGCGCCCCCCTGAAATTGCCAGCATCCTCGGGCAGACGACCACGCGTGTTTTCCAGCTCCTCGGACCAAGTAGGCAATCCACTGGCATCGTCCTGCCCGAGCAGGTTCGGGCACCCGTAAGGCATGTGGCCCAGGTCCCCGATGCCTTGTCAAGCTCGACATTCAGAATGAAGACAGAGCGGAGAGGGAAGCCAACCTTGTCGGTGCCTTTTTTCCCCCACGGTCCTGAACCCACCCGACCACAGACACCGAATAGCTCCAGCAACCTGCGCTGGCGTGATGGTAGCCACCTTGCCCCCACTGTCAACGTCGAGGTGATCAGCGTGATGCTCCAGGATGCGACGACCCTGCCACCGCTGCACCCCTAGACGCAGAAGCTCCCGAACGTCCTCAGGGGGGGGGGGGGGCGTCTGAAGGAGCGATATGGCAAGGTTCTCGTCGCTGAGGATGGCCGCGCTGCTCAGCATGTCCCAGCCCACGCGCCGAAGCGACAGCCAAGTAGCAGCGATGGGACCTCGAACCCCCTGCCACCCAGGAGATCGATCTTGCGAAACATCGCGAAGCACACGCCACGCACGCTCCAACCACCCCATCTCCAGGCGCTGCTCGAACACGAAGCAAGCGTACATGTAGGCCATGTTGTGCGTCGCGTCGAAGATGGGATCCATCTAAGGATCCTTTTGGGTGGCCAGATACGCAGGAATACCCACGCCTTTGGAAAGCACCCCTGCAAGCACCCCTGCAGTCTGCCGTAACTTCTTCAGGTCACAATCAGGAACGCCAGGCACCGAACTGCCATGCGCAACACCTGCCAACAATCCAATGCGCCAGATGGCCCCGACCTTGGAAACGGATATGGCCTGGAGCAGCTTGACACGTCCCATGCGCTTCTGCAGCTTGGCTTGCCTGCCCTTGTCCACGGTGCGAATGGCTCTGCCGCCCACCATGTCATGTCCAAGGTTGCGCATCTGATCCCCCCGTGACAACCGAAGGAGTCGGGGCCATGACGAAAACTGTTTCAGCGCCTCCCTGGTAGTGCCAACGTATCCTGACTTGACAGGCTGCACCAAAAGACCAAGCCTGCGCATTCCGCTCTTGAACTCCCGCGTAGCCTTGACCAGCTCAGCGCTCTCCTTGAAGTCCTTATCGATCCACTACAAGGTCCCATCGTCGACGAGAGCACGAGGAAACACCGTAGGGCAAAGCTCCTGCACCTGCACTGAGGTGCGAACCATGAGCACGGTAAGGAGAGTCGTGGCATGGATGCAGCCAGGCAGTATGCCCTGTCCCACCTCACGTAGATTGGAGATGGGCCCAAAACCTTTGACAGCACGAGGCATGTTGTATGAGAGGGCTAGCTCCCACAACAGCCTCAACGCGAAACCCACACTTTGCGCCTCCTGGAAGAGAACACTCACCTCCACCGTGTCAAAGCATTGCCACATGTCCATCATGACAGTGAGCGAATGCTCGCCCAGCAGCTTAGACATCTCGGCCATCGCATTGTGTATGAAGGCCGACCTAAACGATGTGTAACCTCTCCTGTTGCCCCACACCATCTCAGAAGGGTATGTGCGAAGCCATGCCCGTGACAGTGGCCGCCTGACCCTAGCCCAAAGCCTGACCAAAGTGTGAATCAAAGCAACCAATCGCGTCCCACCTCCATCCTTCGGGATCCTGGCCATCTCGGAATGTATACGTTGGGCTGGCCACGAAAGAAGAAACTCGCATCTCATGAAGCAGCCAGCCATAGAGCGGAGAGCCTCGGACGATAGGAACAAAAGTGTTAGAGGCTGAAGCTTAGACGGTCCCGCTGCCGTCTTCAACTTGAATGTCAAGATCGCATCTCTCATCATGTCCACAGCAGTGTACGGCAGCTCCTCCCAGTCAGCAGGGAGGGGAAGGAGGAGGAGGGGGAGGAGGAGGAGGACGAGGAGGAGGAGGAGGAGGAGGAGGAGGAGAGAAGAAGAAGAAGAAGAAGGAGGAGTTGGAGGAGGAGGAGGGGAAGGGGGAGGAGGAGGAGAGGAGGAGGAGGAGGAGGAGGAGGAGGTGGGAGGAGGAGGAGGTGGAGGGAGGGGGAGGGGGAGGGGGAGGGGAGAGAGGAGAAGGAGGGGAGGAGGAGGAGGAGGGAGGAGAGGAGGAGGAGGAGGAGGAGGGAGGAGGAGGAGGAGGGAAGGAGGAGAGGAGGAGGGAGGAGGAGGAGGAGAAGAAGGAAGAGGAGGAGGAGGAGGAGGAGGACGAGGAGGAGGAGGGGAACGAGGAGGAGGAGGAGGAAGGAGGAGGAAGGAGGAGGAGGAGGAGCAGGAGGAGGAGGAGGTGGCGGAGGGGGAGGGATGGAAGGTTCGTCGCCCACTCCTCGACTAATATCCCGCCCAGAGTAGGGTAAAAGGGCCCAGGGAAACACAAAAAAATAGTTCCCCATATTTTCCTGTATTTTCTTACAGGTTCCCCATATGCTCTGTTTTATGGGTTTTCGTCTTCCCCCCCTTCCCAAATTTCCCCATCGATTCGTGGGGTCGACGATTGTTTCTGTCTGTGAATTTTTTGTCGCCTCCTGATAGGGATCGGGCCGCGTGGGCACGGAAACGGAATCGAATGGGACCGGCCGCATCGGGCTGCACGACAGGGCCCATGCGAACGTCGGGCCGCACCAAATCGTCGGAGCATCGGAATCGGATCTCGGATCGGGTCGGATCGGGCGGGCCAGAATCGGGGAGACGTAAGACTCGGGTACGGGGGACTCGGGTTGGCCCGACGGGGCCATCATAAAAATGACGATGGCCCAATCTGAAATTTGACGCGAGCTCCCGCTGCAAGACCGTCAAAATCCAGGACGCGCTCGTCAAAAAAACGTCGGCAAACCCGAGTTCCGGCTTACTCGGGTCTTGCGTTTCCCCGACAGAACCGGCATCGAAGTAGATCGAAATAGGCCCTGACCTGTTTTCGGGCCGTAACTCGGGTCTCCAGCGGCCGCTCGGGACGGTGCGGGCACCCCCACACACAAAGCTCTCGGCAGAGACGCCACTGCCTGAACGCATCCCGCGGCAAGAGAAACCTCCAGGAACCCCCGAAGACGTGCGGAAACAGTGCCCTGAACGTCCGCAGACTCGAATCGACATGGACCCTGCCCGGGGGCCACGGGTCCTGGCGCCCTTGGAGTTCAGGAACTCCGAGCTCTTGTAGGCCTTCTCGGGCTTCGGCCCCAGCTCGACCTCCGCTGCGTCGCTGCCCGCCTGAGGAGGGCATCAGTCGTCGTCGTCGTCGCCGTCTTCGCTCTCGCCACCACCGACGGCATCACCACCGTCATCGTCGCGCCGCCGTCATCGACAGCAGCATCGACGTCATCACCACCATCCTTATCGCGAATGGCCTGGTCGTGAACGTCGTTGTCACCAGATTCGACATCATCAAAGTCATTCACTGCCGCCGCCGTCGCCACCATCATCGTCATCATCACATAGCCATCATCAGCAGCAGCATCACAATGTCACTGTCGTCATCTTCACTATCATTCACCACATGCATACACCATCAACAACATCATCGCCAGCATCGCCATAAACAGCATCATCCACATCAGCACAGCCATCCCCATCCAAATTCGTCATCGCGGCGGAGGCGAAATTGGCTGCGTGCGTACCCCCCCCCGTCCCTGCGGGTCCCAAGACTATACACCACCACCACCACCACTACCCTCCTCTGCCTCTCCTCTTTACTGGGAGAGGGAGGGGGTGGAGGGAGGAGGTGGTGGTGGTGTATATTATTGAGCCCTGTAGTCCTCCCCTTTCGCCCGACCCGAGCCTCGGAAGGCCAGCTGAGACAGCGGCGGCTCTGCAGCCCGGCCCGAGTCCATTCGAAGCCGGTCCCCCCGACCCTTCCCAGAGCCCGGTTGTCCCCGGCAGTGTCGTGCGATGGTGATTGCTGCTGCCGTCGTGCGCTGCCCTGTTCGAGGGCAGCGCTGCCGTGTGGCTGTTGCTGCTGCCTTCTCCCTCGCCATCGCTCGGACGTCCATTCCCTGTGCTTTTTTCGGTTTCGTGCGTGGCTTTTTCGCCAAATGATCAAGGATGCTCCTCGATGGTCCTCGCCGAAGGAAAAATGCACACGTCCGAGCGACGCCAAGCTCCACTCTGACCCGTCTTTCGAGGCGGGCGCAGCCCTGGCGACGAGCAGCCTCCAAGAACCTCCGCCTGCCCCTCCCAGCAGTGAAAGAGCATCAGCATGGGGCGACACGGGCCCTGGGCCCCGGGGCCTCCCCCCGGGACGAACTCTGCCTCCCGAGCCGTCTCCTGACAGCCCTGGGGCCCCGTGGGGAGGGCCCCGAGAGCCCGAGGACGGCGAGAAGCCTCGGCACCCGCTGCCCTCGGGACCCGCCTCCCCCGCGGCGGGTGCCCCCCGCCAACGGCAACGAAGCGCGCCAGGGCCGCTGGCGCCTCCCCCGGCCCTCCTGACCCAGGCGCCCGACGCCCTGCTCTGTCCCAGCGCGGGGACTCCGGATGCCTCCCAACCCGCTCGGCTGCACGCAGGAGCGACCCCAGGCAAGAGCGACCTCTGGTGCGCCGCTTCACGGGGAACGCGGGGGGCGTAGGAGGAGGGGGAGGAGGAGGAGGAGGAGGAGGAGGAGGAGGAGGAGGAGGAGGAGGAGGAGGAGGAGGAGGAGGAGGAGGAGGAGGAGGAGGGAGGGGAGGAGGAGGAGGAGGAGGAGGAGGAGGAGGAGGAGGAGGGAGGAGGAGGAGGAGGAGGAGGAGGAGGAGGAGGAGGAGGAGGAGGAGGAGGAGGAGGAGGAGGAGGAGGAGGAGGAGCAGAAGGAGGAGGAGGAGGAGGAGGAGGAGGAGGAGGAGCAGAAGGAGGGGGCCAAGCCTGGGCGCGCAGGCTGCGGCTATCGCATCGCATTCTGCGATCGGGAGGACCCCGGTGGGCCCGCACCAGCGGTCACTCCAACGGAAGGAGGTCACTCTTGCGCCTAGTCGACCCTTTCCCCGGGGCCTCGGGTGCGACGATGGGGGCGAATAGCCCACAGGGGAGAGCACTACATGTATCCAGGGGGCGGATGGTCCATGCCTTCGGCGAGGCTCCCCGGCGAAAACGTGCAAGGGCCGCCCTACACGGTTTCCCCCAGGGCCGCAGGCGAACCGAAGAGGAGGAGGAGGAGGAGGAGGAGGAGGAGGAGGAAGAGGAGGAGGAGGAGGAGGAGGAGGAGGAGGAGGAGGAGGAGGAGGAGGAGGAGGGGAAGGGGGAGGGGGAGGGGGAGGGGGAGGGGAAGGGGGAGGGGCAAGGGTAGGAGGAGGAGGAGGAGGAGGAGGAGGAGGAGGACGGGTCGCGTAAGCACTTCGGAGAAAATCTCCAAGCCGCCCCTGGGCTATCCGCCCGCATCGTCGCCTCCGACCCAGGGCCGGATGCTCACCCCGAGTCGTTCCTGACGGCCCAGGGGCCTAGCGAGAGCCCCCGGAAGCCAGAAACGGCAAGAAGGCTCCCGTCGTGATTTGTCACTGCGCGAGCGTGACTGGATCCGACCTGCCGCCGATGCTGTCGCCACCGAGAGCCGTCGTCAGCGCCCGCCGAAGTGCTCATCTCTTCGCAGGGGCGCTTCGTGCCTGTCGCCTGGGAGGCCTGGGAGGGAGCTGCGAGCATCGCCGCGGCCATGCTTGAAACGGATTGGGGCCCAGGGGGGAGAGAAGGGATGAGACTCCAGCCAAAAAAAGCACTGCGCAGGTCGGTGGCGGCGCGACGCCGATGGAGGGAGGGCCGATGGTGGTGATGCTTATCGCTACGTGGACGGAGGAGACGATCATGAAGATCACAACGACGAGTACGAGTACGATGGCTGTGACAGCCCATGGACCGACGCCCTCGTGCCCGCGAGCCCGCGGGTGTGTGAACGGAGTGCTGAGATTGTATCTTTGCGGGGACAGCCGCCTTGCAATCCGGAACACCCCTCAGACCAAACCGTAAGCTGTGTCGTTTCTCCCTGCGCGCGCACGTCGTGTTGGTTCGGGCCTCCTCTCGAAGTCCGAAGGCTCGAACCACTTCCCTAGGGCCGGTTTTTCGTCCTGAGTCGTCTTCTGACAGCGCAGCTGCAGCACAAGCAGAACTCCGATGGCAACAGGCCGGCAGGCCCGATCACAGGACCACCCCATGAGGGCACCGGGCAGTGCCAGCGGGGGGCCGCCGCCTCCTCGGGACAGCACCACCCTTTAGGTCGGGCGTACTCCCCTACAGGCGGACTCTGGACAAAGAGCGAAGAAAGCACGCAAAAAAGATTTGGAAATGGCCAAGGATAGTCAAGACATCGTCCCCCGACTACTTTTGTTTTTCCTGCTCTGGAATATTCCTCCTGCAGAGGGACAGGCCCGACTTCCTGCCAGCGGGGGGCCGCCACCTCCTCGGGACAGCACCACCTCGTCGAGGCAGCGGGGCCCTGCGAACGAACCCTCCAGAGCCCCTCCTCCCCCCCCCCCTGAGCGGGCACCACGACCTCCGCTCCCCCACCCTCCCTCCCTCCCTCCCTCCCCCCCTCCCCCCCCCTCCCTCCTCTCCTGGGAGAGGGAGGGGGCGAGGAAGGCGGCGGTGGTGCGTGCATCTGTCTGGGCCCCGTCTCCTCCAGCCTCCGCCCAGGAAGCCCGCCGTCCGGGAGGAGCAGGCGACAACCCCCTAGTCGGTGGTGGAAGGGGCCCAGGGACACAAGAACAAAGTCACACACAAGCCCCAGAACTGTCCACATCTTCCCACACTTTCTGGAGCTTCGTCTTCCCCCCAGTCCCCATGTTTGCCCACACTTTCCTGGGAGCCGCCGACACAAGCCTTGTGTCTGTGCGTTCTCCCCCTCCCGAGTGGTCACCCCCCCTGAGCACTCCCCGAGGATAAGCACTCGCCTGGTCGGCGTCGCCGGGCTGGAGACGGGGGGCGCTCGACTCTCTGGGCGGGCGTCCTTACGAGAACGGCGACCATGCACCACATCACCACGTCTGGACCAGCTTCGGGCCCCGCTCCGGCGAGGCACGGTGCACAGTTCTTCGGCTCTGAGGGCCGAGAAAAGCCATGCACCGTGCAACTCCCAGGTCGAGGATCGACGACGCATCGGGGGACACCAACGCGGTGCGGTGCGCACAAAGCCGTCCGCGGACTTCCCCTGCCCTGATGGTGGGAAGTTCGGGGCCAAATCACGGCCAGCAGAAATGGGCCTCGCCTCTGAAGACGACAACCGAGCAGCACGGGACGATTCTTACGAAGACGAACGTGGCGACAAGGGCAACGAAATAAAGTCGGGGGATGCTGGAGGTTGCCCTGGCCCAAAGTGACCGTCCCCAGCTTTGCGCGCCGTTTTGGAGCCCCTGGGGCCCTCTGAGCATCGCGAGGGGCGACCCGGAGGCCATCTGGGCCTCCTCGAGAATCCTGGGGATACTTTGGGCCAGGGACATCTTTGGCAACACCCGACAGAAGGAGGAGGCAGAAGGAGGAGAAGGATGAGACTGATCCTCCTCATGTTGCTGCTGTTCTCGACCTGGAAAGCGACGTGGCGCCCAGCGAAGCGCCCGCTGGCGCCACGCCGCAGAGCTTCCTTCTGACGTTAGGCAAACTTGGATCGACTGAAATCGTAGCGTCTGCGCACAGTTCCTCCTCCTCATCGTCCTCTTCCTCCTCCTGATCCTCCTCTTCCTCTTCCCCCTCCGCCGCCTCCTCCTCCCTTCCTCCTCCTCTTCCTCCTCCTCCTCATCATCATCATCATCAGCAGCAGCATCATCCTTCTTCCTCTTTCTCGTCCTCCTCCTCCTCTTCCTCCATATCCTCTGCATGATCATCTTCTTCGTCAGCATCATCATCATCATGAGCAGCATCATCATCATCAGCAGCAGCATCAGCATCAGCATCAGCATGATCATGATCATCATCATCATCATCATCATCATCATCATCCTCTTCATCATCATCATCATCATCATCATCATCATCATCATCATCATCATCATCATCACCATCACCATCATCATCACCACCATCATCAGATTCCTCACCACCACCACCATCATCATCATCAACATCATCATCAAAAGCATCACCATCATATCATCATCCCTCAACATCATCCTCCTCCCTCCTCGTACTCCGCCTCCTATTCCTCCTTATCCTCCTCCTTATCCTTACTCCGCATCATCATCCTCGTTCTCCTCTTCCTTTTTCTC
>CAUYUJ010019671.1:309162-331662 GCA_963575745.1 Prorocentrum cordatum
CCGACAGTTAGAGGAACTAAAACTGGCGATCCAGAGAACCACCGACGAGCAGTTGCGGTCAGTCCAGCAGCAGCAGCTCGCGCAGGCCCCGCCTGGTCAGGAGGGCACGACCAGCGGCGCGGTGGAGCCGGTTCGGAAGGCAGTTGGGGCTTGAAAGATGCGGATTGCAAACACAGTCGGGCAGTTGCTCATGAGTAGAAGATCAGGCAGCCGTTGGCGGTGGCCGAACAAAAAGAGACGGCGGCGGCCCGGGTCTTGGCACGGACGGTGATGGTGAAGCAACGGGCTACGGAGACCCTGGCACGCACCGAAGGTGTGTCTGGTGCAACGGCGGCGGCGACGGCTGGCGGTGCCGAACCAGACGGCGAGCGCAAGGATCAGAATCCCAATTTCGGCGTATCTTTTAACGGGCGAAGAGCGGTATAAAATATTTGTTTTCGCTGTCGGGGGCGCCTGTCCCAGGGAGGCTGGAAAGTTTATACCCTTACGGTGGCACCGTAGGGGTATAAGTTTTCCAGCCGACCAGGGACAGGCGCCCCCGACAGCGAAGCAGTTTATGTCATACCGTTCTTCGCTCGCTGAATCTTGGAACGAAGCCATGATCACGAACCTCGATGACACCGAGCGCGAGGAGGAGAAGGACCGCCCCCCAGCATTCTCGCGCCCAGGCCACCGCTCGCCGCGAGAGGGCGCCGCAGCCTCGGGGGCCGAGGCGCGGCTCTCGCGGAGCCCGCGGCGCTCGAGCACAGGCCGCTCGCGCCGGGGCGCCCGAGGAGCGGCCGGGCCGGCGGCGACGGCACGGACCGCGGCGGCGACGCGACGGCCTCGGCAGGCCAGGGCCCGCCAGCAGAATTTCCCTCCCCGTGTTTGTGTGGGCGCGCGCGGCCGTGCTCGTGCTCGCAGAATTTCCCTCCCCCTGTTTGGGTGGGCGGGTTGGGAGAAGCAAAATTTTCGCGCGTGGCGTTGCGCGGAGAAGGGGGGGGATTTGCGAGCACTCGCGCCTCCGTGCTGCGCAGGCGATCGGGGCGAGTCCCCTCCCGGCCCCCCGTCAGCCCTGCGAGCTCAGCCCGACCCTGCCCAAGGCCGGAGCTAGCACGACCGCCGAGGGAGGCGGGCCCCCCCCCCCCGGGGTGAGCGGCGGGCGGCGAGGCGGGCCACGCTGGAGGCGCAGAGGTGCCGGCGGCGGCAGCCACTGCCGGCGGCGGCGCCGCCGTCGGCGACGGAGGCGGCAGCAGCGGCCGGGCAGCAGGCCACCGCCATCAGCGCCAGGGGCAGGGGCGGGAGCCAGGGGCGAGGCGAGGCGAGGCGAGGCGAGGCGCCGGCGTGCGTCCCGACGGGGGGACGGCCCTGCAGGGAGCCAGGGGCGGAGCGGCCAGAGGGAGCGGCGGTGACGGCTGTCAGAGGGAGCCCAGGTTGACGGAAGCGGTTCCCAGGAGGGCTTCGGATGGCAGCAGTGACGGCAGTGGGGAGAAGCGCTGGCGATTCGTCAGATCGCAAGCATCGCACTATCATTTCTTTGCATGTGCTGGGACGGACGTCGCAGCAGGAGAGTTGAGGAAGCGGGATGTTCGCGCCCGCAAGCTCAAGTTGCGGCTGCTTGCCAGCAAAGCCCGATTTCCTCCCAAAATTGTCAGTCAAGCTAGGGCTCATGCTCCTGATGAAGGGGGCGAGTGGGTGCTTGCCAGAGGACACCTTCAGTGCAGTCAGTTTGTGGAACCAGAGAATGCGAAAACCCTTCAAGCAAAGGGTCAAGCTTGATGGGATGGTTCCATGCCCACAAATAGGAAGGTCAAGGGCTCAGTCTTAGCCTTCGGTTGTGTTTTGCGCGTACTCTTTCCATTGGATCGCGTGAAAGAAGTCTGCATCGCTTCCATCACGTGGGAACGCTCCTCACTTCGCTCCACATTCCGTGGATCGTTGCAGGTAATTGTAACATGCCAGCTTCCAGATTGTTGGGATTTCAATCGGCCGTTGACGAACAGGTTGCGCAGGCACCAGTTGAGACCACCTGCTCGTTGGGAAAGAAGGGGTCTCACATCGCCTATCTTGTGTGTAGTCAATCTGTCAGAGTCCCCATTCGGTCAGTCACTACCGTGATTAAGGTCCCTTGGAAGCACCATATTGGCATCGCAAGTGGTTTTTGCTCCGTCGGTGCTCAGCTGGAGACTTGCAGCCCGGCGACAGGGCCGCCACGGAAGGGCGCCGCCTTGCGGAAGGGCCCGTCGAGCCGCCCCCGATGGCCCTTCGACGACGACACGGCGACGGTGACGGCGACGGCGACGGCGGCGGCGGCGGCGAAAGCGGCGACGGCGAAAGCGGCGACGGCGACGGCGACGGCGACGGCGACGACGACGACGACGACGGCATCGCGGGCGCGCGCCCGCGCGGGCGCGCGCGCGAGCGCGCGGGCGCTCACGAGCGCGGGCGCGGCGGGGGCGCGGGGCGCTGGTCCTCTCCATCTCGAGCTCGTCCTCGCGCTTCTTCCTCTCCATCTCCGCCTCGCGGCCGCGGCCGCGGCGGAGCCGCGGCGCACCGCGGCCGCGCCGCCGCAAGGCCGCCGACCGCGAGGGCTCGCCGACCCCCAAGGAGCTGCGGCAGGAAGCGATCCGAAGGGTCAGGGCTGGCTCGATGCGGAGCTGCTCTGGGGCCTGGCGAGATTCCGCCGGGCCTCGGGGGGAAAAGAGCCACCCTCAGAGCAAGCACCCAGACGAGCGAGGCCGCTGAGCACACGCACTCGGGTAAGGGATCGAACAGAACAGGGCTGTGTAGTGAACGCCCAGGACGGCTGAAGACAGGACGGTTGAGGATGATGATGATGATGATGATGATGATGATGATGATGATGATGATGATGATGATGATGATGATGATGATGCTGATGATGATGATGATGATGATGATGATGATGATGATGATGATGATGATGATGATGATGATGATGATGATGATGATGATGATGATGATGATGAGGAGGAGGAGGAGGAGGAGGAGGAGGAGGAGGGAGGAGAAGGAGATGGAGGCGGAGGCGGAGGCGGAGGCGGAGGAGGAGGAGGAGGAGGTGGAGGAGGAGGAAGATGAGGTGGAGGAGGAGGAGGAGGAGGAGGAGGAGGAAGAGGAGGAGGAGGAGGAGGAGGAGGAGGAGGAGGAGGAGGAGGAGTGGTCGGGGTGGTGTTTTCTCCCTGGGGAGAGATCAGGGTCGTTCGATGCTGCACTGCTCTGGGGGCCCGGCGAGGGGCCCGCTTGGCTGCCCGTGGGGCCCCTGCCCCCTAGGGGGGGCCACTGGCGTGAGCGTCTGGGCGCAAGAGTTTTCGAGCGTCAAGATCTTGGGTATTGACGGTCTGGGAATGAATGTCACTGCGAATGGATTGGAGTGTGAATGAGTCTCGGCAGTACGAGCGCGTCTCTGCGCACGAGCCTGGGGCCTCCTGGGGCCTCCTGGGGCCTCGTGTGGCCTCCCGAGGCCTCCCGGAGCCTCCTGGGGCCACCTGGGGGAGAGTCGTGCCCCAGGGCCTCCCGAGGCTCGGGCGTGGGCCTCCCGGTGAGGTCCTGGGGACCACCTCCGTGGGGCCGGGGGCGCTTCCGGCGGCACCCGGCAGGAGGTGGGACCACGGGGCAGGCACGAGCTCCAGTGCGCGACTGACGGGGGGGGGGGAGGGGGGCCCACGCAGCGGGAGAGGGGCAGGGCGAGGCAGGTCCGTGCGTGCAGGCCGCCACACGCGGGGGCCCGGTGGGCCAGCACTTGAAGAGGTCCTGGTGGCGAAGGGCCACCGGAGGAGGAGGAGGAGGAGGAGGAGGAGGAGGAGGAGAAGGAGGAGGAGGAGGCGGAGGAGGAGGAGGAGGAGGGGGAGGAAGAGGAGGAGGGGGGAGGGAGGGGGAGGAGGAGGAGCAGGAGGAGCAGGAGGAGCAGGAGGAGCCCACGCTTCCTCGTCGACTGGCTCTCGGGTCGGGCCTCGGGGGGCTCCGGCGGCCGCTCGAGGCGAGATCTGCAGGCGCCACCCGCCGCGCCGTCGGCGGGGCGCAGCTGCCGGCCTGCGCCGCGGGGCCCGAAGCCCGCGGAGAGCCGAGGGGAACGCCCGAAGACCTCGGGCCTCGCGTACAACCGAGCCCCCTTCAGCCTGCGGCCTCACCGGCGGCAGGTTCTGATTCCGGGCTCGGCCGCTGTGCTCTTAGGCTTGCGCGCTACTAATTTGACAGGCCCGTGGCCCCGACCTCTCAGCTCGGCGACTGCGAATCCGCGTCCGCCCGCGACCAAAAAGAGTACAGCCGAGCCGAACGCGCAGCCGACCCGTCCACTCCGGCCCCATGTGGCAGGCCAGCAGCTGGGCCAGCGCGCCGAGTGGCACGCTGTCCAGGCCCGCCGCAGAGCGCCACCTCGAGGCTAAAACCAACGAAAATCTCCGATAACCACGAGCCTCATCTCCGCCACAGGGCTGTCACCTCTGGCCGACCGTTCGTCGGCGAGCTCGACAAACGTTCAAAGTTTAAACGTTCAAGTGCCTCGGACCCGGGACGCATCGGATCGCCAGCGAACCGTCCCCCGAATCTGATCGACATCGGATCTGCCCCCTGGCTCCGGCTGGCCATGGCCGATGCCGGTGGATCGAGCCGACTCGCGGCGGCGAGCGAGAGGGGAGAGCGAGAAGGAGGCGGCCTTCTTTAAAAGGATCGGAAGGCCTCAGGCCGTCCGAGCAGTTCCTTACGCCCCCCCCCCGAGGACACAGCAAACTCCTCGGAATACCGGAGGGCTTCTGAGAGGCCCCGCCGCCTTCTGAGAACGAAGGGGCCCTGGGACACACAAATAAATACACGCAAACTCGCCGGCCCAACGGGCCAGAGGCGTGCTAAGATCTCCGGTAACTACTTAACAGTATTTCTAGTTCGCGCGCGCGGGGCGGCCCCTGGGGGGCCCCGGACGAAAAGTACTCCGGCCGATCCCCAGCTGACCCCCGGGCGATCCCCAGGGGGGAGGCTATTTTTCGCCACCCCCCACGAGGATCGTGGCCTCGGAGGGGGGGGGCTGCCCACGACTACACCCTCTCCCGCCCCAAGGGGCCCCCAAGAGCCCCAAATAGCGCTCCAGGGCCGGCGGAATGAGCGAAGCGATTAATAACTAGATTCCCCATATTTCATTATATTTTGTTAGGGTTCTGTCTTCCCCCCCGCTTCCCATACGTTCCCATATTCTCTGGGGAATCGACGATTACTCGTGTCTGTGTGCTTCTTTCCCCTCCTGAGAGAAGGCCTCCTCGCTCGCCCTCCCCCGCCCCCCTCGCTCGCCACCGAGCATCGGATCCCACCAAAATCGCGGCCCCCGCCGGCGAACCGCGCCGCCCCGCGCCGGACCGCGGGCGGCCCCGAGAGCGGCCGCGGCGGCGGCGGCGCCCGAAAGAGCTCCGCGGCGGCCGGGGCAGCGGCGGCGGCAGCGGCCAGGGGGGTCCCCCGCGCGGCGCTCCTCCAGCTCGGCCCGCACGACCTCGGCGGCGTCCGCGCGTGCCTGCGCGGCGAGGGCGGCGACGGCGGGGGCGACGACGGCGACGCCGACGACGCCGCCGACGACGACGACGCCGACGCCGAGGACGCCGACGACGCCGACGACGACGCCGACGACGCCGACGACGGCGACGACGGCGGCGACGGCGGCCACGGCGGCGACGGCTGGGGGCCTCCACGCGGCCCCAAGGCACCCCCGAAGCTGCCCCGAGCACCGCCCCAAGACGACTCCCAGAGCGCGCTCGGCGCTCCCCCCCGAGGGCCCAGACGCTCCCCGAGGATCGGCAGGCTCGTGTCGTGACGGCCCCGGCGCTGGCTTCCGACACCGCGTGGACCGCTCCACCTCGAACGAGCGGCGGTCTTTCCGACGATGGCCAGACCGCTCAGAGGCTGCCCGGCTCCAGGTCACTGGCGCCGCTCAACATCTCGAAGGCCCGCGGCAGGGTCGCCGCCGCGCGTCGGCGCGGCGCCAAACCTGCCGCAGAAGACCTCGAGGCCCCCCTCGGAGTGGCCGCAGCAGCCCCAGGGCGCGCTCGAAGAGGGCGGCGGTGCGCAGGGCATGGGCAGCGCACGGCATGTGCACGCGCTGTCGTCGCCGAGGGGGACGCCGTGCACGCTCCTCGGCTGCTCGGGAGACGCCCGCGGCCCCAGGGGGCAAGAGCCCTCGGACGCCGCACGCGGCACGCCTCGCAAGACGACGGCGCCGGCAGCGGCGCCTCACCGATGCCCTCGCTCGGCCTCGCCAGACACGCGATGTCTTGATTTAGGTCGGGCGCGTCCTCCTACCGGCGATTTGGAACGAAAAATTTAAGACTACCCCCCAAAAATATGCAACTAATACCCAAAAATGCTGCAGAAATAATCCCCATACTATTTTTCTGCTATTTTTGAATACCCCTCCTGTAGAGGCCCGACTTGAGTCTTGATTTGTTTCACACGGGGGCCTCAGGCCACCCGGCCTGCCATCCCGAGTCACTTCTGTGCGGGCCTGGGGCTCGCCGAGGGCGCCCAGAAGGCCGAAGACGTCTCGAAAGGCCTGCGGCGTCGTGCAAAATCACGGCGGGGGCCCCGGACCCCCTCTTCCTGCGCCTCGTTTCGAGCCGGATCCAGCTGTGAGGGTCCCAGGGCACGAATTTGAGGGGAAGCCTGGCTCGAAAAAAATGATCGACCCATGTAAGGCATGGCAACGTTTCCAAGACACCTGATTGAACGACGGGCAAATGCAATACTGAATGTATCGATCTTGATGTACTGTGCCGAGGGCTGTGCTGCGCTACGCCGTGCCGAACTGCGATGTGTCATGCCGTGATTGTGCTCGAAAAACATTGAGGCGCCAGGATCCCAGGGCTCCGCGAGGCCACGAGCACGGCCCAGAGCCGCCTGTCGTGGCTCTTGTCCCAGCGCGAGCATGCCCAGGCGGCGGCGGCGGCGGCAGCGCCGACGAGGACGACGACGAGGACGACGACGACGACGACGACGACGACGACGACGACGACGAGGACGACGACGACGACGACGACGACGACGCCGACGACCACGACGACGACGACGACGCCGACCACGAGGACGCCGACGCCAACGCCGACGCCGACGCCGACGCCGACGCCGAGCCGCGGCGGTGGCCGGCGGGGCACCCGTCCCGCGGGCCGCGGCGGGGAGCGGCGCCTTCAGCATCGCCTCGGTCGCCTGGCGCGCGTGCTCTCGCTCCTGGCGGGGCGCCCGCGCCGGAGTGCGGGCGCGCGCGGGGTGGGCAGCGGGCGAGGCAGCGGGCGCAAGCGCCGTTCCTCGAGAGGTCGAGAAGTCGAGATATGTCGAGCCCCCGCACCCGAGGTAGTCGAGATAGGTCGAGAAGTCGAGATATGTCGAGATATGTAGATACATCAGGGTATCGAGGTATCGGGGCATCGAGTCCCCAGCTGGCCAGCCCCCGGTATCGAGTCCTCCCGGCCCTCACTGGGTCGCCTTGCAACCAGAAGGGAGAGATGATGACTGTGTCGTTGTTCCTCTTCGAGATTGGTCGCCGATGCGTCAGCCCCTGCAGTAGGAGCTCGACCACAAGAAAACCTTCCACCAGAAACCCAACCCCGAGACCCCAGGACGTCTATTGTTTTATGGCGTGGGAGCGTCGCGCTTTCCATAGCAAAGCCATCGAGAAACACACCAAACCCAAGATCACCGAGGAGGCAAGCAGGGTGTTTCTTGGCATGGGTCTCCACTGGGGTCCGAATGGATGGCGCAGCGTCGCGGATGCATCGCCGGTGCATCGCCGATGCATCGGCGAGGCTGGCACGGAGAAAATCGGGCCCCACATCGACCCGCATAGGCGATGCGTCGGCGATGCGGCGCGATCCCCCGACCCCGTCTACTCGGACCCCGCTTGGCAGGCCAAGAGTGCTGCGTGTGCGCAGGAATCGGCTCCAGCCGACCTGGTAGTGCGGTGGGACGTGCCGCAGGCACCCGAGTATTAATGAGACTGGCGGGGCAATGGCTGGGCTGGCTTTGAACGGGTGGAAGAGACTGCAAATCCAGAGGATTTGACCAGCAGGTCTCCACGCTCGGCTCAACAAAGGACTGCGGAATCCAGAATCAAGCACCTGGGAGCAGAACGCACATGGGCAAGACACGAAGAAAAAACCATAGACGACGCCTGATGTACGAATATCATACGGGCCGCGCACGAGTTCGAGGCCACGGAGTCTACTTCTCGCTGCCGACCATACTGTTGGCATACTGCGTATAGTAGCCATCGATGATTTCCAAGGGGCGGCAGATGGAGGATAGAAGCGGCACGACTGCCGACTGCACCTCGCTATTCTCCTGCTACTCATCCGCCCCACGTTCCCTCCCTGCCTCCTTGCCCTCATCATGCTCCCACAATTCGCTCGCTACGCGACCACTCTGAACTCGGCTCACCTCCTCATGATCCCACTGATCTCTCACCTCCTCTTCCACCCACACATTTTTCCCTCGATTGCCCCCCTGTCCCTCCTTTTTCTGCTCCCCCTCCTCCTCCTCCTCCTCCTCATCATCATCATCATCATCATCATCATCCTACTCCTCCTTCTCCTCCTCCTCCTCATCATCATCAGCACCATCACCATCACCATCACCATCATCACCATTATAACCATAACCATCATCATCATCAACATCATCATCATCATCATCATCATCATCATCGTCATCATCATCGAACTCGACAACAGCAACAACAACAACAACAACAACGACAACAACAACAACATCAACAATAACAACAACAACAACAACAACAACAACGACAACGACAACGACAACGACAGCGACAACGACAACGACAACGACAACAACAACAATCACTTTACCCGAACGCTCAGTGTTCTCACCAGTGCCAGGGTTTTCATGCGACGCCAGCCAATACCCCCACTTTGTGGGGGGGCAGTGCAAGCTCTACCAAATATCCACACGACTCTTCGCCACCACCCACACCCAGCTTCCCGCCCTATGACGTTCGGACACTTCACTTCGTGGCCTGCGGACGACCGTGGCTACTACACTGGCGTGGAGTACACACCCACAGAAGTTGTTAAGCCTACGTTCGTACACCCACAGAAGTTGTTAAGCCTTGTTAACCCACAGAAGTTGTTAAGCCTTCCACAGAACATCTGTTGCATATGATGCATATGGTACATGATACACATGATACACATGATACGTACTCACAAGATAGTTGATCACATCTTTAGGGCAAATTCCTGAGGGATGTGGGAATACACAAGAGAGAGAGGATATGGTTGTCCCGATGGTTGTCTCGATGGTTGTCCCGATGGTTGTCCTGATGGTTGTGGTTGTCCCGATCGTTGTCCCGATGATTGTCCCGATGGTTGTCCTGATGGTTGTGCTTGTCCCGATCGTTGTCCCGATGACTGTCCCGATGATTGTCCCGATGGTTGTCCCGATGGTTGTTCCGATGGTTGTCCCGATGGTTGTCCCGATGGTTGTGAGCGATGCCGGATCCTCACGCCCCCCGCCGGAGGAGGAGGAGGAGGAGGAGCAGGACAAGGAGGAAAGGAGAGAAGAGAGAGGAGGGGCGGGAACGGCGCTTGCACGCCCACCCACCGTCTTTTCCCCGCCGCGGCTCTAAAGAGACGAGTTCGTGTGCTCGTCATCTTCTGGCATACGCCCGTCCCTGATGGCACGGATGGGGCGCAATGCTGCCAGCTGGGCTCCTGGCAGAAATACATCAGGGGCCAAGTGTCCAAGCATGGTGCCGATACGCCTCCTCACGGATACATCGCCCGTGCGTGCGAGGGGCGCCAATACCGCCAGGACGCCCTGGACATGCGCCGGCATACGCAGATCCATGCGCGGTGCTAAAATTCTTAAGAAGCCCAATGGTTTTTGGAGATTTCGGCGTGCGCGCGCGAAGAAAAAACGAATGTGTCCCGCATGGTATTATTTGACAGGGATGATGGCCCTGGCAGGTGCGCAACCGTTGTCGCAGAAGTTCGAAAAAGTTGCTCGCAAAAGCCCGTTTGACAGAAATGTTTAAAAAGTGTTGGGTTTCCTACGAATCCGCAAGAGCGCGCGGGATGAGATTTTGACAATTTTTTGTTGAAAAACCATTGGTTTTTTGATGTTTTTATGTTAAAATCGCTGCGAACACTAAGGTTTTGGAAGGATTTCGTCTTGCGCGCGCGAATGTCCACTTTACCTTATTTTTTGCAAGGGATTCTTGAAATTTGATTATATTAGAACAAGAAATGTCATTTTCTATTGTTTTTTGCAAGGGAAAGCGGATTACAACAAAACAACCGGATCCTGTACACACCCTCTTTTCTGAGGCTTCCTCACGAAAATGATGAAAATGTAGCTGCGGCCTAGGCGGCGCAGGGGGGGCGCGCACCAGGCGGCCCAACAATAATTATTCTTTAGAATAAATAATGTTCAACAACAACAACAACAACAACAACAACAACAACAACAACAACAACAACAACAACAACAACAGCAGTAACAGCAACAGCAACAGCAACAACAACGACCAAGAATGACACCCGGACTGGGGCCCCATCCACGTCCGGTGCTGTGGGGCCCCTGTCCACGTGTTGTCCAGCAGAGCGAACACCCAGACTGCGGCCCCGTCCCCTTCCCTCCCCCCCCCCCCGCGCAACGCAACGCAACGCAACGCAACCCTCCAGCTTTAGAAGAAAAGGAATGCTAGCCGTTGTGCCCGTTTGATGGATTCGTGCTAGCTGTCCATAAAGCCGTTTCGGCAGCCTCCAGAACCATGTGGCTCTAACAGATGTTACATCAGGGCTGGATGCAGCTCTACTAGAATCCTAGCAGGGCTGGATCCAGCTCCAAAAGAATCGTATAAGGGTTGCATGCAACTCACTTAGAAACCGATTAAGGCTAGAACCGATACGGGCTGTACAGGGTCCTATACGATGCCGATACGACTTGTCTGGGAGAACCGATACGGCGTGTATAAGATCCCATACAAATCCGATACAGCCTGCATAAGATCCTCTACATATCCTCTACATCTCCAATACGGCCCGCATCGGACCCTCTACAGATTCGATACGTCCTGTGGAACATCCTGTACAGATCCGATACGGCCCGTAAGAGATCCTCTACAAATCCCAAAAGGCCTGTTGAGGGTTCTACATAGAACCTCCACGATAACTGGATACACATCCTACACGGCATGTAGAGGATCCTATACAGATCCGATACGCCCCGTAGAAGATCCGATACAGATCCGATACGGCGTGTGGCGGATCCCATACAAGCCCGATACGGCCTGGATGGGATCCTATACAGACCCGACACGGCCTGCACAGGATCCTATACAGATCCAATACGGCCTGTGGAGGACCCTGTACAAATTCGATACCCTCTACAGATCCGATACGGCCAGTTGAGAATGCTGTACAGACCTGATCCGGCCTCTGGAGGATTCTGTACAGTCCGAGACGGCCTGTGTCAAATCCTGTACATGTCCAATACGGCCCGTAGAAGGTCCTGTACAGATCCAACACGGCCTGTGAAGGATCCTATACAAATCCGATATGCCTTGTGGAGGATCCGACACAGATCCGACACGGCCTGTATAGGATCCCACAGATCCGACGCGCCCACGCGGCTGTGCTCATTTCGGAGCACCACTCACGAGCATCGTAGCCCCATCAGGAGCTCTCCCGAGGGTCCCAGCGGTTGCGATCGCATGGCGCCCGCGCCCAAGTCGGCACACCCCTCACGAGGGTCGTGGTCCCCATTGGGAGCTCCGCCGAAAACCCAGAGATCCCTCAGGACCCACAGGTTCCACAGGTCCCACAGATCCCACAGGTGTTGCAGATCCCACAAATCCCGCCGGCCCCAATGCCCCCCCCGTCCCAAAGAATCCTGCCCCATCACTCCCCCCTGGCCAGGGGGCTACGGGGGGGAGGCAAGTAACCACACCACGCGGTCCCTACGGCACCTTCCTAAACCAAAGTCCAGACCGCCCTGGACGTTCCCCCACGCCTGCTAGGCCAAAGTCAAGGGCACGCTGGACTTCCCCCAGGCCTGATAAGCCAAAGTCCAAGACGCCGTGGACCTGTCCCTGCGCCTGCTAAGCCAAAGTCCAGACTGCCCTGGATCCTAAAAGAAACCCGTACGGTTCCTATGGGATCCCGATGGAACCCTACTATGGTACTCTACAGGATCCATCTGGGGTCCCTGTCGGGTCCCTGTGGAACCCTATAGGATCCCTACAGGAGCCCCATTGGAGTCCCTATGGATCCCGATGGGACTCCTACAGAACCCTGTTGGAGCCCTATGGGAGCCCGACGGCAACCCATGGGAGCCCTAGGGGGCCCCTTCCAGCCCATACAAAAGCCCTATACTACCCAGTAGGAACACCATAGGAACCTGAGCTGCGCTGCGATGCGCTGGGGGGGGCACGGGCCCCAGTGTTTCGCAGATCACAGCCCCCCAAGGACGGCGAGCGACCGCTCAGGTCTGCGCGGTGCCTCACTCCGCTGGACCCACCAGCAGCCCTCGGAAGTGGCGACAGCTTCGCTGATCGCAGCCCCCCAGGGACGGCGAGCTACCGCTCAGATCTGCGTGGTGCCTCACTCCGCTGGACCCACCAGCAGCCCTCGAAAGTGGCGACAGCTTCGCAGATCGCAGCGCCCCTCACTCCGCTGGACCCACCAGCAGCCCTCGCAATTGACGACAGTTTCGCAGATCGCAGCCCCCCAGAGACGGCGAGCTACCGCTCAGGTCTGCGCGGTGCCTCACTCCGCTGGACCCGCCAGCAGCCCTCGAAAGTGGCGACGGTTTCGCAGATCGCAGCCCCCCAGAGACGGCGAGCTACCGCTCAGGTCTGCGCGGTGCCTCACCCCGCTGGACCCACCAGCAGCACTCGAAAGTGGCGACAGTTTCGCAGATCGCAGCCCCCCCCCCCAGGGACGGCGAGGTCTCGCGGGAGACAGGAGGTGGGAGGCAGGAGGCGGGAGGCGGGAGGAGGAAGACGCGACCGCGGTGCTCAATTCATAACGAATACCCAACCAAGGAGGGTTTGGAATAACGATAACAATGATACCACTACCCCCATCCTCCTCCTCGCCCGTCTCCTCCTCCTCATCATCATCATCCTCCTCCTGCGCAGCCAACTCCCCAATGAGTCCGACTGCACTATGTCGACGAGCTGCTGCTTCCCGGCGAGGAGGTGATCGCCCGCCTTGCCCGGACGCGCGCACGGGTCTAGATCGTCCTCGTCGTCCTCGTCGCCTGTCGCTCGTCGTCGCAGCCGCCGTCGACGTAGCCAGTGCACCCGAGGAGGAAGAGGAAGAGGAGGAGGAGGAAGAGGAGGGGGGAGGGGGAGGAGTGGGGAGGAGGGCGAGGTTGGAGAAGGATGACAAGGAGGGAGGAGGAAGGAGGGAGGAGGAAGGAGGGAGGAGGGTGGGAGGGGGAGGGAGCGGGGCCTCACCCCGCCTTGGCTTCCGTGTCCGCCTCCAACCTGCTCTCTGCCCTCCCTCTCCTCCGTTCTCTCCCACCCCACGCTCTCACGTCCCCTGTTCGTCCTCCTCCCCCACCCGCTCCCCCTCTCTCCCTCCTCCACCCCCCCCTCCATCCACCACAGCCTCCCCTCGTCCTCATCTTCTTCACTATCATCACCATCATGGCCCTCATAACAGCCATCACCACCATCACCATCGCCATCACCCCCCAGGCGATTGCCCGATCAGCACGGCGGAACACAAAAAAAGCGTCCTCACCATCACATCACCATCATCATGACCAACAACACAAAATATCATCGCACTCACCACGTCGCCATCACTATCATCACAATCCTTACCATTATCACCATCGCCGTCACCACCACGACCACCACAATCACTCGGCGGCGCGCCGAGGGGGAAGTGGGAGAGGGCAGGCAGGCCTCCTCAGAAGGCGCGGGGCTTCTCAGAAGCCCTCCACCCTTCTGAGAAGCCCCCCATGTGGCTTCGGCGAATGCATGGAAAGCTTCCCAAAAGGCCGGAAACCTGCTGAGCCTTCTGAGCGGGCCCGTTCCCTCTCGGACGCCTTCTGGTTGGGGGCCCCGACTCGGCTCTCCGGCGGGCACCCCCAGAATTGTCGGAAAGACGCAGCTGCCGGAGAGCATCACGAGGCTGGAAAGCCGCCGAAGGCCGCCGAAGACGTCCGAACACGTCGGACCTCGGCCCCCTGGGCGCGCCGCCGAATCACCGCCATCGCCGCCACCCTCACCACCGCCGCCGCCCCGACTCCATGAGGAGAGCACAGCCCACGCCCCACCTCCAGCCAGGGCCCACTCCTCCGACCTGGTGATCCAGGGGGCCGCGGCCGGGGGCGAAGCCGGCCTGTACCCACAGCAACAAGAAGAACGCACCCCCAGCCAGGGCTCCTCGCCTCGCCAGGTCGGGGGAGCGGGGCCCTGGCGCCGGGGCCGGGGGCGGGGGCGTGCTGCCCTCGCGCACGGGCGCGGCGACGGCGGGCTGCGCCGAGGTGTCCTCGTGGGAGGGCCGGGCGGCGCTGCCCTCGAGGGGAGGGCTGGCCTCTGCCGGGCCGCCCTCGCTCCACGGGCCGCCCCTCTGCGCCTCCGCGGGCCAGGCCCCCCCCGCTGCCCCGAGGCAGCCCGCGAGCTGCGGCAGGCCGCTCGCGGCTCTCGGCGGGCGGGGCAGCTCCATCCCCGACCTGCCTCCCGCCCTGCCTCCCTCCTTCCCCTTCCTGCTCCTCCCTCCTGGTCCCACCTCCTCCTCCCTCCTCCCTCCTCCCTCCTCCCCTCCCTCCTCCTCCTCCTCCTCCTCCTCCTCCGCCTCCTCCTCCTCCTCCTCCTCCTCCCTCCTCCTCCGCCGCCGCCGCCCCCGCCCCCGCCCGCCCCGCCCGCCCGCCCGCCCGCCCGCCCGCCCGCCCACCCCCCGCCCGGCCGCCCGCCCTCTTTACCCCGCCACTGCCCCGGAGGTTCCTTGAAAGAGGGACCGGCACCCTCGAAGGGGACCCCAGGGGCAGTCCGGAACAGAGGGTCTGCGCGCAAGGCTGGCACTTTCGGCGACGACACGCGAACCGCTTGAATTCGACTTCGCGCACCGGGGGGAGGGCTGCGCGCCAGGCGCGCGTAGAGGCAGGGGCGGCCCTGCAGGGGCGAGGATAGGAGCCGCCGGCCCTCCTTCCATCCCTCCTCCCTCCTTCCGGGCCCCCCCCCTCCCTCCCCCCCCACCCCTTTACTTCCCTCGCTCCATCCTCCTGGTTCCCTCCTCCATCCTCCCTCCCCCCTCATTTTCTCGTTGCTCCTCTTCTCCCCTCCCTCCTCCCCCTCCCTCCTCCCCCTCCCTCCCTCCTCCCCCCCCTCCCTCCCCGAAAACCCCAGGCCAAACACGTTTGCGCAGGGGCCGCAGGAGGGCCAGACCGCGGTCGAACCGCGGCAGGGCGCGCCTCGGCGCGCAGCGGGGCGCAGGGAGGCGGGAGCGCGCCGAGGCGCGAGGCGGCCAGAGACGGGCCGGGAGGGCAAGGGATCCACACTCGGGCCAGAAAGGCACCCCAGATTTCGTAAGAAAGGGAGGGGGGTCTCATTTCGGGGGGGGGGGTCTCTTCCAGGCCATCTTGGAGGGCCTGGGGGGTCTGGGGACGATGTTTTGGAGGGTTCTCCCACGGGGGGGGGTCTGAAATGGCTTGTCTTGGAGGGTCCAGACCCCCTCCCTTTTATTACGAAATCTGGAGTAGTATGCACGTGCGTGCCTATGCTCAGGTCGCGCATGTCCTCCTACAGAGGGGATTTGGGCGAAAAATCCAAAATACCCTCAAAAATGGATCGTCCCCAGACGATGTGTTTGACTATTTTTGGATACTCCTCCTGTAGAGGGACAGGCCCGGTTTAAGCCTATGTGCAAGTCCTTGAAGTGCAGGGCGAGCATGAGGGCGGAGCCGAACATGGAGCCCGCGGGGGAGACCGACAAGAGTGAGGATACAACCCAACAGCGCCGTCCATCAACTCTGAGCAGATCCAAGTACGAGCGTCCGCCTTGGAGCCCACCCAGGAAGGCTGAGGAGACAAACAATCACTGGGACCCTAACATAACGCGAAAACCGCGAGGGCATGAGGCCGTGAACGCCGCCCAGGGAAGCGCACCGAGGAGGCAGGCGACCTTGTCGAGGCGCACCGCCGGAAGGTCGAGGACAAAATGACCGTCGACTGGGTGAGGTGACCAGGAAGATGTCGTCGACCTTGCCGCAGAGCAACATCCTGGGTCCAGCGCCAGGCCAAGCCGCGCAGAGCCAGCAGCACACAGGCTGCGGCTCAGACTGGCGGGACTCCAGGGCCAAACAAGGCTATTTTGATGTTGACCGCCATGCTGCAGATAGGGCTCCACGTAAGCAAATCCAGAACATGTTTAATGGTCTCGGACAATGGGTTGCTCAGCCTTTTGCTTGATGACCCCGAGTGGCCGTTGGATGCTTCACTGTTGTCGGAGATCCACAAGGACCTTGGAGAGGACTCGTTGGACGGCTCACGCCGTAGGATCCCGACCCAAGCTGGTCGGTTTGGGGGGGGGCCATGCTGCCGCAGGCAGACTTCGGAAATTCGGCCAAGGCAAGGAAGTGCTCGGTGCTTTGAGGGTGTGGCCCGCGGCAAAATCTAGTTGGAGGGGGGGCCCTCCTCGGGGGCGGCAGCTCGGCCTCGAGAGGGCCGAGGGTCGCGGCGGCCAGCAGCGCAGGTGCACTCCAGCCTGGAGCGCCCCTCGGCTTCGCGCTCTTGTTCAGCAGTTCCTGGACGAACGATCCGCTTGTGCAGCTCGCTGCAGCACTGCAGTGAAACCCTTCGTTTCGGTATGGTGGCACCGTTCGGTCACCCAGTCTGTGACTGCGTCCGCGCTCGAGGATGCTCGGGAGGCCCTTGCAAAAAAGAGGCCCTGGAGTGCGGCGAAGCAGCCGATAGCTGCCCTCCTCCTGACCCTCGGCAAGATTGGCTGGGACCTCGACCAGGACAGGGACAGCCTCGTGGATCACCACGGGGTGCTTGGCGCTGCTGTCTCGCGTCTCACCCGCCTTCTTCGCAGCACTTTGTCGGCAGGCGCGCTGGGATGCGATTGTGGCCGAGGGGCCCAGTTAGTCGGTCGTCGTTCCTCAGTGGAAGGACTGGCCAGATCTGCCCAGGACTCCATCACGGCCGAGGCCTCTGAGGGCTGGACGGTCCACCACCGGCGCGCGGCCAGGGGCCTGGTGGGCAACGGGCGGTGGCACCACGGCAGCGGTTGGCCGAGAAGCGCGCAGATATCCGCCCTGACCGCCTCCTTCTGCGGGGAGTTCGGGGCACTGCTCCGTCGCCGGTTCGGCTGCCCCGCGCGCTCGGCGCGGAGACGCGGGGAGTTCTCGTGCGAGGTTCGGGAGGCCGCCACGTTCGTGTCAAGGCTCTCGGGTCGGGCCCAGGAGCTCTTCTCCGTGGCTCCCTTCCCCGACCCTGCGGCCCGGTTTGAGCGCAGCGGGCCTGGCCCGACCTCCTGTTGTCTGCACTGCTCTACCTAGCCTGCGGGAGGCACCGTGATTGGCGATGGGATGCAGGTGTGCACGGACGGATCGGCCGTTGAGGGCTGGTTCCCGTCTCTGGGGGAGGCGGGATGGGCGGTTGACGTCACGGACGGGGGGGGGGGTCGCCCAGACGTATCTCAGGGGCGTGGTGCCCTTCGCTGAGGCACCCCTGCAGGCAGCGAGGGACGGCGAGGACTATGCGTTCCTGGTGCGTTCAGTCAACGATGTGCTCTTCCCTGGGTCCAGCCTTCATATCTGGTACGGTCAAATGTGCTCGGGATGCCAGGTCGGCCGCGGGTCCCGATGCGCGGGCCCAGTGGTGAGCCCAGGTACGCGCGCCGGGGCGCCGAGCTGTGACGAAGCGACCCTAGTGACCGCCTCGCCATCGTCGGCTGTCATGGCATTGCGAGGCTGGTTGCACGGTTCTCTGCCCGCCACGAGGCCATGATCGCAGATGCAGCTGTGCTTGACCACGTCTCACTGGGCTGGTTTCGCCACATCGACCTCGGCTCGTTTGAAATGTCGCCTGATGTCGGTGATGGGGTTGGTGATGGTGGGGCGAGAGTCGGGTGTGTCCTGGAGTCGGGGTCGTCCAACGTGGAAGGTGAGAGAGGGATGAACGTACTGGTGAGCCTATCCGCATATGCCCACCCCCCGGGGGAAAGCGCCCGCACTATGAGTCGGGATGCCCCCCAGAGACGCGTGCGCCGTAAGGGCAGCGCACAATGAGGTGAGAGGTAACGCCATGCAGGTGTTGCCACCGGCAGCCTGCACCATCGCACACAGAAGGGGGCACGCAGAAGTAGGCGCTGAGGCGAGGGCCGCTGACCCTCCGACTCCAGCGCCTCCCGGGGAAGAGGCGCGGGCCCTCCTCGGGCCATGGCAGGCCCGAGGCGACTCGTGCACCGAGGCCCCAGTGTCCTCCCTCGCGGGCGCTTCCATGGGCACCCTGACCTTCTGCACCACCTGCGGGTCCGTGGGCCATCCTGGGAGCTCGTGGGGCAGGAACTCTCTGGCGTCGGGTTGTCTAGGGTGCCGCTCCCCTGGCCGCGAGAGGCAATTGGCTTGGAGTTCGCTCGGCAAGCATCCGTCCGCAAGGACGGCCGCGTCGGAGCAGCGAATCCGCTCCCTGACACTTCGCGCGCATTCCTGGCCTCGAAAGTAGGCCTGCAAGCAGTCCCAGAGCTTGGACCTGCCCGTGCTGTTGAGCGGGTCGGCGTCGACCTCATCCGAGGCCTTGCGCTAATTTTGCTTCTCCTCCCGCGCCCAAGCTGAGAGTTTGGGCAGCAGGTCCTTGACAGGAGAAAGCGCGGGGTCTGATCTATCGGACAAGGGTTATTTCGTTTGTTGCTGCTGTTGCTGCTGTGTTTGTTGTTGTTGGTGGTGTCGCTGTCGTTGTTATTGGTGGTGGTGGTGGTGGTGGTCGTGGTGCTGTTTGTTGTTGTTGGTGTCAGTGCTGGTGTTGGTGGCGGTGTTGTTGATGGTGGTGATGTTGCTGTTGTCGATGGTGCTGCTGCTGTTGTTGTTGCTGGTGTTGTTGTTGGTGGTGTTGTTGCTGCTGTTGTTATGTTGCAGGTTTAATGCGATGGCTTCATTCGTCTGTGTGGTGCTGCTGCTGCTGCTGCTGCTCCTCCTCCTCCTCCTCCTCCTGTTGTCCCTCCTTCTCCTCCTCCTCCTCCTCCTCCTCCTCCTCCTCCTCCTCCTTCTCCCTCCTCCTCCTTCCTCCCTCCTCCCTCCTCCCGCCTCCCTCCTCTCCCTCCCACCCCTGCGGACGGAAGGCGGTCCAGGCGCTCGGCAAGTGAGCGATGGCGCGTCCGTCCAGCGCTCTGCGCCGACCCCCCGGGAATGGCCACCGCCTGGAGACCCTGACACCCGACAAAGGCCACCCGCTCAGACGACGACGACGACGACGACAACGACGACGACGACGACGGCGACGGCGACGACGGCGACGAGGAGGACGACGACGACGGCGACGACGAGGACGACGACGACGACGACGACGACGACGACGACGACGACGACGGCGACGACGGCGACGACGACGAGGACGACGACGACGACGACGACGACGACGACGACGACGGCGACGACGACGACGGCGACGACGACGACGGCGGCGGCGGTGGCGGCGGCGGCGGCCCCGCCTGAGCCCTCGCCTCCTCGAAGGCCTGGCGGGGGCGGGGGGCGGCGCGCGTCCAGACGGGGGGGGGCGCGGGGGGGGGGGGGAGGGCAAGGGCAGCGAGGGGCAGCGAGGGGGAGGGAGGGGGCAGCGGGGAGGAGCAAGGGAAAGGAGGGAGGGAGGCGCGAGTCAGGAGCAAGGGAAACGAGGGAGGGAGGAGGGAGCAGGGAGGAGCGAGGGAGCAGCGAGGGAGGGAGGAGGGAGAAAGGAGGAATGAAGGAGGAGGCGGAGGACAAGCGGGCTCGAGCGCCCCAAGACGAAAACCTCATCAGGTGGCCAAAGACAACTCCGAATGGAGGTCGTTGACCTCGTACACCTTCGAGGTCATAACATCCGCTCAAAAAATCTGAACCTTCCCTTCTGGAGGTAAGAAACCCCAGTTTAGATATCCTTGGGCCCGGCTGCGAGCGCAGCTGATGAAGCGTGGATGAACCAGAGTCCAGAGCATCCGTCATTCTGGAGACTAGAACCTCCATGTTTGAGGTCCCAAGCCTCCAGCGTGGAGGTAAACCACTGGAAGCTTATTCTTCCATTCCGCAGTCTGGAATCTCCCCCAATCTGGGAGGCTTGGGACTCTCTCTGGGAAGGGATCCGAGACGAGGTACGAGGGACGCGGGGCGATGACAGGGATAGCAGAGAAGAAGGGAGTAAAGGATGAAATCAAAAAAACAATAAAAATCGACCTCCCGTGCCAGGCTCCCGTATGCAGTCGTCGAAGATATGAGCGGCCGGGCTCCGATCGGCACCTGCTGAAGCATACTGCGCACGTTGTGCTAAGAGCTTCTCCTTGTGCGGGGGATGGTTCGCATCGCACAATTGTGAAGGGGCCCTGGGACACACAAATCAGTAGACAGAAATAACAGGATCCCCCACATGTTCCATAGTTTCTGGATTTGTGTCTTCCACCCAGCTTCGCATAGTTTCCCAGATTTTCCTGGGAATCGACGATTACTTGTGTCTGCGTGTTTTTTCCCTCTTGCTCTGGGCTGCACGTTGCTCGAGCTTCCCTGGGCATTCCAGTTCAGCCAGCCAGCCACCGCCCTGCTGCCCCAGCTGCCGCCTTGTGAGCTGGTCCGGCCGGTTTGTGACGCGCCCAGTAGCTAATTAGGCTTGCCCGTCGGCCCGGACACCCTGCTCGCCGCCTGCGCTCTTCGCTGGTGGCCGCGACAGAAAAAACTGTTTTTTCCCTCCTGGAATTGATCCACAGCGCAGACGACCCCGCGCGGGGAACTCCGCCCTGGCCCCCCGAACGCTGCGGGGGAGCCCTGCCTCTCCCGGGCCCCGCCCCACTTGCGCAGGGCTTGCGGCACGACGAGCGACACTTCGACGGGCGACGGGC
The DNA here is from genome assembly GCA_963575745.1 of Prorocentrum cordatum. Taxonomy (NCBI): domain Eukaryota; class Dinophyceae; order Prorocentrales; family Prorocentraceae; genus Prorocentrum; species Prorocentrum cordatum. Next base: position 330,192 of record CAUYUJ010019671.1, read on the forward strand.
GACGGACGACAGGAGACGACCTCGACCACGACCGCGAACACGACCACGCCGACGACGACGACGACGACGACGACGACGACGACGACAAGGAGGAGGAGGAGGAGGAGGAGGACGACGCCGACCAGTGCAAACCCAAGATTCATCCATGATGTTGGAATAAACCCTCCCTCCAAGCTCCCTCTTCACAGGCCCCTTCAAGGGTTCATTTTCACTGAGGGAACTGCCTCGTTGGGAGACAACCGTTTGAAGACTCTGAATCGTACCAAAGCACCATTATCGGGACTCCAACGCCACGGATCAACCTGACTGCTGCGTCTTGACGATCCTGAGTCGTCCCAGAACACCATTCCTGGGAGTTCAACGCCACGAAGCAACGTAACTGTCGCACCCTCACAATCCTGAGTTCTTCCAAAGCACAATTTCTGATACGTTGACCATGGGAATCCGTGGAACTCCTGCACATGTGTATAACGAATGTGCGCAGCGCTAAAGAAAAGCCACAGGTTCGCCCTCAATCCGTGAAACTTCTGCAAATTTCAAAGACGACTGCGCGCGGCACTAAGGCGAGAACCACATTTGAAAACCATCCGCCCTCAATCCGTGAAACTTCTACAAATATTAAGATTTAAGACGAGTGTACGCGACGCGAAGACGAGAGCCACATTTTGAATACCACCCGCCCTCAGTCCGCGAAGATCTTGCAACCTGTCAAGACGAATGTGCGCGGCGCTAAGACGAGAGCCACATTTTGAAAACCACCCGCCCTCCATCGGTGAAACTGGTGCCAATTTTGAAGCTGCAGGGAAATAAAATGTGAGGGATTCTCAGGCACAACGCCCGGCCCGCTCTTTCGACCAGCCTCGGGGTGCGAAAGGGACAAGCTATTCATGCGGAAAAAGAATGGGGACGGACAACGTACGACGGACGACGGACGAGGGACGACGGGCGACGGGCGACGGACGACGGACGACGGCGACGACGAGCGACGGACGACGACGACGACGACGACGACGACGACCAGCGACGACGACGACGACGACCAGCGACGACAACGACGACCACGACCACGACCACGACCACGACCACGACCACGACGACGGCGACGGCGACGGCGACGGGGACCATGACCACGACCACGACCACGACGGCGGCGACGTCGGCGTCGGCGGCGGCGTCGGCGTCGGCGTCGGCGACCGCGTCGCCGACGATAACGACGACGACGACGACGACGAGGACGATGACTACGACAGGGCGGCTCGGAAAGCTGCGCGGCCTTCGCCTCTTCGCGCTGTGCCTGCGCAATGATGTTCTTCTTCCGCCTGCGCCGGCGGCCCGCGCTCGAAGAGAGGCCGCCCTCCGCCTCCGACCATTCCTCCCCCTCCTCCTCCACCTCCATCTCCACGTCTCACTTCTTCTCCTCCACGTCCACCTCCAACTCCACCTCCACCTCCACGTCTCCTCCACATCCACC
>CAUYUJ010019671.1:336662-351662 GCA_963575745.1 Prorocentrum cordatum
GGTCGGTTCAACGATCCTGAACGCCGCAGGCCCCTCAGCCAGGCCGCTCGGCGCTAAGGCGAGCTCGAAGTGCACGTGGCAGAACGCCAGTACACCTGGCGGGCGCCGCGGGCGCAGCGGGAGGCGAGGAGGCGCCCCGAGCTGGCCGGGCCTCTCGGGGAAGCGAGGAGGAGGGAGGGGGAGGAGGGAGGGAGGGAGGGAGAGTGAGTGAGGAGGGAGGGGAGGGAGAGAGGGAGAGGGAAGAGGGACAGGGAGGAGGGGGAGGGAGGGAGGAGGGAGGGAGGGAGGGTGAGTGAGGAGGGAGGGGAGGGAGAGAGGGAGAGGGACGAGGGAGAGGGAGGAGGGCGAGGAGGGAGGAAGGGAGGGAGGAGGGAGGGAGGGAGAGGGAGGCCCCTCGCCGGAAGCGGGCGAAGGATGCGTCCCTTCCTCTTTTCAGTCTGCTGCAGAAGACCACAAGATGCGCACGTGCCGCCGCGCGTAATTGACCTGAAAGCTAGATAATCGATCCCCCCGGAAGGGCCGCAGGCCACAAGGCTCCCCGTCTGTCTCTGCTACGACTCCCTCGGCCCACATGGGGAATATCTCATTCGCCTTCTCCTGCTCCCTTCCACCTTCATCCCCCTCCTCCTCGTATTCGTCGTCGTCTTCAGGGTCGGCGGCTCCAGTCGTAAGGCCTTAGCAATAATCGATCCCCCTGGCGTTATCAGTTGGGCCGAACTTACTTGGCTATTTCCGAAGGGGGGAGGGCGCCGAACGATAGGGTCAGCACCGACAAATGAAAAAAACAAATTACTCAGCGGCAAGAGCCCCCACCGACAGTCTCAGTCCCTGATGCAGCCCTGAGCCTATCTTGAAGTACTATAGAACGCCGTCGACAACACCTTGCTGGATACACTCGAAAACCATTGGATCATGGTGGGATCCCGCACCGAGGAATTCAGGGGCGCGACATCACTTCCGGGGGGCGGTAAGCGATAGAAAGTTTCGCCAAGAAGAGAAGAGGGGAAACATAACTTGGGTTGAAGGTTAGCTGTGGCGGATTCGCAGGACCTTCGCCCAGGGCCGCCTCCTGAAGGCCAGCGGGGGCGCCATCCCCGCGACTGGCGAAGGGAGGGAGGGGAGGGAGGAGGAAGGAGGGAGGATAAGGGGGACGAAGAGCGGGAGGACGAGGAGGGAGGAAGAGCCTGGAGCGGCACAGGCAGAGGAGAGGAGCCGATCGAGTCGATCTCGGGGTTTCCGGCGAGTTCTTTGCAGAGTTTCCTTGAGGTTTGCGGGCCCGGGGGTGCTGTCGCTCCACTCCGACGAGGGGCTTCCGGGGGGGGGGGGGAGACTGGCATCGTCTCAAGCGGCCCTCCCTTCGGGGGTGGGGCGCCAGCTATCCGCCTCGCCGAGCCTGACCCGTCCCGTGCATGGCCCGGCCGAAGAGCCCAGAACAGCACGGCAGATGCTGCGAGCCCAGGCCCCCAGGGGGCGCATCTCGAAGCCCAGGGCCGGGCCCGCCTCAACGGCCACACATAGCGCAAGAGGAGCAGCACAAAAATGCCTGCTGTCGCGGATCCGGCGAGCGCGCGGATCGGTCCAGCGCCCCAGGGGCGCCAGACAGCGGACTGCGCACTGCAAGAGGCAGGGAAAAAAGAGAGAGGCAGGACGGCCGCGGAGGGCGGGAGCAGGCGGGGGGGCGAGCTCAGACCATGAAGGTCTTCGTCAGATTGCTGCGGCTCATGCTCGCACGAGCCGCTGGAAGCTGCTCTCTGTGGACTCAAGCAGGTTTACTTGCATGGCGATTTCCCCAACAGCGCTGGGCCGAAAAGGCGTGCAAGTCGATCCCGACTTGCGCGGAGTCCTGATGTCCTGTCGGGCCTCGCCACGGCCCCCCAGAAAACCTCCTCCATGCAAGCAAACTTGCCAGAATCCAAAGAAAGACTGTCTCTTGACAAAACAACGCACAAAACAATGTGAAAAATGCCCATTCACATCACATAACATTTCGGAGGTCCGTTTGCGTCGGCACTGGAGCTTCTCCTCCCATGGCGCGCGAGGCGAACCCGGAAACTGCACCTCTGCCGCCAGGAAGGGGGGCTCAAGGACCGGCCCGAGCAAATCCGCGCGGACCTCCAAACAAATCGTGCGTTGTGCCGCTATTTGCCCCTCGAGGCGCGAGATCCCAGAAGAAGCAAGAGCAGCATGCTCATAAAACGCTCGGAGAGAAGTCCACGCGAGCTTCCTCGGTGCTGGCGCTCGACACCCCCTCGGCGGTGCCTCTGGCGCCGCCACGACCCGAGAGATCCGCATGGACCTCCGAGAGGTCGCTCACTCCAGATTGTTCAATAAGCAGCCTCCCCATGCCGCTCCGCCCGACGGCCCGTTCCAGCCCCCCACCGCGCGCCGAACCCAGCCCTTTAACGCGATCCAGCCCCATAGCTTGAAACACACAGCTTCCAACACATAGCTTGCACCACCTAGAGTGCACAACATAAATTGCACCGCAAAGCCTGCATTACGTAGACTGCACCGAATGCATTGCAACACGTAGATTGCAGCACATAGCTTGCACCACACAGAACAACATAGATGGCACCACATGCATAGCATCACATAGATTTCATCTTACAGCTTTCACCACAAAGCACCACATATGTTGCACCACATAGACTGCCCCACATCGATTTCACCACATTGGTTGCACCAACTAGATTGCACATCCAGTGTGCGCCGATTCACTGCATGGGGACCACGCTGGCAAACATTGTAGAGATTCGAAAAGGCAGGATCCATACTTTTCGTTCTGGGCCCACGCTCCTGGCTCGTCGATACTCCTCCGCCTCCGCCTCCGCCTCCGCCTCCGCCTCCGCCTCCGCCTCCGCCTCCGCCTCCGCCTCCTCCTCCGCCTCCGCCTCCGCCTCCGCCTCCGCCTCCGCCTCCCTCCTCCTCCTCCTCCTCCTCCTCCTCCTCCTCCTCCTCCTCCTCCTCCTCCTCCTCCTCCTCCTCCTCCTCCTCCTCCTCCTCCTCCTCCTCCCTCCTCCTCCTCCTCCTCCTCCTCCTCCTCCTCCTCCTCCTCCTCCTCCTCCTCCTCCTCCTCCTCCTCCTCTTACTCCCCCTCACGACAGGAAAGAGCAGTAGCAGCATGAGGGGGGGGAGCAGCAGCTGCAGGAGAGCGACGAAGACGTTGAGGACGAACAGAAGAATGAGCAGCAGCAGTAGCAAATGGAGGACGAGGCCCAAAGCGAGTACGAGGAGGACGAGGCCGAGGAGAAAACCCAGGAGGAGGATTCGATCAAGAGAACGACAGCGGCGGCGACGACGACGTCGACGACGAGTGCGGCCACGCTTTTCCCAGAAGGGGACGGGGCCGCAGCGGGGGGGCAGGGGGGCGAACCGTACAGGAACAGAGGCACGCCGGTGGCCCACGTCTCGAGCGACCTGCTGCGCACCCCGATATATGCATGTTTGTTCCTCCTCCTCCGCCTCCTCCTTGTCCTTCTCCTCATGTTCCTCCTCCTCCTCCTCCTCATCATCATCATCATCATCTTCTTCTGTATGTTGTTCTTCTGAGTACTATTATTCCTGATATTTGTAGTAATCATAACAATAATGGATAATATGAACAGTAATAATTACAACAATAACAATAACACTTCTAATAATAGTAGTAGTGAGAATACGACTGAGAATAATAAACATAAGAACAGTCATATTAATAATAATACTAATGATGAAAATACAAATAACACTAATACTAATCATATTGACAATAGTCATAACAATATTCATCTTAATAGCAGTATGAGTATTACTCTTCTTATTGTTAAGACGATTTGTATCATGATTAGTAGTACCATTATGATTGTTCTTATTCGTTGTATGGTTTCTTCTTTGTTGTTATTATTCCTTCTCCTCCTCCTCCTCCTCCTCCTCCTCCTCCTCCTGCTCCTCTTCCTCCTCCTCCTCCTCCTCCTCCTCCTCCTCCATCCCTCCCTCCCTCCCTCTCTCTCTCTCTCTCTCTCTCCCTCTCACTCACTCCCTACCTCCCTCCCTCCCTCCCTCCCTCCCTCCTCCTCCTCCTCCTCCTCCCTCCTCCTCCTCCTCCTCCTCCTCCTCCTCCTCCCTCCTCCTCCTCCTCCTCCTCCTCCTCCTCCTCCTCCTCCTCCTCCTCCTCCTCCTCCTCCTCCTCCTCCTCCTCCTCCTCCTCCTCCTCCTCCTCCTCCTCCTCCTCCTCCTCTTTACGCCTGCTCCTGCTCCTTCTTCTGCTCCTGGTTCTCTCCTCCCCACCACCATCTGGCCCCCCCCATCCTCCTGCTCCTCCTCCCATTCCTCCTCCTCTAGTTGCTGATGCTGCTGCTGCTGCTGCTCCTGCTGCTTCACTCGCGGCCCCGACACATGTCCATAGTTGGGACACGTGCCCACCAGTGACAGGCGTGTCAGCCGAGTGTCCACGCAACACTCAAGTTTCGCGAGGGGCGTGCCCAAGTAGGTGCTCGTACCAGGGACGGGTGCATCGTTCGCGAGGGCGTCGCACACGTCTGCTCGTTTAGCTGCGCGTTGGTCTTGTGCGCGGCGAATGCGCCCAAGCCTCTCGTCGTCCATCCTACAGAGCATTTTGACCAACCATTCGTTCAAGAGCCGACCACATAAGTGCATGTGTCATTCGGAGGAGATGCTGGTGGTACCACCACATTGGCGACATGCGTTGTCCTGTGCTCGTGTGTATCTCAGTGCTCCATCCGCGACCGCTATAGGGAAAACAGAGAGGGTAACTCAAGGGCTCGTAGAGTGCGCTCAATGGGTGAAGGTACTGCGGTGTGGAAGACCATGCTCTGCGAAAACAACAGATCGCGCGGAAACGTCCACGTGAGGCGTTTCGTGGACAATCGCGGCGGTCTCGTGAATACCCTCGTCCCAGTGTAGTTCGACCGCCAGAACGGGGGCGCGTGCTGACGGAGCAGATAGGCGTCGGAGCTCCCTGGCGTAGTAGGCAGGATGAGTTTCTCGAGTTGGCGCAACAGCTTGGTGTCTGCATGCTGCGCTGTAGCGGTCACACCGTCATGTAGCATTGGTGGCATTGGTGGCAGCGTCATGTACTGGACGTTCTTGGGAGTCTTTGTACAATCAAGTAGTGCGGAAGACGTCCATCAGAGCGTTCCCACGTGGCCTGTAATATGTAGTGAAGTCGGTGTAATGTTTGCCAGCCCCGCAACATAACCCATCCCCTCCGCACTGGAATATCATTGCTCAACAATGTGAGCACTGGTGTGTCATAGGTCCCAGATCGATGCGAGTCATAATGTTGGCTGGGCGTCCCGGTCGGCAACAATGTCGACATGTCTTGTGACTGCGGCCGTGGCTGCGGGGAGCCAAGTCGTCCAAGTGCAATGTCTCGCCGCAGAAAGCACACACGAAGAAAGAATTCAGTTGTGACGTGCAGGACGTGCATGTTCTGTCGCTGCGGTGCCAGTTGCGTGGAGCAAAAGCGTCTGGCTGGAGTTGTTCAGGACATCATGTACACGGTAGAGTCGCGGCAGGTGTGTTTGTCTAGCTTGCACAATATGTGCATGTTTTGACTGCCTTCTTTGGACTGTCTCACTCCAAAGGAATCGCAGGGCAACGTGGAGGTGCAGACGGAACAAATAATAGATTCCAATGTTGGACCCATTGTGCAGAATAGCGGGCGACAGTAGAGCGTGCTTTTGAGCCGCCTGATTGAAAAAACACGATTGAGCCAAAGCGTCGACGCGGAGAGGAGGTGGTATGGGCATATGCATATGATGACGTGGCCGCGTCCTGGTTGTCAGCTCGATGAAGCCAATTAATCCTGCTCTCTGTGGTTTGGATTGTGGGCCAGTGGCACTTACGTGTAATGCTTTGTTCTGATTCGGAACTCTTGGGATGGCGGCCGTTCAGCTGTGCACTGTAACCCTTCAGGCCAGGGCCTCAGACATCGATCGGTGCGAGGTCTTGAATCCCTGACGCTTTGCGCGAGGGAACAGCTGTTGAGGGCCCTCATGGAGCCCGAAGAGGCCCCCGATGGGCCAGAAAAGAATACAAAACGTCGGCTGAAAGAATCGCGTCGTCGGAGATCTGGGGGACACCCTCCTCCCCCCCCTTCCGTAAACGGACGCTGGAGGAGGAGGAAGAGGAGGAGGACGACGGAGGACGAGGACGACGACGACGGCCTAGGCCAGGGCCATCCTGGGCTCCAGGGTAGCGTGCCCAGGCACCCAACGGCGTGACTTTTTGAAGGCGCGGGCCCCCGAGGTCCGCATCGTTTCCCCGGGGATGGTTTCTCGTCCGGAGTCGTTGTTGAACGGTCCCGTGCCCGTGGAAGGCCCCCGAAGGCCGAAGGTGGCGGAACACCTCCCGTCGTGACCGTTTGACGGCGCGTGGGGGTCTGGGTGCGACGACGGCCCAGACCAGGGCGCATTCCTGAACCAACGCCCCCACCGTCCCGTTTCGGAGCGCAGGACGGCCCCTGCCGGGGCGGCGCGCTCGAGGCCCGGGGCTGGGGACCCCCAGGGCAGAGCTTCCAGCGGTAATGTACATCTGGCGCGAAAACAGGGGACCTCGCAGATGGGTCTTTTCTGAATGGGCCAGTGGATAGGCATGTAGCACCCCGAACTTTCGGAGAAGAGTGAGGGGGCGGGCGGGCCGGCGCGGGGCGCGACGCTCGGGACCCAGCCGCTTCGCGACCCCCAGCGACCCATCGGTCCCGGGAACCACTAGCCCGCGATTTACCCGCGCCGCGACCCGACGGCGCCGCAACCCAATGGCGACCGAGGAAGAGGAAAGGATAGTATGAGGAGGAGGAGGAGGAGGAGGAGGTGGAGGAGGAGGAGGAGGAGGAGGAAGGGCAGCAAAAGTAGCATCAGTGGCAGCGATGGGAGGAGGAGAAGGAAGCGGAGGAGAAGGAGGAGGAGGAAGAAGTGAGACGCGCGGCGCTGCGGATTCTGAATGAGGACCCAACTCACAGGAGGGTTGGGAACAACAATTGCGTTACAGCAATATTTGTACCTCTTGGGGGCCTCCCGGGCGCTTCTTGGGGGCTTCTTGGGGCGTCTTGGAGCATCTTGGGGCCTCTTGGGGGTCTCTTGGGGCATCCTGAGGGTCTCTTGGGGCCGAAGGCTTGAAATTTGACTGTGGTTTTCCACATCTGGGACTCCTCTTGGGCCTGTCCTGGGCCTCTCTTGGGCCGTCTTTGGGGCCTCTTGGGCCGTCTTGGGCCTCTTTTGGGCCGTCTTGGAGCTCTCTTGGGGGCCTCTTGGGCCGTCTTGGAGGCTTCCTAAGCCGCTGTGGACGCTGTGAAAGCCCAAGAGGTGAATATGCTAAAAATATACGTCTTCCTAAAGGAATGGAGCGATGTTTGCCTGTTTCGGCCGTCTTGGAAGGCCTCGTAGAGGTCTCTTGGGGCGTCTGGGAGGCCTGTTGGGGCGTCTTGAGGCCTCTCGGGCCGTCCTGGGGGCCACCTTGGGCGTGTTGGAGCGACCTTTGGGCGTCTCGGGTCTCTCTTGGTGGCCTTTGGGGGTTTTCCTGGGGGCCTTTCGAGGCTTTCCTGGGGGCTTCGGGGCTACTCCCTCGGGGGGTGCCGGCGACCCGTCGGGATCTTCCTTGTAATTTCATATGTAGAAGGAATATACATCATCTATACGTCCTCAAAAAGCCGACCACGGCGTCCTCGACATTTACGAAATCGACTGGCGCTTGGGCCTGGGCCCACATACGATGCTCTCGCTCTGTCTCTCTCTCTCTCTCTCGCTCTCCCTCTCTCTCGTTCTCCCTCTCTCGTTCTCGTTCTCTCTCTCTCTCTCTCGTTCTCTCTCTATGTCTCTCTCTCTCTCTCTCTCTTTCTGAACGCAAGGCCTCCCGCCAAGCCGCGAGGCGGAGGCCCCTCCCATGAGGCCTTCTGTTGTTGAACACAGTGTTCCCCAGCAGGGTACGGAACCCGGGCAGCCTGCTCTGCTCCTGGCGCAGCTTGAACTCCAGCCTGTCCCACCACGGATTTGCCCTGACCAGCCTGCAGGGGCGGCGGAAGAGAAGGAGGCAAGCTCCGGGGGGGGCGGGGGGGGGAAATTACACCTCCGTCCTCCTCCTCTTCCTAATTCACCACCCCTTTGCCTCGTCGCACCCCAGACGTGTTGGTAGGGCGGGACGGGCGTTTCGCAGGAGACTTCCTCACCTTGTGTTCTTGGAGCTTAAAGTTTGCACCAACTTCAAGGATTGAGGGGGGTGGATTTCCAAATGTGGCTCTCGCCTTAGCGCCGCGCACACTCGTCTTAAAACATTGCAACAGTAACGATGGAGGACGGTTCCCTTTCACAGTGTGGCTCTCGCCTTAGCCCCGCGCACATTGGTCTTCAAAGTTTACATCAGCTTCAGGGATTGATGGGGACAGCCTTCAAAATGAGGCTCTCCCCTTAGCGCCGCGCACCTTCGTCTTCAAGTTCTGCCGCAGCTTCAACGATATAGGGGGCAGTTCTCGACAAAAACAAATTACGACATAGCGCCGCGCACATTCGCCTTACTACTTCGCCTTACAATTTTACAACATTTTCAAGGATGGAACGGGGCATGTTCAAAATGGTGTTGTAGCACCGCGCACATTCCTTTTATGTGTTGCAGAAGCTTCACGGAAGGAGGGCGGTTCCTTTTCAAAGCGGGGCTCTTGCTTTAGCGCCGCGCAAAAGATCGCATCAAAATCTTGCAACTTGTTTAGGGAATGCGCACTAGTTGTTTTCAGAATGGGGCTCTCGCCTCAGCGCCGCGCGCATGCGGCTGATCAATGCAACGTTGAAGAGCATGGAGGACTACGCTTCTTCAAAATCAGATTATCGCTAGAGGTCACCTATCAGAAAGCTAGAATCACATATACACACATATACACACACGCAACAAACAAACAAAAAGCATCATCCGAAAAAAAAACATATAAAACAGCAAACGCCACACACACACAAAACACACACACACACACAAAACACACACACACACACACACACGCACGCACGCACGCACGCACGCACGCACACACACACACACACACACACACACTTCACACACACACACGCACGCACGCACGCACGCACGCACGCACGCACACACACACACACACACACAACACACACACACACACACACACACACACACACACACACGCACGCACGCACACGCACGCACGCACGCACGCACGCACGCACGCACGCACACACACACACACACACACACACACACAACACACGCGCGCGCGCGCGCGCGCGCGCGCGTGTACGCACACACACACACACTACAACATCAAAGAACTCCCCCATAAAAAAAAATGAAACCAACCATGGAGGAAAAAAACGCAAACTATCAATCCCAACGAAACAACAGCAACAACAACAACAACAGCAGCAGCAACAACAACAACCACAACAACAACAACAACAACAACAACTGCAGCAACATCAACAACAACATCAACAGCAGCAGCAACAACAAAGGCAACCGCAACAGCAACAACAACGACGCGACGAAGACGACACCCATAACAACAGCAACAACTGCAACAGCAACAACAACAACAGCAACAACAACAACAGCAACAACAGCAAAAACAAAAAAAAACATAAACATATGCACTTATTCGACGCGGAAACCCCCATATTTGCATCTCATAATGATGGCAAACTTCGGTAGAAGACAGTGTCCTTTTCAATATCCGAGTGTCAGCGAATCCACGTGGAAAACGAGGCCGAGAGAGACGCCGACGACTACGACGACTTTAAGTAGTTGCTTCCTCCTTCCGTCCTCCTCCTCTTCCTCTTTGTCCTCCTCCTCTTTCTCCTCCTTTTCCCTATGAACACCTGTCAGGAAAATCCACCCGTGAAGACGAGAACGGGCCCGTGCAATACCCCTTGGCGCCCCCCCTTGGGAGTGCTGAAACCAGCGCCTCGCCTGAGACATCCTCGGAAACTGCTCCGAAAGAGAAGGATGTTGGGCACCCAAACAGACAAACCGCCTGAGACATCCCCCCAATCTGGGCGCGAACGGGCCCGTGCAATATCCCCTGGCGCCCTCCCTTGGAAGTGCTGAAACCAGCGACTCGCCTGAGACATCCTCGGAAACTGTTCCGAAAGAGAAGGATGTTGGGCACCCAAACAAGCAAACCGCCTGAGACATCCTCCCAATCTGGGCGCGAACGGGCCTGTGATATACCCCCTGGTGCCAACCCTTGTGAGTACTGAAACCAGCGCCTCGCCAGAGACATCCTCGGAAACTGCTTCGAAAGAGAAGGACTTCGGGCACCCAAACAGGCAAACCGCCTGAGACATCCCCCCAATCTGGGCGCGAACGGGCCTGTGATATATCCCTTGGCGCCAGTGCTGAAACCAGCGCCTCGCCTGAGACATCCTCGGGAACTGCTCCGAAACAGAAGGATGTTGGGCATCCAAACAGGCAAACCACCTGAGACATCTTCCCAACATGGGCGCGAACGGGCCTGTGATATACTCCCTGGCACCCCCCCTTGGAAGTGCTGAAACCAGCGCTTCGCCTGAGACATCCTCGGAAACTGTTCCGATAGGGAAGGATGTTGGGCACCAAAATAAGCAACCAGCCTGGGACCCCCTTGGGAGTACTGAAACCAACGCCTCGCCTGAAACATCCTCGGAATATGCTCCGAAAGCGGAGGATGTCGGGCACCAAAGGGAAGTTGGGCACCCAAACAAGCAAACCGCCTGAGACATCCCCGCCATTTTGGCGCGAACGGGGGAGTGCAATACCCCCTGGCGGCTCCCCCTTGGAAGCGAAAATGAGCGCCTCGCTCGAGACATCCTCCAAATCTGCTCCGGAAGCGGAAGATGTCGGGCACCAAACAGGCAAACCGCTCGAGAAATCCCCTCCATGTGGGCGCGAACGGGGGAGTGCAATACCCCCTGGCGGCACCCCATTGGACGCGAAAATGAGCGCCTCGCTCGAAACATCCTCCAAATCTGCTCCGAAAGCGGAGGACGTCGGGCACGAAAACAGGCAAACCACTCGAGGCATCACCACCATTTTGGCGCGAATGGAGGAGCGCAATACCCCCTGGCGGCTCCCCCTTGGCGGCGAAAATGAGCGCCTCGCTCGAAACATCCTCCAAATCTGCTCCGAAAGCGGAGGATGTCGGGCACCAAAACAAGCAAACCGCTCGAGGCATCACCACCATTTTGGCGCAAACAGAGGAGCGCAATACCCCCTGGCGGCTCCCCCTTGGTGGCGAAAATGAACGCCTCACTCGAGACATCCTCCAAATCTGCTCCGAAAGCAGAGAATGTCGGGCACCAAAACAAGCAAGCCGCTCGAGACATCCTCGCCATGTTGGCGCGAACGGAGGAGTGCAATACTCCCTGGCGCCCCCCTTGGGAGTACTGAAACCAGCGCCTCGCCTGAGACATCCTCACAACGTGCGTGTGAGTCTGAGCGCGGAAGTACCAGGAGTGTGAGTGAGTCTGCATATGAGTGATCCCGAACATGAGAAACCTGAGTGTCAGGAATCTAAGAGCGAGTGAATCTGAGTATGAGTGAGTCTGAATATGAGTGAGTCTGCGTATGGCGTATAATTAAGTCAGAACATGATGACCTGAGGGTGGGAGGTGTTCTCTCCGCGCGGCCAAAATAATAACAAGAACCCCATCCTCAGGGTATGGGGAACAACCTACGGAAGAGACATCAAAAAAGAATGTACACCAAAACTTCAGCACGTGTAGCGCTGCACGGATCCAGGGCGGTTCTGTTTCAGGACGACGCTGCCGCGTGTGACTTCCGCGCAGTCGACGACCACAAGTGCGAGCCTGTGCCACAGTTACACGAGTGGGGGGGGCAGGCACCCCGTTAAACTGTATGATCGCGTCGACTGCGCGCAGGAAAAATGCAAGGCGATTACTCTTTAAAGCAAGCCCCTCGCCAAAATGGCAGGCCCAACTGTGCTGGCCTAGTCTTCGACGTGGCGATTCTTGTAGCGAACCGGAAAAAGGGACGTATGAGGAGGAGACTTGGGACGAGAGGGTGCGTTTCAGCATCGCTGATGCATCTTTGGTTTACTCTTGCTCTCCGCCTCCGACTACTACACTTGTACCCTCCTCGTTTCCTGCCTGGAGGAAGAAGACGAAGAGGAGCGGGGGGAAAGAAGGCGGAGGAGGAGGAGGAGGAGGAGGAGGCAGAGTGTCAAAGAACTCGGTCGTCGCGGCCAGAACGCGACTTCCTAACCACTTCGTCCGCGCTCTGCCTGCCCCTCAGGGAGGATGAGAAGAAGAAGGACGAGGAGGACAAGGTAAGGGAGAAGGACAAGGAGCGAGGGAGCAAAAGGGGACGACGACGGCAGCGACGACGACGACGACGACGAAGACGACGACGACGGCGGCGGCGGCGGCGACGACGACGACGACGACGACGACGACGACGACGACGACGACGACGACGACGACGACGACGACGACGACGACGACGGCGGCGGCGGCGGCGGCGGCGGCGGCGGCGACGTCGACGACGAAGGCGACGGCGACGGCGACGGCGACGATGGCGACGGCGACGGCGACTGCGACGACGACGGCGGCGACGGCGCCGGCGACGAGGACGGCGCCAGCGGCGACTGCTGCGACGACGGCGGCGGCGGCGGCCGCCACGGGCGCGCTGGAGGGGAGGCGCGGCGACGCCGGCGGCGGGAGGCCTGGAGATCTCCTCGGACTGCAGGTCCACGATGAAGGCCGGGGTCCTCCGCGCGGGAGGCGGGGGCGGCAGGGGAGCCCGGGGTCTCTTCGGCAAGGCGAGGAAGAGGAGGACGAGAAGGAGGCAGACGGGGGAGGGGGGAAGGGAGGGAGGGGGAGGGGGGGGGGAGGGGGGGGGAGGTACCAGGCGCTCTCTAAGGCGGCCCCCAAGAACGCCTCAAAAGCGTCTCGGGAGAGCTGCAAGTGTCACACTCTCGAGGTCCGACGGGAGACGCCAACTTACTTTAAGCCGAGGGCCTGAAAGGTGGTCCCAACAGGACCCCCAAGGTCCCAAGACGGCACTAAAAGAGCTCCAAAATGAAGACTGGCCCCAAAGTCGCCCCAATATTGCCTCAGAAGCCTCCAAGAACACCCCAGAGCGACAGGTCCACGAAGGCCTCTATGGTTGGCCGCTGGACCTGCTGAGGCTGATTCAAAGATTCAGTTTGACGGCTATGCCCTCCATCTTCACAGATGTATGTGTGCTCACGCACTTCCCTGATCAAGGCAACTCGCCTGGGGATCGTGCTGAAGATGGGCTGGCGGGGATAAGCACGCGACGTGCCAACATCGTTTATGCCGCCCGCCCTCGGATCTCTGGACCCCTTCCCCAGGGCCCGTTCTTCCCGAGCCGCCAGTTGGCGACCCCGGTGGCAGCCCGAAAATAGCCCCTGGAGGCCGAACACGGCGAAACGCACCAGGCGCCACCTCTTCGAACCGCCAGAGGTCTCGGGGGCAGGGGGAGGTCAGGATCAGTCAGCATCGAGTCGGGCAACCGGATCGAATCGGGATGTGCGTCGGATCGGGACGCATCGGCAAGGAGTCGGAATCGAACCGGATCGGCCGAGCCAGGATGTACAACAGCGCAATGCAAATATTCGGGATCGAATCGGATCATCGGGCCGGCCAGAATCGAGGTCGAATCGGATCGATCGGATCGAACTTGACCGTGGCAGGGGGAGGTGGGCCTTGCCATGAAGCCGCCTCCCGACGCCGAGGCCTGGAGGGCCGACCTCTTCGAGCCGCCAGGATGGCTGGGCAGGGCCACGCGCGCCCTGCCGACGGCCTCGCCCTCCAGGAGGAGGCGCGCGGCAGCGGCGGCGACAGCGGCCGCCTCCCTCCGCTCCCGGCAGCGGCAGCGGCAGCGGCGCATTGCCTCCTCGAGGCAGCGGCTGCTGAGCGCATCGCGGCGGTGGCGCGCAGCGGCGGCGGCCGCAGCGGCGGCGCGCCCGCACGGGAGGCGCGCGGGAGCGGCAGCGGCGCGGCAGCGGCGGCGGCGGCAACGGCGGCGGCAGCGGCCGCCGGCAGGCGCGCGGCGGCCCGCGGCGGCAGCGGCCACTTCTGCGCCCCCGGGTGCCGCGGCCTCCCCGCCTGCCGCGCAGCAGGGCACCCTCGCGCGCACGAAGTCGAGGAAGGCCCCGAGGCCCTCGGCGAGCCGCGGCTGGCTCGCACAGGGGCCGCCCTCCGCCGCGGTGGCCTCCAGCTCCTCCAGGAGCTCCTCCAGGCGCCCCTGGCCCGCGGCTGCCAGCATGGCCGCCACGGCGGCCAGCGCATCCAGCATAGGCTCGCGGAGGCGCTCGGCGACAGACCACTCCGCGGCCGTCATCGCCGAGACGACGGGAGACAGGGGGCCCCCGCCCGCGTCGCCGCACTCCTCCGCGCAGGACAAGCCCGACGGCGGCCCGGACGCCACGAACGTGAAGTAGGTGAAGGCCATGCGCAGCAGGACGTCCATAGCGTAACGCCGCACGCGCGCATGCAGGACGCCGCCGAGCAGCGCGTGCAGCGCGCGCCAGGCGACGAGCGCCTGGAGGGCGCCGGCGCCCTCCGTGGCCTGGAGCAGCAGCTCCACGCAGGGGCGCAGCCGGGGTGCCAATAGCAGGGCGTCCGACCGCGCAAGCGGCAGCAGGCCGAACTCCAGGAAGAGCCGCAGGGCGAGGCCGTGCGCGCGGCAGTGCTGGCCGAAGTTCAGCAGCCTGTCCAGCGCGCGCGCGTGCCACGCCCGGCCGCCGGCGGACCCGGCGGGAGCCACCTTCTCCAGCAGCAGCGCGCACGCGGCGCAGTGGGGGGCTACCGAGACGAGCGCCAGCCTGTCGCTGCCGAGAAAAAGCGGCGGGCAGGACAGGCAGTTGTCTAGGGGGGGCAGGAAGTTCTGCACCTCGGCCGCCATGGCGCTCTCCAGAGCCAGCCGCACGGCGTCCAGGGCCACCAGGCGGGCCTCCGCGGACGCCCCGCGGTCCAGCGATTGCAGCAGCGGGGGCAGCAGCAAGCCGAGCTGCCCGCGGAG
>CAUYUJ010019671.1:361662-371662 GCA_963575745.1 Prorocentrum cordatum
CAAGGTCCCAAAGCCTTCGCCATGCCCCTCTGCCAAAAGTCGCCGTGTGCCGCGGCGCCTAAGCAAAGCCGCCAGCGCGGCCGCCGATCCCGCCCTCTGTTCCCTCGCTCGGCGGCCGTGCGTGCGGCGGGCCTCCCTCGAAATCCAGCTCGCACTGCCACGCGAACATTTTCTGGTCTCCCTCGGCGTCCAGGAAAACGCAGTCGGTGTCCACGTACCCGTCCTCTCCGCCAGGGCAAGCAGGGGTTCCCTGCTAGCGGCGGAAAAAAAAACATGCCCCACCAGCCCTCCGGGCGCAGGTGGTTTAGAAAGATTGTGTTTCCACCCCCCTTGTTCCCCGTCGGGGAAGGGTTCACCCCTCCCCCCGACCCCCTCCCCTGGACCTGGACGGGGGGGGCGGCGATGTGTCAGACGGTACTTTTTCGCCCAACACGACTCCAAGAACGCCTCGAAGAGCCCAAGATGACCTCCAAAATGCCTCAAGATTGCCTAGGATGCCTCGAGATGGCTCCGAAGATGCTCCAAAGGCCCCAAGACCGCCCCAAAACGGTTCCAACAAGCCTCCGAGAAATCCAAGGAGGCCTCCAAGAGGCCAAAAATCTTCAAAAACCTATGGAAAACCAATGATTGTTGCATCGTCGCCCGCTCGCTTCCGATAGCCTTCCGAAGCCTACAGATGTCTCCTAGATGGCCCAAGAGAGCCCCAAGAGGGGCCCAAGAGAGCCTTAAGACGGCCCCAAGAGCGCACAAGAGCGCTCCAAGAGCGCCCCAAGAGGGGTCCAGGAGGCGATTCTTGGGGCTCCCGGCCCTTTTTTCAATCACGTCCTCCAAGATGGCCCCAAGAGCGCCTCGAAAGCTCCCAACAGCGCCGCAAGAGGGCTCCAAGAGGGCCCCAAGAGGCGCCAAGGAGGCCCCAAAAGGCGCGCAAGAGGATTCCAAGAGGAGCCCGAAAGGCCCCCAATGGCTCCCCGAGGCACCCAAGACGCTCCAAAAGGACCAGGTCGGACGCCGGACAGGCAGGGGCAGGCTGTGCCTCCTGCGAAAGGACAAACAGAAGAGCAACGGCTGGTGGGATTTTTTTCGTCGCAGCCGCAAGCGAAGGCGCAGGCGGCGTAAAAAGTCGACCCGGGCTACGGGCGGAGCCTAAATACCCAGCGAGCGCATTCACGGCTGCCGAGGCTGCCGCCGAGGGATGCTGAGTGGCGCCAGGGGCTGACGGCAGGCTGCAGGAGCTGCCAAGAAAGCCAAGCGGCCGACGTGCAGCCATCCCAGAAGCGAGACCACCGGGAAGACGAACGGTTGGTGGGGATACTAATTTTGTTCGCGAGCGCGCAGGGGTGACAGGCGCGGTCAGGGAATTGCAAACTAGCAATGGCCTAAATCACCCACTAAGCGCGCAGAAGCGGACTACACTGCGACTCAGACGCTGGAGACCCAGAAAAGCTCCAGGCCAACGTGCAGCGCCAAAATGGCAAAGAGCAAGATGCCGTCGAACTCGAAGACCACCAGGAGGCCGCAGAGGGCGATGAAGAAGTTGCAGGCGCTCGACGGAAGCGTTCCAGAACGCCCAAAGGGGGAGCGTTAGCGGAAGCGTCACCAACGAGAACGACGAGCGGGCGTGCAGGCGCTCAACGGAGGAGTTCCGGATCGCCAAAAAGGGCGGGCGGAAGTGGCGACCACGGGCGACTCGCAAGCCCGAGAGCCCAGGGGGCACCCCGCAGGAAGGGGCACGCGGACAACCTCAGGGCGCCCAGAGCGGCCGCGGAGAAGGAAAAAGATGCAGCCTGGAGACCAGGGTCGGGGGGGGCCCCAGCGACCTCATGCACAAAGCTAAGGAAGGCAGCGGGGGGAACCATAGGCGACTTACGCAGGACAAGGACCCCAACTCTGCAGCGCCTGCCTACGGAGCGCATGGACTCACCGAAGACGTTGGCCAGGGCGCGAAGAATCGCGGTGGTGCCCTGTGGCCACGCGCGCCACGGGGGGGCCGAGGGGTCCCGCGGCGGCGCGGGGGCGGACGCCGGGGGGGCGAAGCGGCGCCGAGGGCGCAACGCCGCGAGAGGCCCGAGTGAGCGAGCAGGGTGGCCAGGGGAGGGCCGGCACCCCCACAGGGCGCTCGGGGGGCGGCAGTAGGCACGAGGCCGCAGCGGCCGCGAGCGCGGCCGCAGCAGGGGAAGGGGGGGCGGCGGCTGACGGCCGCAATGTCAAGTAAGGGAGTCGGAGGGGGGCGACTGACAGTCGCGGCGGACGTAGGCGGTGACTGCGGGGGGAAGGGAGTTAGTGGAAAGCGTCCGTCTTGCACGTAGGCGGTGAGTGCAGGGGGAAGGGAGTCGGTGGGAAGCGACTGACAGTCACATTGTAGATTGGATGTGAGCAGTGGGCAGGGGAGAGGAGCGCGACTAACAGTCACGAAGTGTGCGTGAGCAGAACTGAACCAGTCAGGGCGGCCAGGTACGTCGCAGCAGTAACGGAACTAGCAGTACAGGTCTCTCCGCGGAGGATTGGGGCCTGAGCCCTGGGGCAACGCCTAGGGCGGGCCCAGGGGGGCGGCGTTTGACCGGTAAGCGAGAGGCCGCATAGGGGGGCCCAGGAGCAAGGGTCTCCTGGGGGTCAAGGGCGAGCCAGCAACCCCAGCTGGGCGCGCCCGAGGCGGCAGTAAGCGCGAAGCCAGGTTGGCCCGCCGCGTGACCCCACGTGGGGTTGGCCCAGGCGGGGGGAAGGCCCGCCGCGAGGTGCCTGGGCCGGCTTTTTCGCTGGGCGGCACACGGTGACTGGCGCCCGAAGGGCGCCGGCAGCGACAACGGAGCGATGAGGCAGGCACATCCGTCGGAGCAGTCGGGATGCGCCCTGAGGAAGGGGAGTGCCCGCTGACGCGGTTGGGGCCCATTGAGGGCGGAGGTGCGTGATAGGCCTACGTCCAGGGCTGGTGGGAGCTCGCGGCCCGTCTGGAGCCCCCTGGGCTTGCCCGGCGAGAGGCGCCGTCGCCCCATTGCCCCTTGCCTTTGCCTTTGGTCGGGGCGCCTTTGCCCTTAGCCTGGCCAGCGAACTTGTCGCGGACAGCCGCCCAATTGACCTGGAGCTGCAGAGCCTCGCCCATCTCCACCGGGCGGCAGTCGCGCTGATGCCGCGCCCGGAGGAAACGTTCACAGGACCCGGGTTCCTGTCCAGTGGGGCCTGCGCAAACGTAGCCAGCCAGTTCTGGTGGAGTTTTTGTGCGTCCACTGGTGCCAAATCCCGCTGGAGTACTCCCCAGCTCCTTCTGCAGGCGTTCCACTGTCTCGGCGTGGTCCTCGCCGCGGAGGGGGGAGAGCTGGACCCGCTCCAGCGGGGTTTTGCACATGCATTGGCCTGCGCGCGGGTCGTTCAGGCCCTGCGAGGGGTCGGATCGCGCGTCTGCGCAGGGGGGCCAGGGGGCCGACCGAGCGTCTGGATAGGGGGCCGCCCGCGCGTGAGAAATACGATTCCACCGCACGTCGGCCACCCAGCTAGACCAGCCCGTCCACCCGGTCCAAATACCACTGCAGGGCTCACTCCAGCTGGACTCACACGGCCGTCGTGACCGGCACTCGCCCCAACGCTCGCCCCAGCTGCTCTCGCCCCGCGCGGCTGCGTCGACCTTGGGCCGCCCCAGGGCGGGGGCGCCCGGGGAGGGGGAAGCCCTGCGGTCGGCAGGGCTGCCCGCTCTCTCGTCGCCCGCCTCGCGCGGCGCGGAACTTCCCCCCGGGCCGTCCGCCGGCGAGGTGGGGCTACAGAAGCGCCCGAAATGGGGGGCGGGGACAGGGCGACCACAGCCTCCTTTCTCACCGCGGCGGCGGGCGGGGCGGGGGCGGCCTCAGCTTCGTGAGTCTCTTAAGTGTACTATGGTTTTTGTAATAATATTACTATTACTGTTTGGATCACCATTGCCACTAGTATGATTATTACTACTACTACTACTACTACTACTACTACTACTACTACTACTACTACTACTACTACTACTACTACTACTACTACTACTACTACTACTACTACTACTACTACTACTACTACTACTACTACTACTACTACTACTACTACTACTACTACTACTACTACTACTACTACTACTACTACTACTACTACTACTACTACTACTACTACTACTACTACTACTACTACTACTACTACTACTACTACTACTACTACACTACTACTACTACTACTACTACTACTACTACTACTACTACTACTACTACTACTACTACTACTACTACTACTACTACTACTACTACTAACTACTACTACTACTACTAGTTACTACTACTACTACTACTACTACTACTACTACTACTACCACTACTACTACTACTACTACTACTACTACTACTACTACTACTACTACTACTACTACTACTACTACTACTACTACTACTATTATTACTACTACTACTACTACTACTACTACTACTACTACTACTACTACTACTACTACTACTACTAGTACTACTGCCTTGAGTTATCGGTATTACTCTGTTATTATTTCCAATATCAATCTTGATATCCTGATTCATAATATGCTTCTTCATGTTTTCAATACTATTACTGATGCTTTTTAATGACGAATCTGATTACAATTTTTCTCTGATATTAATCTCCGACTCCCGCCTCCCAAAGCTCAGAATCGTGCTGCGCGGCGCAAAAGGACAGGCCCTGACGTAGGTCCGTTCGGAACACGCTATATACGACAGTGTTTGCCCCATGTTCGGGTACTGCGTCTTTGGTCGCGCCAGTGCTTTTGTGGCTGGTTCGAAGCCTTCAGAAGAACTCATGTTTCTCCCAGGGGCAGAGGTCTCTCAGAACCAGTCCCAGACCTAGCCTCGCATCCTGGACGCTATACCGACTTACGTCTCGAGCCGAGCCCAGCCGTGGCGACAAGGGGTCCCGAAGGCAAAACGGGCTCGCCATGTTCGCCATCTGTGCGCCGGGCTTCTGGGCGCCAAGGCCGTCAAAGACGACCCCGGGACGAACACTTTTTGCGTCAGCGGGCGCAAGCGAATCGAAGCTGGTGCAGGTGCTGGTCGGGCTACGGGCGGGACACGCCAGGAACTAATTGAGGCATAGAAGCAGAGGAGGACGCGGAAAAGGCACCCAGGACGAAGACAAGAGACCACCTTGGAAGGGATCGAGAGCTCCGGGCCCCGCGTGTCCAAGAGCGAACTGGCAGTCCGATCTGCGCACACCGCCGCCACCGGTGAGGCTCCGCCGAAGGCCCCCGAGAAGCCTCTGGCCGCCTCCGGGTGCCCGCGCACCAGCACGGAAAGGGGGCCTTCGAGACGAGCGGGGGCATAAGGAGAAGCACACACCTCAGGACCTCAGGAGACCTGTCCTGCAGGGGGCCCTGACCTACCGCCCGAGAGGACGCCAGCAGAGCAGAGGGGGAGGGGGGGGGCGCAAAACCTTGCCGTCGTGCGCTGCTCTATGCCCCTGCGGACTTCTCCACTGGCCCTCCGTTATTTTCCCCCCCAGCTCCTGTTGTGCACGCACTGCTGGTTTGCCCATGCAGTCAAAGCGCATCATACGGATGCGCGGTAAGGATGCAAGGGCCTTGGAGGGCCGTGCTGGCGTTTCCGAATGGGGCTGGACAGCGCAAGCCGCCAAGGATGAGCCGAAGGGGCATGGACGCAAGGGTAGCCTTGGAAAGTTGCTCATCCTTACTATGCGACTTGGCTGTCATTTCTGTGTTCCCGCATGTGCTTGCCCTTTTCTCAGCACGAGCGCTCCGACGCAGCGATCCCTCAGAGCCACAACGGTGTGACGCGAAAAAAAAACGGCCCTCGAGGGCAGGGGACGGCCAGGTGGTCTGAACCGGATGGGGCCCCAGAAAAAAATCGATCGAGAGAGGACGAAGCCAAAGCCGCTCAAAATCGGTGCCCGGACCCCTCCCAGGTTCACTCTGGTGCAGCGATTCAACTCGGATGCGTTGTCGACGACACCAGGGCCCGAAAACAGCCCCTGGAGGCCGAAATTATCCTGGCGAAGGACCCAACCATATGCAGTTGTGAGTATCGCAATTGTGACTATCTTCTTCGGTGGCGCTCCCTACGGGGCCACGAACCGCATGAGGGGTGTGCCGAAATGTGGCGGGGTACACAACGCAAAGGAATACGATAGATCTGATTACGAGAGAAAGAACGCGGGTGAGTCAGAGCGCGAGGGAATCTGAGTATGAATGGGTCTGCGCGCAAATGAATATATTTGCATGAATGCGATCATGGAAACGCCTAGTGTAAGTGCATATGAATGTGAATGGTTCGAGCATGCCTGTCCGAACACACGTGACATTGGGCGTGGCCGCCGCAGGCAGCTTCCGCGGGAACCCCGACGGCAGCGTCCGCACGTCGCGACGCCCATGTCGGCACGCCTCTTGCGAGGATCGCGCCCGCTTTCGGCTCTTCTTTTCCTTCCTCTTTGCCCGCGCACTCCAAAATCCAAGGCTGCGGGCGCAGCGCAGCGCGGAGTCCCCGCGACGCGCGCTGGTCGCCCCGGGCGGGGTCCCAGCGACGCGCGCGGGTCGTCCGCTGCGCGAAGCAGAGAGAGCTGACTAGCTAACTGGCTGGCTGATAGCGGGCAAGTCTCTGACCGCTGGGCAGAGCGACGACGGGCGAACGAGGCGCCGGGCCCCCCGCAGCACGGAGTTCCCGCGACGCGCGCTGGTCGCCCCGAGAGGGTCCCAGCGACGCGCGCGGGTCGTCCGCGGCGCGAGGCCAAACAATTAGTCGGGCAGTCGAGAGAAGGCGCGGCTCGGGGGAGACGCTCCTCAGGTCAGGCCTCGCGGATGAACTCGGTGAAGCCGAGCTCCCTGGCGAGGGCCGTCGCTTCCCTCCTGCACCGCTTCGTGCGCGCCGCAAACTGCTCCAGCTGCTTCCGCAAGCCCTGCGGCGGCCCTGCCAGGAAGAACTCGATGCGCGGCGCCCGCATGAGCAGGAGGTCCTCGTGGCGCGTGGCGCGCGAGAGCAGCGCGTAGAGCTCCAGCCACCAGTCGTCGTCCTCCTTCTTGCCGTTCCCTACCTCGTGGCGGCCGCAATCCAGGATCACGCCTGGGCGACGTCGACCGAGGGAGCAGCGCGCCGGGCAGCCGACGGCCCAGGGCGAGAGTCCACAGGACCGAGAGATGGTCTGGCCGCGGACTGCTCGCGCCCCGGAGGTCTGGCCGCCCCCGGAGCGCCGTTCCCCCGCCCCGTCGCCTTCGCGCATGGTGCGCCCCTGGCACGCCACCGTGGTGATGACCCTGCCGTGCGAGAACGGGAAGCCCGTCCGCGTGACCTCGGAGGTGCGGAAGGTGAACGGCTCCGACGTCTGAGGCTCGATAAACACCAGCGGGCCCGCGAGGTCCCCCGTGAGGCTGTCGTCGTGGCGCTTCAGGTCGTCCACGAAGGGCGCGCTCGCGTACTTCTCCATGCGCACCCAGAACCCCAGCGGCAAGCGCTTCATGTAGATCCTCTTCTCCCCCTCTCTCTCGGCTCTCTCGACGTCGTCCCGATCTCGAGCGTCCACGACGATGTGCACGATCTGCCCCTCGGCATCCTTGACGAGGCCGTTCTCGAGGTCGAGCGTTTCCAGGAGCCGGATCCGCATGCCCACGTGCACCGGGAGCAGCCCGTGCATGCCACCGGTGTTCTTCGGGTTGGCACAGTTCATCATCTTGGCGGCGTCCTTGACGCTCATCGTCGGTGCAGACCTGTCGGCGGCCTGCACGAGGAAGAGAGGCTTCTTTAGGACGTCCGCGTCCCGCTGAGCACGCATGTTCATCCACCGCGCCACGGTGTCCCAGTAGGACCCGATCATGTGGCCGTTCTGGAACCTGTCCTCCCGGAGCCGGCGATCATCGGGTTTCAGTTGCATGGCGTTCCGCGTGGCCCGGATGGCCGGAGGGACCTGCTTCCCCGGTCTGCGCAGGAACGCCATGAGATCCCGGAGCTTCGTGTCCTTGAAGCGGTTGGACGCCTGGAGCTCGAAGCACAGCGGCGTGTTGCAGAAGAGCTTCATCACTGCCTGGTACTCTGGGGCGAGGTTGATGCCCGCCGCCGCCAGCTCCTCGAAGCTGGAGATGAGCGACACCTTGCCTCCCGTCGGCTTCAGCTGCAGGAAGTCCCCCAGGTGGATCACGATGGGCATCCGGCCGAAGGCGCCGCCGACCTGGTCGTACTCCCGCTCCTCCGCGCCCCACTCGGCCTTGCGTCCCTGTGGGGCCACGAAACGTGTGAGGGGTGTGCCGCATGCGGGCGGCATGGGGGTGCTCCCATTGACGCCTTGCGTGACGGGCGGCAGCACTGGGGCCTTCGGTGGAGCTCCCTATGGGGCCACGAAACGTGTGAGGGGTGTGCCGAATTGGGTGTGCGTGACGCATGCGGGCGGCAGCACTGGGGCCTTCGGTGGAGCTCCCTATGGGGCCACGAAACGTGTGAGGGGTGTGCCGAATTGGGTGTGCGTGACGCATGCGGGCGGCAGCACTGGGGCCTTCGGTGGAGCTCCCTATGGGGCCACGAAACGTGTGAGGGGTGTGCCGAATTGGGTGTGCGTGACGCATGCGGGCGGCAGCACTGGGGCCTTCGGTGGAGCTCCCTATGGGGCCACGAAACGTGTGAGGGGTGTGCCGAATTGGGTGTGCGTGACGCATGCGGGCGGCAGCACTGGGGCCTTCGGTGGAGCTCCCTATGGGGCCACGAACGTGTGAGGGGTGTGCCGAATTGGGTGTGCGTTGGGGCCTTCAGCTCCCTATGGGGCCACGAAACGTGTGAGGGGTGTGCCGAATTGGGTGCGTGACGCATGCACGGGCCTTCGGTGGGCTAGCCACACGCCTTCGGTGGAGCTCCCTATGGGGCCACGAAACGTGTGAGGGGTGTGCCGAATTGGGTGTGGGGGACGCATGCGGGCGGCAGCACTGGGGCCTTCGGTGGAGCTCCCTATGGGGCCACGAAACGTGTGAGGCGTGCGCCGAATTGTGTGATGACGATGACGACGATGACGATGATGATGATGATGATGATGATGATGATGATGATGATGATGATGATGATGATGATGATGATGATGATGATGATGATGATGATGATGATGATGATGATGATGATGATGATGATGATGGTGGTGGTGGTGGTGGTGGTGGTGGTGATGACGTCGGTGATGTCGATGATGATCATGGTGATGGCGGTGACGATGATGGTGATGATGATGATGATGACGACGATGATGATGATGATGATGATGATGATGATGATGATGATGATGATGATGATGATGATGATGATGATGATGATGATGATGATGATGATGATGATGGGAGGGGGGAGGAGGCAGCGGGAGGAAGGAAGGAAGGAGAACGCGGGGCACCGTCTCTTCAAAACGAGGACCCAACACCATAGGATGGTTGGGAAAAAAAATAGCCTGCCGAAGGACCCAACCAGTCGCAGATGGGAGTACCGCAATTGTGGGTATCGCCTTCGGTGGCGCTTCCTATGGGGCCACAAACTGGGTGGGGGGCGTGCCGGAAATGGGTAGCGTGGATGGGGCCACGAACCATGTGAGGGGTGTGCCAGAATGGGTGGCGGGGACGCATGGAACGTTGCCGCTGGAGCCTTAGGAGGAGCTCCCTGGGCCACGAACCGTGTCAGGGATGCGCCAAAGTGGGTGGCGGGGACGCATGGGAACGTCGCCACTGGAGCCTTTGGTGGAGCTCCCTATGGGGCCACGAACCGTGTCAGGTGTGTGCCACAATGGCTGGCGGGGACGCATGGGAACGTCGCCACTAGGGCCTCAGGTGGAGCTCCCTGTGAGGCCACGAACTGTGTGAGGAGTGTGCCGAAATAGGCGGCAGGGGCGGATAGGAACGTCGCCACTGGAGCCTTAGGAGGAACTCCCTAAGGGGCCACGAACCGTGTCAGCAAAATGGGTGGCGGGGAAGCATGGGAACGACACTGGAGCCTTAGGTGGAGCTCCCTATGGGGTCACGAACCGTGTGAGGGGTGTGCCAAAATGGGTG
>CAUYUJ010019671.1:381662-389162 GCA_963575745.1 Prorocentrum cordatum
CCAAAAATAATCAAAAATAGAAGAAAAATCCTCCCTGACTGTTTTTTTCTACTATTTTGGAATATTTCCCCTGTAGAGGGACAGGCCCGACTTAAGGATAGGGGCGAACAGCCCAGGGGCGGGCAGTACACGTAAATTCGCCCTGGGAGCTTCGCGGAAGGCATGGACCGTTGGCGCCCCTGGACACATGGTTATTGCCCTCCCCTGGGCCATTCGCCCCCATCGTCGCCCCCGACGCTCCGAGGGCATCAACCGCATCGCCACTGAGGAGGCCGTCGTACGCCCGGCGAGTGCGCTCGAGGTCAGGGATGAGGTTCGAGGTTTTCGGACGTTTTCGTCAGTTCCTGGACGTTGCCCAGCCTCGGGATGCTTTCCAGCAGCTGCGCCTCGCCGGGAACGCCGTGGGGGTGCCCAAAAATCGTCCCGAGCGGCCGCCAGGGGCCCGAGCCCTGGCCCGAAGGCCAAGGCTGGCGATGTGCGCGCAGCGGGAGGGCTCGGCGGGAAGATCCACCAAGAGGGCGGGAGCCGGGAGGTCGAAGGGCCAGGGGGGATCGGGAGGCAACTCCTGGGAGGTCGTCGTGAGAACGATGAAGGGTTATCAGGGCCGTCAAACCAAACTAGGCCAGATTGAACCCTGGACTACGCCCGATTAAGCCGGATTGGATGGGAGTGAGCCAGATTAGGCGAGGCGAAGCCAGGGAGGTCAGATTCCTTGCAATCACCCGGGGATGCGGCATACTTAGGGTATAGTGCTTTTCCTTTTGTCGTTGCACTTCTTTTTTCCTCACTGAGGTTCCTCACGCTGCTGCCCCTCCAGACCTGTCGCTATTATATTGTTGTCGCGTCCCTGCATTCTGCTGCTGCTTTTGCTTTTGAGCCGCCTTTTTTCGTAGTACGAACGCTACGGACCCAGCTGACCCCAGTTTGCCTCCCGTCAGCAAGGATGTCAGAGGGACCGCATGGGGGGATCGGGAGGCAATTCCCAGGAGGTCTTTGTGTGAACGACGAATGACTGTCAGGGCAGACTACGGAGCCGTTTGGCCACATTAGGCCACATTGAGCCCCGGATTGAGCCCAATTAATCCAGATTCAGCAGGAGTACATCGGATTAGGCGGGATGATACCGGATTAGGTCCTTTGCCGACCACGGATGTACCAGCGCGGATGCTGAATCTAACCTTCCATAGGTTGCACTCTGAGAGGAGGGAGCCAGATGGGTCGGGGTCCTGAGCAGGTGCGAAGTTGCGGGGGAACGAGGGGCAGTCCCAGCAGCATACGGCAGGAGGGGATGGAACGCGACGAGCCGGGCGAGGAAGCTGGGCAGGAGGGAAGCTGCGAGAGCGGAGACGGAGGCAGCCTACCTCACGAGACGACCAAAGGTGGTGACCTCTCCAGAGTGGTCGACCTGCTGGTCCGCGGGCCGACCACGTGGGCTCAGAGATGCGTGCGAGAGATCGACGCCGTCGCCGCCGCTGCCCCCGCGCACCGCTGCAGCATGACCGGCCAGCCCCCCAGAAGCCCCCCGCCAGACTAGCCGCTGCTCACGAGAGTCCACGCTGCGAGGCTCCCCCGCCAGCAGCCTCCTCAGAATCAAAGGCGTCCAAGAAGGGGGCGCCAGAGAGGAGAGCTCGCAAATCATGGCTGGAGGCATGTGCGCGGCCCGGGGAGGGGGTGGGCAGGGGACGTGCCGCCGAAAGAGGACGAGGAGGGCATGAAGTCTGGGGAGAGTTCGTGGCCCCGGCCATGATACCCACCCCCCTGATGATCGCCGCCCCATTTGCCGCCCCCGACAAGAACCGAAACTGGAATCGCTTTCAGTCGCCCTCTGGGCCAGCACCCCGAGAGGCAAACTCGCCTGGCCAACGAAGACGAGAGCTGCGGCGGAAGTGCTGGACATGAAGTCGTGAAACAACAAAGGGGTATGGATCTTCGCAAGGTCAGGAGGCAACTCCAAAGCCCGATTTCGGGGGCCACCAAGCGGGATGACTCCGGATCGAGCCAGGGCTTAAACCAGATTTAACGGGACTAACCAGGATTCAACAAAATCAAACAGGAGCATGCCAGATTTAGCGTGTGGTCGACCACGCATATCTACGATCACCGATGCCGGATTCACCCTCCGAGGAGCTGCATCCCCAGCAAGGGCAGGTTCTCTCGGGCAGCAGCGCGCCGAAAACCGAAAAACGGGGGGGCCCTCGCGGGGCCGCACGCAGGCCGCCCACGCGGCACGCCGCGCGCGGGGGAGAGGGCCACCGAGCGCGACCTCTGCCCCGGCAGCATGCACGCGAACGCCCGCCCCGCCGAACCCCTTCCCTCCGCCGCTCACTTGGGGGGGGGGCCCTGGGACACGCAAACAAGAAGGCACTAATGACAGGATTCCCCATATTTCCCCCCATCTTCTGGGTCTTCGTCGTCCCCCGCACGTCCCATGTTTTCGCATATATTCTGGGGAATCGACGATGCATTGAGTCTGCGTGTTTTTTCCCCTCCTGAAATTGGGGGGGGGATCTCGGAGCGGTCTGACGCGCCCCACGGCGCGCTCTGGCGGACCCCAGAGCCCCCGGGTGGCCGCCCAGAGCCTCCCGGGAAGCCCCCAGGGTGGGGGACCCGGACATGTGCACAAGGGAGGGCCCGGCCCAGGGCCTGGTGCAGAGGGGGGAGAGATGGGAGGGGAAGGGGAACGCGGGAAAGGAGGAACGGGGAGGGGGAGAAGTGGAAGGGGAAGAACGGCCAAACAAAAGATAGGAAGGGGAAGGACTTGGGCGACGGGACGGAGCGCGTCGGAGGAGAGGAAAAAAGGGGGGAAAGCTGCCGGCCCAACCATCACCCCCAGTACCCCCCTTCCCCCTTCTCCATGTGCAGCGCAGCCTACCCTCGCACAGCGTATGGACAAAGTGCCGAGCGCCTGTCGACCGAGGCACTGCTGCTGCTCAGCGTCTTTGCAGCGTCCTCTTCTGCATGGTACCACACATGTGCTAATTTTACTTGCAGTTGCTGCCGATGCGCCGTCAGGGCGCGGCTTATTCGTTCGTTCGTTCGCACCCCCCATCATCCCTCCCTCTGGCTCCCCCCCTTCCTCCGCCAGGTGCGCCCTGCTCAGGGCACCCGAGCAGCCCAGGACACGTCGTCAGGAGCCCCAACGCCTTCGGGGGGGGGGGGGGCCACGGCGGCACGGCGCACAGCCCCCGGGGTAGACGTGGCCGAGCCAGGTGAAGACCGTCTCGGTGCAGTGCCTCACACCCTTCGTCCAGCTCACCGCGAGCACGGCGAAGGAGAACAGCCAGGCTACATACAGCATGCGCACGACCCCCGTGGCGAGGTACGTCCTCCCCCGGTGACACTGCCCACACGCACGCACGGAGGAGGAGGAGGAGGAGGAGGAGGAGGAGGAGGAGGAGGAGGAGGAGGAGGAGGGGGGAGGAGGAGGAAGAGGAAAGGAGGAGGAGGAGGAGGAGGAGGAGGAAAAGAGAAGGGGGAAGAGGAGGAGGTACCTCTTCTGTTCGCACGCGGGCGTTCCCCCTGCATCGTGGGCCCTCCACTGCGACGCGGCGCCTGCTCGCTTGCCACTTGCCGACAGCCATCACCCCGCACGCCTTCGTGCTGACAGCGAGAAGCCAGATGTGGCAGCCAGACACGAACAGAGGAGGCGTGGCGCAATGGCATCAGGAGGGCGGACAAGGCACTGGTCAAGGGGCTTGGCCTCTGGCGCTCTACACCAGGGCGAGAGACCGAGCGAGGTGCTGCGAGCTCTTGCATGCTGCACTGCGCTACCTGCAAATGCGAGAGCCTCCCCTCGGCCTCCTGCAGGGTTCAGCACGGCCCATGTCCTGCAACCCGTCTATAGACACGGCGTGCAGCATGACGACTGGGCCTAGGATTGGGCCGGCGAGAAAAAAAACAATGCTTGCGAGAACGAGCCGGAGAGAAGGCGCCTCGGCGACCGCTGCTGTCCGCACCCTCGAGTTGGATGCAGCCGGGGGGTCTGAACTGGTTGGGACCCCAGGGTCAGGAGACGAAACCAAATCCGTTCAAAATCGGGTCCCTTGACCCCTCCCTGGGGGTCCATCTGGTGCGCACCCCGATGCGCTTCTCACGGTCCTGGGGCCCGAAAACGGCCCCCGGAGGCCGGGAAGCCAAAAACCGTCCCGAACCCAGAACCTCGAACCTGCCCGCCCTTCCTGCTGGCTAGAACCAGTGCTGGGCCACCTCAGACCCCCAATGGCTCCAAGGCGCAATGCGTACTCTCGACAAACCAGCGAAGACGGACAGGTAGACGCGCGCAGGTCTGCTCTCCTGGACATCGAAGCGAGCCCAGCCGCGGAGACGCGAGGCCTCCCAGAAGGCCCAACAACGGAGGAGAGAAGGACGTCAGGAAACGTCGGTCCCCGAACCCCGAACGCCCAAACCTCCTCCCCGCCCTGCACCTGCTCGACGCGCCCAGCACCTCGGAGGCCCACTCGCCCCACGCGCACCGTGCAGACGCGGGGCTCCAACGCGTGGACTGAAAGCGGAGGTCTCTGGCGCGGTGCCTTCGCGCAGACGTGGGCCAACGCGTGCCGAGCCGACACGCAGCGTGCTGACACGGACGCCTCGAGCAGGCGCCTGCGCACAGCCGTTCGCGCCCCCGCGAGGCACCTCGCCAGGGCGCAGCCCGCAGCCCGCAGTGCGCAGGCCTCGCGGGCCCCGCCTCTCCCGGCAGAGGCCCTGCGCGCCAGCGCCCGCCGCCCAGGGTTTGCCATCGCTCGGACTTCCATTGCCCGTGCATGTTTCGGTGTCGTACGATTTTGCTGTCCTAGCCATCCTGTGGTGTGGGGTCCTCGGTTTATTTGTTATGTTTAAACCCGACAAAGGAAAATACAAAAAAACAAGCACACACAAAAAAAACGCGTCTCCACTCTTCCTCTCCTCCTCTCCCTCCTCTCTCCTCCTGTCCTTGCTTCTGCCCTCCGCATGTCGACACCGTGTCACCGCACCCCTCACACGTTGTGTGCGCTGATGTTGGCGTCGCGGCCCTGCGCGCAGCGACAGGGCGGAGAAGGTCGAAAAGCAGGAAAAACACGCGCGCGCGACGAGGAGCTCCCGAGCCCTCTGAGGCCGCGCCATCCGGGCGTGGACGGTAAGGGGGCGACGGTGGGTAGACGAGGCTACGGTGGAACGAACAACACACGCCCATACCTATAGAGGGGTCGGAGGGGGGGAGATTGGCTGTGGGTATGGGTATGGGTGCGGTTTGTCGGACCCCGGGGGACGCTCCCATTCGAGCGGGGATCTCCATCAGACAACACGCACCCATGGCCCCGTCCGTCCCCGCGATGGGTATGGATGTGTGGTTTTCGCTCGTCAACTTGTGGAGTTTCGCGCGGACATCCGAAAGTTCATGTTTATGTCATTGTTTGTTTCCCGGGTAAGGGTGGGTTCTACGTGGGTGCCATGGTGGGTGAAATCTAGCCTGATCTAGCTCAGAAGTGGGCTCCAGGTGCCCCAAGCGGCTTACCGGGGACAAGGATCTGGGCCAAGTGAGCAGAGCCCACCTAGCAGGGATTCCTGACCATTTTCAGCCACTCAGAGAATTGGAGACCCTTACAAGCCAGGTCGTGCCAGTCAGAACCCAGATTAGCTAGCATCCACGAAGAACCCCCTATACGGCTGGCGCCGCAAAGATAGCGTGGAACACCGATCTCCCAAAAGTTTTTTGGGGGGGGGTCGGCGGCTCCGAGGCGGCGGACAGGAAGCGGAAGGCGTCGTCTGGGCCAGCAGGCGAGGCTAATTAGCTACAACAGGCAACACACCTGCAGTAATAAAACGCAAAGAAAGCGCGTGTGCACATGCAATAAGCAAAATGCGATCTCCGAAAAGCACGCTATCCCAAAAAATCGGGCTTCCTCCATGCACGCTATCCCTGTGAGGGTATCCCCCTGCGAGGGCCCCATCTGTGCACACTAGTTATCCCCCTGCCAGCTGCCCGGGCTTCTTTGGTGCACGCCTATCCCCAGGGTGGGAGATAGCCGGCATTAAGCAAGCACGGCGGCGC
The DNA here is from genome assembly GCA_963575745.1 of Prorocentrum cordatum. NCBI lineage: Eukaryota > Dinophyceae > Prorocentrales > Prorocentraceae > Prorocentrum > Prorocentrum cordatum. The sequence goes on from CAUYUJ010019671.1 coordinate 387,694, forward strand.
CACATCGCACGCTATGTTTGCAATGCCAACTGGACCCTTGGCGGCGCGCACAAGGAGGTAGGGGAGGGAGGAAGGCTTCTTAGCAGGAGGCTGCTTCTTAGAAGGCCACGGCCTTACATCACAAGGTAAGGCCCGCGCCTTCTAAGAAGCATGGTGCTTCTTAGAAGCCTTCCCCCATCCCCAAGGTAAGGCCCGCGCCTTCCAAGAAGCATGGTGCTTCGTAGAAGCCTTCCCCCATCCCCCTCCCCCATCTGTGCGTGGCCGATACGCCCTTATCGACCCGAGCAGTGATCCGAGCAGAGCAATCCTCACGTGCCACCCGGCGCCTCGCGCGGCTGCTGCGCCGCGGCGAAGTGCTCCGGGTACGTCAGGCACAGCACCGCGCTGCTCCCCGTCCACGCGAGCGTCGGGTACCACGCGGTGCCAGCTGGCAGCCGGCCGCTCCAGACGAAGGTGTGGCCCTTGAAGTCCACTGCCGACAGCACCCCCGCGGAGAGGTGGAACTCCACCCAGTCGCCTACGTGGCGGAGCCGTGAGAGGCAGGCGTCCACCAGGCGGCCGTCTGCCTGGACGTAGTCGATGCGCGGGCCGCTGCTGTCTCCGGTGGAGAAGCAGCAGCGCAGGCTCCTGCCCCCGTAGAACATGCTCGCCTGGGGCCAGGGAGGGTATGCACCAACACCAGTCGATGATCCTCAGAACGTGTGTTAGCGCCAGCGTGTGCTGGTCCACCGAGGCCCTTCAATATGATGCAGGCGGCGAGACGAGGGCCGACACAGGCTGTGCGCTATCGGCAGGGCCGAACGAAGTAAACACACGCTTGGGCAAATACACGTCCTGAGGATCATCGAACCAGGCCTCCAGGGGCCCCTCTGGGACCCAGGCCCTGGCGCGCATCAGCTCCCCGCCAGGCCGAGAGGCCGTCTGCACACCCGAGACATGCCCAGAGTGCACCTGCGGACGCCTGGCGGTCAGTGTACACCGTTCCTTCGCCCGATCGGCCGGGGCGTCATTCCGCCCCATGATGTACGCGTAGCCCTCCTCCATCGCCTCCTGGCTCGCCGCCTCACCAGCGCCGGTGGAGTCCTGCGTGATGCCCAGGAGCAGATCGCCCCGGGGGCTCGCGGAGCTCGTGGAGCAACAAAAGACCACACATGAGCATCCACTTTTGGAGGTCCGCGCGGACTTCCCTGGGTCGGCGCTGCAGCACCCCCTGCCCCAGGCCACCCCGCAGCGCGCCAACGGAGGCGCCGCAAGAGGTGTGTGGGGAAGGGGGTCTGGCGCCGACCCCCAGAGATCCGCGCAGACCTCCGAAAGCTTACGCTCATGCGGCGCGGTTTGCTCCTCCTGCTCAGCACCACCCGCCAGGCCGCCTCGGAGTCCGCGGTCAGCCTCAGGTCCGCGATCGCCACGGCGCCGGGGTGCCAGCCGCCCCCGCCCCTCACCGCGCACGCGTCGTCGCCGTGGATCAG
>CAUYUJ010019671.1:401662-419162 GCA_963575745.1 Prorocentrum cordatum
AATCTGAATCTGCGTATGACCCCACTCCGCTGGGTCCCCCAGCGGCCCTCGAAAGTGGCGACAGTTTCGCAGATCGCAGCCCCCCAGGGACGGCGAGGTCTAATCCGAATCTACGTATGACCCCACTCCGCTGGGCCCCCCAGCAGCCCTCGAAAGTGGCGACAGTTCCGCAGATCGCAGAAGCAAGCTGGCACGCAGCAACGAGCGAGAAGCAACACGCAGCTGGCACGCAGCAACGCAGCAAGCAAGCACGGGAGAGAGGAGAGGAGAGGAGTCGCGACCGCAGCTGCTCTATTCAAAACGAGGACCCAACACAGGAGGGTTGGGAAAAAGGGGAGGAGAAGGAGGAGGAGGAGGCTTTTTGCTATTTTCGGCAATGGGCGGCCCCCCCAGGGTCCCAGGATTTTATGAAGAAAATCAGATCAGGATGAAAAACCGGTCCGAGGGGAATGGGTCGAGACCTCCAGGGGTCGACGCTGCGAAAAAATCGCGACGTCGGGGGTCTGGGGTCATTCCCCTCCTCAAGGGTTCTTTGCGAGGCTCGGGTGAAGCCGCCTCTGGGGTGCGCCCCGGCAAGGCCACGTCCCCTCGCCTCTTGAGACCCCTCTGGGCACGCCAGCGGGCACCTGTCTCTCCCCTGTCTTCCGGCGCTTGCACTCTTGGACCGCGACGATGCTCCACAACGTGCTGCCGAACACAAAGGGAAGGAGCGGAAGAAGGACGGAACAGGAGTGAAAGGAGGAGGCGAAAGGGAGCAGGGAGAGAAGTGCTCGCCACCAAGGGCAAATTCGTCAGCCTTGCAACCATGCAGCGAGAACAAAAGCTCTGGGGGGGGGACTGCCTGCGGGCGGGCTCAAGGCTCAAGAAAGCGACCACGAACCAATTTACGGGCGGCACGACGTGCACGGCACGGTCGTTTGATCTCAACAATGCGAAACGCAGATAGAAACAGCATCGACATACAAGGCAATGGATGTGAGCTCATGGTTGCCAGCATGACATCCAGAAGGAGGCCGAGGAGGTGGAGGAGGAGGACGACGACGACCGGAGGAAGAGAGGAGGAAGGGCGAGGGACGAGGACGACTAGGAAGAGTTTTTCAAGTCATCGGGCGCAAGCGAGCCGAAGCAGGTGCAGGCGCCAGTCGGGCTACGAACGGGACGCCCTGAAAGCTAAATTGGTAGTAGGAGGAGCAGCAGAAGCAGAAGAGTCACCAGCAGAAGGAAGGGGGAGGGGAAGGGAGGCGGGGGAGGAGAAAATGACGCGATCCAGGCTGAGACGGAAGACCTACCCAGCACGCCCCCCGCAGCTGTCCGATCGGCGGCTGCCGCCCACACCCCGAAACCCACCCAGCCCACCCTTGGCTTCTCCTCCGCCTGCTGTGGGCCGCCTCCGCATACTACGATCGCTTCTCCTCCTCCTCCCTCCTTCCCTCTCCTCTCTCCTCCTCCCCTCTCCTGCTCCTGCTCCCTCTCCTGCTCCTGCCTCCTCCTCCTCCTCCTCCTCCTCCTCCTCCTCCTCCTCCTCCCCTCCTCCTCCCCTCCTCCTCCTCCTCCTCCTCTCCTCCTCCTCTTCCTCCTGCTCCTCCTCCTCCTCCTCCTCTTCCTCCTCCGACTCCTCTTCCTCCTTCTCCTCCTCCTTCGCCTCCTCCTCCTCCTCTTCCTCCTCCGCCTCCTCCTCCTCCTGTTCCTGCTCCTGCTCCTGCTCCTCCTCCTCATCCGTTTCCTGCTCATGCTCCTCCTCCCCATCCTTCTTCTCCTCCTCCTCCAGCTCTTCCTCCTCATGTTCGATGGAACATATATTCGAAACCTAACACATTTGAGAAGGATTCTGCCCCCCAGGCTTCCGAACTCAATGTTGCTTTCTGTATGAACGGTGGTTTCGACGGTCGAATAGTTCTGTTCACTCAAGCCCCCTCCATCGCCGCACCCTCAATATTTAGGGCTTCTGGGGGAGAATCTGGCGCCGCAGGTCCATCTTGTTGTCCATGTACGATCCTCCATCCCCTTCTTTATAGATAACCCAGGTTCGACTGACCACCATATGTCTCGGTTGGGCGGGCTGGGCATTTCGCCTGGGACTTCCGCCCCGCATGTGACTCCGAAGCGTTGGCAACAGCTACATGGATGGCGGGTAGGCCACAATGTGTTTCTCGCCTTACGGTCGCGCACATCCGTCTGAGAAAAACTTCCACTTTTACACGGGAGGAAAGGGTGGGTCAAAATGTGGCTCTCGCCTTAGCGCCGCGCACATTCGCCCTCAACGCTTCCAACACTTCCACGGATGGAGGGGGGGCGTTCTCAAAAAATGATTCTCGCCCTGACGCCGCGCGCACTCGCCATTAAAGCGTCTAGTAGTGATATGGAGGGAGAGCGCCTCCGTTTAAAGAAGTGGCTCTCGCGTTAGCGCCACGCACGCCCGTCTTAGAAGCTTCCAATCGTTTCACGATTTGACGGTTTGGCTTTCAAAATGTGTCTCTCGCCTTAGCGCCGCGCCCATTCGTCCTGAGAGCTTCCAGCAGTTACACGGATGGAGAGCGGTTGCTCGACCAAACAAAACCTTCGTGTGGGACTCCTTGCGCAACAGCTGCATGGATAGATGGCGGCTGTTTTCAAATCGGGGATAGCGCTCTTGGTGCTACGACAGCACTATCCGGCATTTCGAAGGCACGCAGTGAGGGCGGCTCGTTCTCAAGGGGGGGGCGCTCGCTGGACCCTTCCTCTGACTTTCCGGTCCTGCTGATCCTGCCTTGCCGCCGCCCCTCCGCACAGCAGCAAGTCGTTTGCAGCACGGGGCCCCCGCCCGAGCTGCGCAGGACCACGGGGCGCTCGTCTTCCAAGGGGGAGCACTCCCCGCAGAGAGAAAGGGAACGACTGCAGGGGCTCACGAGCGAGGGGCCTGGGAACGGGTCGGCGCGCTGCAGCCCTGCTGCGCCTAGCGCGCACCAGCGCCAGCCAAACTCGGGCGGCAGGCGAGGCCCCGCGCCGAAGATGACGGCCTCGCCTGCAGGCACAGACCCTCTCCTGGCGGCCACCGCGATCCCCTCAGGGTAGCGAGGAGCAGCCCCAGGGGAAGGCCGGCGCAGAGGGAGAAGCATCGAGCTCGGATCGGCGATACACCAGCGATAGATCGGCGACAGGCCCCCGACAGCGAAACCGCACGTTGATGAGCGGTGTGGGCTATCAGGCCCCAATCGGCGAATGAATGGGCGATCGGGGGTCGATGCGTACCCCCCTGAGCCTATCCCTCCTTAACGTTGCCTCTGGGGGGGCGGGGGAGGGAGGAGGAGGAGGAGGAGGAGGAGGAGGAGGAGGAGGAGGAGGAGGAGGGGAGGAGGAGGAGGAGGGAGGAGGAGGAGGAGGAGGAGGAGGAGGAGGAGGAGAGGAGGAGGAGGGAGGAGGAGGGGGAGGAGGGGGGGAGGAGGCGGGAGGGAGTAGGGGGAGGAGGAGGAGGGGGAGGAGGGGGAGGAGGAGGGGGAGGAGGAGTTCCTGCTGGGACCCCCCAGGCCGCAGGCAAGAGGGCCTGGTCGGGCGACAGGGGGGGTCTTCAAGGGGGGTTCGCAAACCAGCTCACGTGGCCGATTTCTCCAGCGCCCCCCAGCGCCGGAGGCGCCAATGTGCAGTCAAGGTGCTGGAGCAAGGACCACTTTGGGCTCAGGAGGGGCTCTGGTTTTCGGGCCGTCCCTCAGATCTAGGTCGAGGATACCCTTCGTGGCCGAGGCGTGCCGTGGCCAGAGAAGCCCATTCGTTCCTGCTTCGGCGTTCCTTCTGGTAGCACGATAACTGTACATCGAGGAAAAAACGCCTGGCGGCGGGGCCGAGACTGGTTACACGCAGCAAATCCCGTACCCCCCCCTGCCCTATCCTCCCTACGTCCGTCCGAACCAAAGCCCGGGCCCCCGACGTCGTGTTTCCTTCATGACGTGGACGCCCAGAGGTCTCGACCCCTTCCGCGGGGCCGGCTTTTCCTCCTGGGTCGTTTTGTGACGGTCCCCGGGCCCAGCCAGAGCCCCCACAGGGCAAAAATAACAAAAACCTCCCGTCGTGATTCTTGTCACGACGCGAGGGGGTCTGGGTCCGTCCCACCCCAGAGGGAGGCAGGAGGAAGGGGAGGCAACGCTTCTGTCCGACGGCCGTCCTGCCCCGCCACACAAAGGGGTGGGCGCGAGGTGGGCGCGTGGTGGCGCTCACAGGCCCCAAGGCCACCGGAACCCAAGCAGCGAAACGTGCGAATCTAAACCTGGCGCCACACATTGGGTTCAGGCCCGTCAAGCAGCTCTGTACGACCACGCTTCACCACATTGTGCCTCTCGCCGAGCCTGGAAGAAGAAGTGCAGGGTGGAGGCGGCCAGGAGGTCTGAAGTGGATGGGACCCCAGAAAATCGATCACGAGGGGAGGACGAAGCCAGATCCTCTCAAAATCGGTCCCTGGACCCCTCCTGGAATCCATCTGGTGCAATTTTTCACCCCGGATCTGTTTCTCAGTCCTGGACCCCGAAAACGGCTCCTGGCGGCCAAAACACGCAAGAAAAACCTTCCCGAACCCAGTACCTCGAACCTTCCTGCTGGCCGGAACCATTGCTGGGCCACTTCAGAACCCCACACAGCTCCAGTGCCAGGAGGATTTGAGGGAGGCCCCGCTTCCGCCCGCCGACCGTCCTGCCCCGCGTCCACGTCCATCGGCCCGGCGCCGGCCTCCCCGCCCGCCGCGGCCGGCGCGGCCCGCAGCAGCGACTCGAGCGAGCGCTGCCTGTGGTCCGTGCGCACGCGCACCGGGTTCAGCTCCACCTTTCGCCGTGGCTGGGCGCGCGGCTGGCGGAAGGCGGCCCCTCGAAGACGGATGTGGCGGCGGCGGCTGCCGCCGCGGCCAGCGGCGGTGGTCCACTGGCGGCGGCGCGGCTGCGACGGCGGCGACGACGACGACGGCGGCGGCGGCGGCGACAGCGGCGGCAGCGACGACCACGACGGCGGCGGGGCGGCGGCGGCGACGAACGACGGCGGGGCGCGGGCAGGGCCTGCCACGGTTCCCAGAGGCGATGCGTGCGGTCGGCGGGGCAGCCAGCTGAGGACGGCTGGCCGCTGCCGCCGGCGACAACGCAGCTCTCGCAAAGGTGACGACGACGACGACGACGACGACGACGACGACGACGACGACGACGACGACGACGACGGCGGCAGTTGCGCCCGCGGTCGCGGCGGTGGTGGCCGCAGCGGCGACGGCCGCAGCGGTGGGCGGCGGCGGCGGCGACGGCGGCAGCAGCAGTCAGCTGCGGCAGCGGCGGCGAGCAATGACGACGACGACGACGACGACGACGACGACGACGACGACGACGACGACGACGACGACGACGACGAAGCGCACGAAGGACCGGCCGCGGCTCCTGGAGGCGAGCAGTGGGGTCGGCCGTCGGCGGCGGCGACCAGCTGCAGCCAGCTGCAGCCAGCTGCAGCCAGCTGCAGCCAGCTGCGGCGGTGGCTCTGAAACCGCGTGCGTGAACTGTTCGACCCTGAAGGACCTCCACCCACAGAACCTCACAGACGATCGCGACACCATCTTTCATGTCAGTCTCGCGCCGTGGGCTGCTTGCCGTGGGAACGCAGGGCCCGAGAAGGGCCCCCTCGAGGGCGTTCGACCTTGGACGACCGCGCTGGCGTCGCCGCCGCGCCCAGGCGGCGCGAACCTGCCATGCCCTCCGTCTGATCCCCATCGGTCCCCGAGACAGCCCCGCGGCCGCGAGCCTTCTTCGGCCCAGGCTTCTGCGCCCCCGCTGCGTGCGGCGGTTCCCTGGCCCCGGCAGTGGCCGCGAGCGGGCCGCCGCCGCCGCCGCCGCCACCGGCTCCGCCAAGCTGGCCGCCAGCGCCACCAGGCGCCGCAGCCGCGGGGGCGCTGCCGCTCAGGGCGGGCATGGGGGCAAACGTCCTCGGGTGCTGCCAAGGCCCTGGCCCGGCGTGTCGCTGGCCTGCCGGCCCATCTTGGAGTCCCCCGGGACTCCCTGGGTCTCGAGAGGGGAGTGCTCTGCTGAAGGCCCCTCTTGGTGCCCCTCCTCAAGAAGCCAGGGGCCTGCGCGGGCCAGGGCCACCCCCCCCGCCCCCCGACGCCCGCCGATGTCCGCGAGCCGCCCTGCTTGTGCAGCTGGGTCTGCAGCGCCTCCTGCAGGCTCTCCGCGATCTGCCCCTGAGGGGGCGCCCCCCGCCGCACATCGAATTACGCCACGCCTGCCGCAGAGGCAGGGCGCGGGCCCCTCCAGGGCGGGGCCGCGACGCGGCAGCCTGCGGAGACCCGCGGCCTGCCTCACAGGAGGGCAGGCGCGCGAGGTGCGAGCATCGCTTAGTCGATCCCTATCCCCAGTGGCGTGGCCCTGGCCCCGCTGGCCGATTTACCCAACCAGGTGGGGATGCCTGCCTGCGCCTTCGGGCTTCGCGGGGCCAACCCCCCCTGGGCGGGTGTGCTGGTGTGGCTGAGAGACCATGGCAAAGTGGGACTGGGGATGGGTGAGACGAAGCTGCAGGTGGGGCCCCCCCTCTGGCCTCGTTCAGGAACTGGACCTCGTTCTTCGTCGGGTGCACGTTCACGTCCAGCGTCGCGGCGTCCAGCTCGAGCGCCAGGTACACCCAAGGGTGCTGGTGGCGGGGCAGGACCGGAGCGTAGACGCTTTCTATCGCGCGCCGGAGTGGGCTGCACTCCACCAGCCTGTTGTTGATGAACAGCACAAAGGTGCCGCTCTTGGAGGTCCAGTTCGGCCCAGTGGCCAGCCCCCTGAAGGAGAACTTGTACTCCGCAGAGCTGAACTCGAACGGGAACAGCTCCCGCCCCAGCCCCTGGCGAGGAGCCGAAATTCGGTGCGTACGCCCGCCGTGCGCCCGAAGGGCCACCGAGCCAAGCAGCGGACGGGGGCACAGGGCGACGAACAAGGGAGCAAGCAAGACACGGGACAGCGCGACAGACCCTGGCCTTCATCGTCCTCTCCTCCTCCTCCTCCTCCTCCTCCTCCTCCTCCTCCTCCTCCTCCTCCTCCTCGTCCTCGTTCTCGCCCTGCTCTTCTTCTTCGTGGCTGGGCAGAACCCGAAGGTCCCAGGAGGCCTCTCAGAAGGCCTCTGGAGGACAGAAGGCTGTGAGGAGCACCTCAGCATCCGGCCCTCTACCCTCGACGACGACGACGACCACGACCACGACGACGACGACGACGACGACGACGACGACGACGACAACGATGACGACGGTGGACCGCGAGAGCCTAAGGGTCCGTTCACACATCTTTAGGGGGGAGACCGGGCAGCGTCCCCGTAACCCCCTGGCTCGCCACGCCGTCGTCGTCGATTTCGACGCTTTCTCCCGACAGCTCTGTGGAGAGTTTCAGGGCCTCAGATTAGAACCTGGCTGGTGGGGGCAGGCCCCGCAGACTCGTCCGGCGTCGGCCAGTGAACTCCGCAGCGGCCCGCCGGACCCGGCAGCGCGTGACGCAGCGCTCGTCTACGGCGCGCCAGACCCAGAGCTCCGACGTCGTGTTTTTTGTTCGAAGCGTGGACTTGGAGTACAATGTGGGACCTGCTTTCGAACAGGAGCATTCCGTAGACGGATCGACCCTTTCTCCGACCTTGTACTGCCCCGAATGCATCGGTCGCGTTGTTAGTAGACGCATCCACTTCGAATGTATCTATACTATACACGTTACGACACCCACTGTGTCTGTAGACGCCTGTGGCTAGAAAGTGAAAGCGGTATTTGGCATATGCCCCAAATATTGAACTTCGAGAAGCAAATAGACTTTGCCATCCAAACGTGGACCCCTGGAGGTCTGACTTTTCCCCCGGGGCCCGCTTCTCCTTTTCCACGGCCCCGGGGCCCGGCCAAGGCCTCCGAAGACCGAGAATGGCGAAAGAATGCCCATCGTGATTTTTCCACGACGCGAGTGGGCCCGGGTACGGTGTGTTCATGTCGTGACGACTTCGGCGTTGGTTTCTGCCACCGCGGGGACCGCCCTGCCTTGAGCGATCGGCCGTTTCCGAAACGTCAGATCGTTCAACGTCGACCGATTCTGGGTGACCGGCAGCGTTCAACGTTGAACGCAGGCGGAGGGGTCGCCGCTGGTCGACACGCGAACCTACCGTACGATGGCGCCCAGGCTACAGACCAAGAGTCACATCGTCTCTTCGGCGCGCGCGCGAACGGCCGCGTGCATCCGCGTCCGCGCCGCGTGCGAGCGCGACCGTGCACGGCCCAGCACGTGCGCGCGCGCGGGCCCTGCCAGGCCACTCCGCTACTCGGGTTCTAGGCCCCACGGGCCCTGATCACTGGATGCTGGACTCTTCCAGTAGATCGGTCGCTACCGATGTCGCTTCCAATGCTGGTGTCGGTCGCGATCGACTCGCTTCGAGATCGGTCGCGACCGAGTTGGAGTGCCGATCGGACGCCACCGATTCGGCTATCCGATGCTCGGGGGGCGGGTGCCTCCCGATTCCCCCACGCCTAGACAACAAGCACGACGGCCAACTGTTCGCTCTTTTCGGCCTCTGGGAGCCGCCGCTGGGCCCTAAGGCCGTCGGAAAACGACTCTCGGGGTGGAAGGCCGGGCCTGGGAAACGGGTCGAACCCTCCGGGGGTCGGCGTCCCGCAAAAGTCAGGACCTCGAGGAGAACATGCTGCTACGCATGGCATGAATACCTATGAGAACGGTCAATGACGTGAGGCAAGGATGCCTCTTGTGATTTTGAGTCGGCCATGATGCCGACTCGTGCTCACCCTTCCCGTCTTCAAAGGACGTCGCATCCCCTTATGGTGGTGGGATGAGAAGACGGACCGCCACCATCGGCACTGCACGTACGGTGTCAGGTTCGTGGGGATTTGCACCCGCGACTCCTGCTGGATGCGGCTGGATCGATGCCACGGCTGGACGCGGATCGGAGAACCGGCTGCACGCGGATCGGAAAACCGTGCAGGATACACCCTGGGACGGCGACGGCCCAGGGACAGACTCTAAGCAGAGTTTGGCCCAGAGGGGGGGGGGGCAAGGCGAGGGGACGGCCTTCAAAGAACGCAGGAAGGGAGTCTTGAAGACATCGGCCGCCTCCTCAGAGCTCTCCCAAGAAGGTTTCTCACAGCAAGGCTTGGCGGGCGGCGCGCACAAGGGGGTAGGGGGAGGGGATGAAGGCTTCTTAGAAGGAGGCTGCTTCTTAGAAGGCGCCGGCCCCACATCTATAGAGAAGGCCAGGGCCTTCTAAGAAGCAGTGTGCTTCTAAGAAGCCTTCCCCCCTCCCCCGACCCGCCTCTGCGCGTGTCGGGGGCGCGCAAACATGGATTAGCGATCCATAGATTTGGCGCGCCACCTCCCGAAAACGCGGCCAGTGCCGCCTCGGTCGGCGGCGGAAATCCGCGATTTCCCATGGAAACGGGACCCGTCGATAATCCACACCCCCTTGATCCATGTTTGCGATCGCCTGATTCTAAGAAGCAGCGCGCTTCTAAGAAGCCTTCCCCCCTCCCCCGACCCGCCTCTACGCGTGGCTGAAGGGCGGGAGGCATTCTGAGCCTCGTTTGCGCGCCGCCGCCGAGTCCAGGGTAACGTCGTCGCGAGGGGGTCCTTACCCTTGGATCCAAAGTCACGACAAAAATGCAGCTCAATAGAAATCACGACCGGAGCCCCAGACCCCGTCTTTCTGCTGCATCTTTCGAACCAGGTCGATCTGCGAGGGTCCTGAGGACCGAAATGAGGCGAAATCACCGGGCGAGAAAAAATTGCGACGCCAGGATCTCAGGGCACGTCTGCGCCGTTCCCAGACCCCCGACTTCATGACTTTTCACGCCGACGTGACCCCTGGAGGTCTCCATCCATTCCCCTGGACCAGCTTTTCATCCTGAGCCGTTTTTGATGGTCCTGGGGCCTGGCGAGAGCCCCCCGCCGAAAACTGCAAAAACGAAAAAAACAACAAAACCAAACAAGAAAACTCGCGTCGCAAGGTTTCACGACGCGAGGGGGTCTGGGTGTGGGGGGGGCCCTGTGCCCCACACCTGGCCGTAGATCACGCTGACCACGTCGCGCGTCGAGGGCAGCTCCCCGGGAGCCCCTGGCCCCGGAGTGTGCAGCTCTGCCACCGCGCCGCCGGCCTTGCGGCAGCTGAAGGAGACGGCGGGATAGTGCAGCGAGTAGCGCTGGATGACCTCCGAGGGGGGCAGAACCCCCTCGCGTCGCGAGAAAAAGCACGACGGGGAGGTGGTGGCTGTTTTGGGCCTCTGGAGGCCCTCGTCGGGCTCAGGGGGACCGTCCGAAAACGACTCGGGATGAAAAGCAAGTCCCAGGGAGTGTGTCGAGACCTCCAGGGGTCGGACGTTGTGGGAAGAAAGCATGATGTCAGGGGTCTGGGGAGAGGGGGGAGCTGGGGGACACGGCCGCGTCAGCTGAAAGGGAAACCCCGAGATCATGGCGTCAAAATTTTGTCACGCCTGGCGATATCGCCCTACTTCGGGCCCCGGGACCCTCGCGGCTCGATCCGCCTCGAAACATGCCGCAGAAAAATGGGATCTAACGGTCAAGAACTTTTGCTCAGCGTGTCGCTGCGACAGCCCGGGCGACACGCTGTGCGATGCGAGCGGATAGCGTGCCGCTCCGCTCCGCTCCGCGGGGCGGGGGGTAGGGGAAGGCCCGAGGCGCTAGGCGCTGGGGAAGCGAGACGTGGACAGCGTGTCGCGCCGAAGCGTGGGGGTCCAGAATCCGTGGAGCGACACGCCATCCACAAGTTCCCGACCGCAGGGCTCTGGTCCTGATTGTCGGCTATTTCTCAACTTTCTTGCGATGTCGAACCTCACGGCCAATTTAGAGGCCTCCCACATTGGGTCGGAGCAGATGGGGTCGGAATGTGGCTCCGCACCGTCGATGCATCGGCGACGTCGGCGGTGCATCGGCGACGCCGGCGCGGAGGAAATATCGGGCCCCACGTCGAGCCGCATCGCCGATGCATCTGCGATGCGGTGCGACCCTCCGACCCCACCTGCTCCGACCCCATATGGGAGGCCTAGACTCGGCGGCGAGCGAGGGGGGAAATGAGAAGGAGAAGGCCTTCTCAGAAGGCTCGGAAGTCCCCCGGCCTTCTGAGAAGTTTCCCAAACCTTCCCCGAAGACACAGAAAACTTCTCAGAAGGCGCGAGGGCTCCTTAGAAGCCCAGCGGCCTTCTGAGAAGGCCTTCTCCTTCTCAGTTCACCCCCTCGCTCGCCGCTGAGAGGAGGTGCAGGGAGGAGGACGGGGGGACTTGGAGGGGGAGGAGCAGGGAGCAGGGAGCAGGGAGGAGCAGGGAGGAGGGAGGAGGAGGAGGAGGAGGAGGAGGAGGAGGAGGAGGAGGAGGAGCAGGACGAGGAGGAGGAGGAGGAGGAGGAGGAGGAGGGAGAAGGCCTTCTCCTTCTACCTCCCCCCCCCTCGCTCGCCGCAGAATAGACGGCTGGAGGCGAGGCGGGAGGGGCACGGCGGGAGGCGAGGCAGCGGCGCCCAGGGGGGGGGGGGAGCGGCGCCGACGCGGGGCGACCTCCAGGACCTTGTTGTGCTCGATGCTGTCCTGCAGGGCCCGCTCTCGGCTCGGCCGCCCCGGCATAGGCCGGCGGGCCGTGGCCGAGGCACCCAGGTCTCTGGATTCACCCTGCGCGCAAGAACACAAAAACACTTCCTCCTCCTCCTCACCCTCCTCCTCCTCCTCCTCCTCCTCCTCCCCCTCCTCCTCCTCGGGGCCCGCCTCCGGGCCCAAATGGGCGCGGCTGGAGCGGCGGCCGGGCCCCCGTGCATTGCGGCTTAGTTCGCATGTGTATACCCTGCAGCTGCTCTCCTGCCAGCGCAGTCACTCTGCCTGGCCGCCGACGTAACGAGTGCGCAAGGGCACGCCGACTGGGGCCCACGCAGGCTGACACAGGGTGGCCCGGGGGACAGGGAGGCTTGGCGTACGGGGAACTTGCGCCTCGCACCCCGCGACCAACAGCCGCCACGGCTCGAGCTGCGTGGGTCCCCTGCTTCGCCCGCGCCCGCCCGTACCCAGGGCGTCAGAGGACAGGGAGGTGTGGGGCGCACCATACTGCTTCGGTCGCGATCGGCAACGACCGATCGGCACTCCAAATCGGTCGCGGCCGATCGCGGCCGAGCTGTCGCGTCCGATCAGTCGCGACCGAGTCTGAAACAGATCAGTCTCGACCGAAGCCAGAGTTTGAAGCAAGATTGGTAGCGACCGATCTCGTCGGTCGCGACCAAAGAAATCTGGCATCCAACGATCCGGGCAGGACGAGAGCAGGCCGAGGGAGATCAGCCTGGCCTTGCAATCGAGCGTCCATCTGCCACGCTTGAGTCCCGCCGCTCGCTCCCCAGGCCTCCGCTTAGAAAGCAGCTCACAAAAGCGTTTGGTCGTCCCCATGGCGCGCAAAACGGACAGAATGCGTATCCCTCACATGGCACTATCGGTCGCGCTCTGTGAGCGCTATTGGGCACTATTCTCCTCTCCGATATACATTGAATCCAAGACGAGCGGAAGCTTCCGTGACTTGCTCTGTAAGCCTCCACGGCTGTGGCGGGCCGAGCGGCCGCGGGTCTCCTTGCTCAGCGCCTGCCGCCGCGTCGGGTTGTTGTAGAAGAAGTCCTCCGCGACGATCGTGGTGCCGCGGGTGCCCGCGCACGGCCGCACGGGGCTTGTGAGCTTGCCGTCCGTGTACTGCGCCACGCGGGCGGCGGAGTCCGCGGCCGTCATCGTCGTGACGGTCACGTGCGCGACGTGGCTGATGGACGCGAGCGCCTCCCCGCGGAATCCGAAAGTGCCGATGCTGGTGAGGTCCTCGTACTTCCGCAGCTTGGAGGTGGTGAAGCGCTCGCACAAGATCGGCATGTCTGCGGCCCGGATGCCGTGGCCGTCGTCCTCGATCCGCAGCATCTTCAGGCCCCCGCCCTTCACCGTGATGGCGATGTGCTGGCTCCCGGCGTCGAGGCAGTTCTCCATCAACTCCTTGAGAGGGGCAACGTTAGGGTGGACCGGCTCGCAGGGGGGAACATCGAACATCGAGCTGGAATCGGCGGCTCATCGCCAATAGGTCGGCGACAGGCCCCCGATAGCGAACAGGCACGTTCCCGGACGGGTGGGCTATGGGGCTCCTGTCGGCGATGAATGGGCGATTGGGGGTCGATGCATCCCATCCTGAGCCTATCCCCCGTGACTGCCCCCTGGTTTTCGGCTCATAACTCGGGTCTCCGGCGGCTGTTCGGGACGATTCGGGCACCCCCAGAACGCCAGCAGCCAGGCGCAGCTGCTGGAGCGCATCCCAAGGCTGGGCAACATCCAGGAACCCACGAAAACGTCGGAAAACCTCAGACCTCATCCCTGACCTTGAGCGCATTCGCCGGGCGCACGACGACCTCCCCGGCGGCGATGCGGTTGATGACCTCGGATGGGAACGTCCAAGAGGAGGGGGGGGGCCGCAAATCATGGCCCGAGGCATGCGCGCGGCCCGGGGGGGCCAGGGGGCGCACTGAAAGAAAAAGAAGAAGAAGAAGAAGAAGAAGCAGAAGAAGAAGAAGAGGGCGCAACGAGATCTGGGAGACAGCAGGGCCCGGGCCATGACATCCACCTTCCCCTTGTCATCGCCCCCCCCCTCTTGGCCGCCCCCGATGACCGACTCCTCCAGCTGCACGATCTGCCCAGGCCCAGACCTGGCGGCGGCCTCAGGAGCTGCGCCGCCCGCCTCCCCAGCGGCCTCCGCCATGGTGCCCACCCTGGCGGGCAGCCCCCGCGGGTGCGGCGCCCGCGGCGGGGCAGCCCGAGGCCCCCTGAGGTCTGGGCCCCTGAGAGCCTGGCGTCGCGATGACTGTCATGTCCGGCGACTGCGCCGCTGCGCCCCGTCTTGGAGTACGGCAGGTAGGTTCGTGCGGCGTCGGCCCGAGGCGCGCGCAAAAGGTTTCGGACCCCGCGTCGATCGTTCAACCTTGAACCGATCGCGGCCCCGATCGTTCCAGGTTAAATCCCGTCGGGTCAGGTGGCGTCAGCGCGTCCACCGGTGCTTCCGCTTGAACGCCTTTGTCGGCGTCGCCAGCGCGCCATCGCCGCATGAACCTACAGTACCAGGTTGGGCCTGCTCTAGCGCAGGAACATACCGTAGACGGATGTTCCCGTTCTCCGACCTTGTGCTGCGCCGAACGCAATGGCCGCGTCGTCTATAGACGCGTCCACCCCGAAGGTGTCCGTAGACGCTTGTGGATAGAAAGTCAGAGCGGTATGTGGCTTAGGCCCGAGACATGGGCCTTGTGGAAGCAGGTAGACTTTGCCCTCCAACCTTTTCCAGGCCCCCGGGGCTCTTGCCGCAGGAAAGGTGGGGTCTGGGGCGGGCTCGGCACCCGGTTCCTGCGATGTTCAATGGAAGAACATCCCGATCAAAAAAAACATCAACAAAAATTGACAAGCCCCCGCACAACCCAGATAACTGGTGTTGATTGATGGCGACAAGACGATCTACCCAGGACAACCCCTAGGACAGCCCAGGGGGGATCCGGACAACCCCACCGGACAACCCCCCTTTAACACGGCTCCCCGGGGCTTTCCTTCCATAAAATATGATACGATGTTGCACTTTTGTTTGCGACGTCGGATCTCAGGGACCCTCTCGCTCGATTGGGCCACCCCGGAACCGAAGCCCGCGAGCCTGCTGGGCGAGGGGCACCGCTGGCCGAGGGCTTCCGCACCGGCGAGGGGTCGGAGACCCCCCTCCCTGCGCCTTCTGGCCCCGGGGCGGCGCCCAGGCCCCCGAGACGGACCAAGAGGGCTCCGAGAGGCCCTCCTGGAGAGCCCGAGGGGGCCAACGTCGGCTTCCCCATGGCTTTTGCGAGATTTTGGAATGTTCGCTGCTCGGGGTTCCGCCCGCCGCCCGCCCAAGGCGGCCCAAGAAGCCTCCAGGAGGCCTCCAACAAAGCTCCAAGA
Source organism: Prorocentrum cordatum (assembly GCA_963575745.1). NCBI lineage: Eukaryota > Dinophyceae > Prorocentrales > Prorocentraceae > Prorocentrum > Prorocentrum cordatum. Next base: position 416,586 of record CAUYUJ010019671.1, read on the forward strand.
CAGCCCAAGACACTCCCGAGAGGGCCTCAAAGAGTCGACCCAAAAGGGCCCAAAGATCGACTCCCGTGGCACCCCTGAGGCCTGGGGCCCCTGGAGGGCGAGGCCGGGAAGGAGATCCAGACGTCGCGCAAGTCGGGACCCACTTGCGCAGCTTTTCGGCCCAGCGCCCTTTGAAGAGGCGACCGATGAGGGGGGGAGATCCCATGCAACAACAAAAACAACTCTAGGCTCAGGGGGGGGGGGGGGCGACAGGCCCGAGGTTCGGATGCTTTCGTCGCTTCTCGGCGGCTTCTCAACCTCGGGGTGCCTTCCAGCCTTCCAGCAGCTGTGCCTCGCCGAGAGCGTTCTGGGGGCGCCCAAATCGCACGAGGGCGGAAGCGATGGCAATCCGACGCCGATGACGGGAAACCGAGCAGTTTCTTTCGAGGGCTGGCCAGCCCAAAACCCGAGATCGCTGCTGGGCGTCCGTACCAAGGCTTTTCAGGGCAGGCGCTGATCCCATGCGTCATATCAAGCCCCGCCCAGGAGGCAGACCAAACATCGTCCCAGACATCCGACGATGTGAGTTCTCAATGCGCGGCCCCAGGGGGCCCGACCCAATCCCTGGGGGCAGTTTGCCGTTCCGGGCCCATTCTTGATGGTGCTGGGGCCAAGCAGCGGACCCCAGAGGCCGAAATCGAAGGGAAACGCGCAGATTTACAAATCACATTGTCGGAGATCTGTGGCTACCCACCAAACCACCCCAACCCGACCCGAAGTCACCAGCGGGGTGGGCACTCCAGAACATTGAGGAAACACGATGGAGCCCGTACGCACATCCCCCAACCGGAAACTTGGAGCTGTCTAGGGCCTTCGGGTCGAGTGGGGGTGGCTTGGTATGGTACGTAGTGAATCTGGGGTCATCTACGTCACCATCACGCTCCACCGACCGCTCTGGGGCCACGTGCAGGCGACGGCAAGATGATACGACATCGAACTGCGTCGAACAAATACATATAACCCCCGTCCCCCCCAACCCAAAGTTGACGGGGTTGGATGCGAGGCAACGCGCGGGGGACTAAATATGGACACTTCAACTTTGGGTTTGGGGGTGAGGGGGGGCGAGCCACATGTATGTTGCAATTGTCGTTGCCATCATGCCTGATTGTCTTCACGCCGTCGGCGTGGACACTTTTTGTCTGGGCACCAGAGGTCGGCTCTGGCTCCCCGACGGGCCCTCGGCCGCGGAGCCCAGAGAACCTCACCCGTGGGGGCGGGGGCCTGGCTGCTCGGGAGGGGGAAAGATGCGGCAGAGGGGCAGTAGGGCGCCACCTACCAGACCACCCCAACCCAACCCGAAGACCCAGATTTCGGGTTGGGGGGATACGGGTTCAACGTATATATTTTTTTCAACGTTCCATGACGGCCCCCCCCACAGGGAATGGAGAGCAAATTGGGGCCTTCGGGTTGGGTCGGGGTGGTTTGGCGGGTGGTGAAGGGCAGGACCTCCGGAGTGCGCGTGTGCTTTCCGCCCAGGATCTGCCAGGGAGCAGAAAAAAAGTCAGGCCAGCGCTGGGCTCCAAGGGGCCTGCTGGAGTGCCAGCCAGAGCAACCCGAGCACAGACCCGACCCATCAGCCGAGGAACTGCCGCCTCGGGGGCCCCGTGGATCGGGTCAGTGCTCCGGCGTCCTGGGCATCACCGGAAGGAGCTCGGCCGATCCGAACGCTGACCAGCCCGTTTTGGGAACGTGTATGATGTGCGAGACTGATCTTAAGCCAGGGTCCGCCCTACTAGCGCCTATTAGCGCCTACTAGCGCCCTCATCGATGTCCCTCTTAGCGCCTACTAGCGCCTATTAGCGACCACGAATAAGCAGTAGTATACGTTAACAGCCAGGAAAGACAAATGCTTAAAACGATTCTCACGAATTCCCAGCAGTGCTCATCAGCAACAGTGCTTCTCCGTTGCTCAAGTTGCTTTTCAAATTCCCGCTGCAGTGTTCATCGGCAGTCTCGGCATCATTGTAGTCGCTAGTTAGACTGAACTGGAAGCTTTGCTGGACGATCATTTCGCGACTGCTTATGTACGGTACTCATGGTTTTCATTATGGTGTTCCTCGCGATGCTCGTCTGCGTCATTTGTGCGCTACGGTGTGATGTACTTGACGTTCTGCTGGCTCGCCGGTTGGTATCTCATGTCGGCACGCCGCGTATTGGTTTGGCCACCAATAAGCCAAAGCATGACCGTCATTGCAGTGGGTTGCCCTGAAAAGGAAGCAATAACGCTACGTTGTGGTTCGTCTCGTAAAATTTGGATCCCAAGAATTTCAAATTACGCCCCCTTCTCTGAGCAAAGAAAGAGAGCGGCACCCACTCTCCGGCAGCACGTCTCCCTGCTCATGCGCAGGTCCCTCGCCGTCTCGCAGCGCTGCAGCTCCACCTCCGCTGGCCGCTCGACCCGCCCGTTTCTCCATCCGATCTCCCCCGTCCCAAAGCCTTCCTAACTATGGTACGGTCGGGAACTTTTGATTAGCGTGTCTTGGCAGCGGCCCCCGCGACACGCTATGCCTTGCGAGTGGATAGCGAGTCGTTCCGCTC
>CAUYUJ010019671.1:424162-496662 GCA_963575745.1 Prorocentrum cordatum
TCAGCGTAGAGCAGATCGGCTCAGCGGGGAGGGCGGCCGTAAGCCCAGGTGAGAGGTCCCAATTCTCTGAGGGCCGGAGGAAGCACACCGTACATGTGCGTCTTGATCTGCACTGTCGTCACACATCGGGAGGTCGGGACCTTGCGCCTGGAGGCGAGAGCATGAAGGGTGCAGACGGTGGAAGAACAGCTCGCGCGTCTGCTTCACAGCCGTGAGGCGCTCGTTGCGCCACGCCCCCTGCGCCATGCGTACAGCATGTAGTGGCACGGCACGTTCCTGGGCGAGTGCGGCAAACCGCTAAAACGCTGCAGAGCACTGCAGATCGGCGCAGGACCCGCAAAAGCCGATCTTCGGACCCCGACCCTGCGCAGCAGTCCCGTCCCATCCAGGAACGTGCCTGTGATTCGACGGGCCATCCACCCTCGGGGAGGGGGGGCCGCACGGCCTGCTCGTCCCGGCACGCTGTGCGTGCTGCTCCTGACTGCCCCAGGTGCACCGGTCTGACGCCTGTCACCTCAGGAATCGGTCCTTGAAGCTCGATGCTCCTCCCCTCCTCCTCTCCCTCCTACCGAGGCTCGACCAAGAAGAGCGCCCAATAACCTCGAACCTCGATGCTCCTCCTCCTCCTCCTCCTCCTCCTCCTGATTCTCCAGATTCTCCATAGATGACGGGATCCTCGACGCCTAGACGCGAACAACCAGCCAACGAGGGTGGGGCAGGCGGCTGGTCCTGGGCAGTGCAGCTGGCCTCCCAGCAGCACGCACGGCCAACAAGACTCTATCCCAGCCGCCTGAAATCAACACTACGCCCGAAAAACCCTCTGGTAGACGGGTCGACACCTCCTCCTCCCCCTCCTCCTCTCCTCCCCCCGACCTCCTCCTCTCTCTCTCCTCCTCCTCCTCCTCCCCCTCCTCCTCCTCCTCCTCCTCCTCCTTCTCCTCCTCCTCCTCCTCTTCCGCATGCCCGTCGTTGGACTGCACGTGCCCGCCCCCCCTGGCGGAGCGGCGGTGGCCACATGAAGCGGCGCGAGGTGCCCGTGGGGCCGCTGCGGAGGTTGTCCGAGTTGGCCTGCGGCCGGGGCCGGGGAGAAGGGAGGAGGGAGTACAGTCGGGGCGTTGACCTAAGGAACCCTAAAGAAGGAACGAGGCCCCTTTCTCCCATAAGTTAACCTTCGATTTCCCATGGGAAACCTCAGGAGAACCGAAGGTACACTGCAGAACAAGCAAGGAACACCGAGCCCCTCCCCAACGAAAAGGGTTCCTTCTTCAGGGCTCCGACTGTAAGAGAAGGAGGAAGAAGACGGATCGGATCAGATCGGCTGTCCACGAAGGAGGGGTTCGGAAGGCTCTGCGGGCGGTGCACGCGACCAAGCGCGGGCACAAGCTCTTCACGGCGCAGCACACTGTGGATGGTTCATTGCTCAAGTGGCTGCTGGAGTTGAGATTCCGCAGCCCAGGAGGACGGAGTGACGAGCTACAGGAGGACAAGCCGCGCCAGCGCAGGCCGAAGCGCGCAGAGCGCTGAGCAACCGAGCCCCAGACCCCCATCGGGGCAGCGAGGCTCCGAGCCCAGGCCCTCTCGAGGGCCGCCAGTTGTGTTTGCGGTGCCACCTTCATCCACAGCTTTTGCCACTACCCCCTACCATGGCGGGGGCTGCGCCTTGTGGACATGTGCGCCTGCTCTCCACTGTGGTGGTTGTTGTGGGAAGTCGTTGTTTGGCATTGCATTGGCATCGAGACTCGCCCCACGGGTGCCTGCGAGTCTCGCGCGGTGAGCAGAAGCAGGATGAGACGGAGAGGAGGGAGAGGAGGGAGAGGCGAGGGGGCAGAGGGGAGAGCGAAGTGCCCCCAACAGGGAGATCGGTTTCTGTTCGGTTCGTGTCGCACGTGCGGGCGAGGCGAAGCTGCGCGAGGGCGATGATGTGCGGGCACCTGCTGAAACCAAATCGGACAAGAAGTTGGGATGACATCTCGCGGTGGGGCGTGGGGTTGTCCCACGGGTAGTCCCGTTGTTGTTGTTGTTGTTGGTGTTGTTGTTGGTGTTGTTGTTGTTGTTGGTGGTGGTGGTGTTGTTGTTGTTGTTGTTGTTGGTGTGATTGTTGTTGTTGTTGTTGTTGTTGTTGCTGTTGTTGTTGTTGTTGTTGTTGTCCAAAGGCTGTCCCGTGGATTGTCCCCGTGGGTTATCACGTGGGATGTCCCATGGTTGTCCCCTGGTTGTGCAAGAGGGTTGTCCCGGGGGATGCCATGGTTGCCCCGTGGGTTGTCTCATGGTTGTCCCATGGACAGGTGATTCTATGGTAGTCCCATGGTTGCCCCATGGTTGTCACGTGGTTGGCCCATGGCTGTCCCGTGGGTTCTCCCTGTTGTTGTCTGGGGTTGCTCTATGGTTGTCCCGTGGGTTGCCCCGTGGGTTGTCTCGTGGATTGTCCCGTGGATTGTCCCGTGGATTGTCCCGTGAGTGGAGAGTTCCCTATATGTCCCGTGATTATCCCGTGGTCTGGCCGTGGTTGCCCCATGGTGATTCCGTAGTTGTCCGTCGGTTGTCCCTTGGGTTGTCACGTGGGTTGTCCAGTGGGCTGTCCCATGGTTGCCCTGTCGTTGTCTCGTGGGTTGTCCCGTCGATGTGCCGCGGTTGTCCCATGGGAAATGCAAGCCGAAATTCATTACAATTACAAACGATATGCGAATGGAAATGAAAATGTACAGGCAATCCACATGCAATTCAAATTGGAATCGAAATGGACATCGGCATGCAAATCACAAATGTAACACTATTGCAGATGGAAACGTAAATCGTCACGTAAGTTTGAACACCAAGTCGAGTTGCAAATCGAAATTCAAACTCGACCTCCCTCCCTCCTCCCAAACAGAAATAAAAAACTTATCACCCGAAGGGTGATATGTGAGGCCATGATCATCATCAGAATCTTCCTCCCCCTACCCCTCGTCGGTCTCTTCCTCGTCCTCCTCATCCCCCGCATCCTCCTCCTCCCCCTCCCCAACTTCCTGTTCCTCCTCCTCCTCCTTCTCCTCCTCCTCCTCCTCCTCCTCTTCCTCCTCCTCATCCTCCTCCTTCTTGGCACCATCCTCCTCCCCCTTCTGGATCCCGAGAATCCAAGCTTTCTGAAGTTTGGGCCTCTTCCGGCCTCGAGGCCTCCAGAGGCCTCCGGAGGCCTTGGGGACCTTGAGGACGCGCAGGAGCTGGCGAACAAGATTCTCCAAGGATGGGCCGAACAGGCAAGGATGCAAGACCAGCCTCGACGGAGTGCCGCATTCTTCCCGAAGATCTGACGGCGTGACAATGGACGCCGTCGTGAAAGGTCACTGCCAGAGCTCACGACCCCGCCTGTCCGCGGCACACTCTGGAGCCCTATCGGCCTGTGAGGCTCTGGGGGCCCGAGCTGGTGCAAAAACATCAATCGTCACATTTGTCACGACCCCTGGACCTGAGGGCTCACCTTATACAGAGCAACAAAACATCAAAAATAACACCTCCAGGAGGTCCCCGTGGATCTCCTGTGTCGGCGCTGAGAATCCCCTCCCCCGCCCCCTTGCCCTGGCGCGCGGAGGGGGGACCAGCGCTGACCCAAGAAGTCCGCGCGGGACTTCGAAAGTGTGTGTGTGTGTGCGTGTGTTCATGTGTGTTTCCGCCAGCGCAGTCACTCTGCCTAGCCGCCGACGCAAAAAGTGTGAGAGTGTGTGTGTGTGTGTGTTCATGTCGGTTTTGTTGCTTGAACCCTGCGGCCCTGGGAACCCTCGACCACCGATCGGATATTCGATCCTCGATGCTCGAGCCTGAGCACTGAATCCTCGCCCCTAAATCCTCGACCCTGAAGCCTGATCCTCGACCCGCGATCCTATCCTCGACCTTCGACCCTCGATCCTCCATCCTCGATTCTCGACCTTCTACCATCGACCCTCCACCATCGACCCTCGACCATCGATCCTCGACTCTCGACGCTCGAACTCGACCCTCGACCCTCGACCTCGTCCCTCCAACCGCAACCCTCGACCCTCGACCCTCGAACCCTCGACCCTCCACCCTCGACCCTCGAGACCCTCGATCCTCGATTCTCGACCCTCGACCCTCGACCCTCCGCCCTCGGTCCTGGACTTGACACACCCGAAATTTGTACCGAATAGATTGGCACTGTTGTGCAGGCGACTTTTTTTAATCAGATGGACAAAGTCCGCGGCGACGCCAACATCGAGTCCTGCTCAGATTGGACAGGAACTGCTGTCGGTTTTCGTCCCGATTCTTTTCGTGCCCGTCGACCATCGATCCTCGATCCTCGACCATCGACCCTCGACCATAGACCCTGGACTGAGAGTGGCAACGATGGGGGGAGCAGATCAGAGGGGGAACTCGACGTGGAATCGGCGATGCAACCCCGATAGATCGGCGATAGGTGCCCGATAAGGAGCCCACACTTTCCTGGACGGGGTGGGCCATCGGGCCACTGCCGGTGATGCATCTCCCCCTGATGCATCTCCCCCTGAGCCTATCCCCCCCATCACGTTGACTTGTCTCGGTTTCCGGGTCGCAACTCGGGTCTCTGGCGGCCGTTCGGGACGATCGGGACATCCCCAACACTCCCTCGGCGAGGCGCAGCTGCTGGAGCGCATCCCGAGGCTGGAGAACGTCCAGGAACCAACGAGCACACGAGAACGTCCACAAAAAAAAAAAAGTCTCGAACCTCGAGCCTGTCGCCCCCCAGGAGCCTGCACCCCCCTGACGTTGCCCCTGAGACCCTCGACCCTCCTGCACCGCCCAAAGCAGGGACGAGCTCGCCCACGGCACGCGCGGCAGCCACCCTTCACCCTTGACCCTCGACCCTCGACCTCGTCCCTCCAGCCGCCACCCTCGACCCTCGAACCTCGAACCTCGAATCCTCGACCCTCCACCCTCGACCCTCGATCCTCGACCCTCGACCCTCGACCCTCGACCCTCGCCCCTCGATCCTCGATCCTCGATCCTCGACCCTCCTGCACCGGGGAGGGGGGAAACCAATAGGCACCGACACCGCTACTCCCGGACCTCCCCCCGGGTGCGCTCTGACCAGAATCTCGAGGCGAATCCAGCCGTGGCGGCCAGGACCTCCCAGGAGGTCCAAGAAAGGGTAAAACGAACTTCGCGAAACTCAACACAAGTTTTGCTGACCCCCCCTCGCCCCCAATTTTAATGTTCAGTTGCGCGCGCGGCACGGTCCGCGGACGCCAGCGAAAATATCGAAAGCGCGTGCTTCGGCATCAACGCTGAAACTTGGGGGCCTGGGGGGGCCGACGCGGCGAGGGAAGAGCTTGCGTCAGGCTCCGCGGACGGAGGGAAGGGGATCAGTACCCGTTCTTCCTGCGGGAGGGAGCGCGCCCGATGCACGCGCGGCAGCCAGAACGGCGGCGGCAGCTCCGGGAAGTCCGCGCCCAGGCGCTGCCACCGCAGCTCCGCGCCGAGGCGCTGCCACGCGCCCTGCGCCTCTGCGCGGGGGCGGGGGCGGCGTCGAGCCCGCCCGGTTCGGCTCGCCCGACCTCCGCCCAGGCTCTCAGGGAAGCGTGAGCGACGGAACAGGCACGGGTCTTGCGCAAGATGGCCCAGCGACCTCACGCGGCGGCTTACGCGGGCCACTGGCGCGGCACGCTGCACTGGAGACGAGGGCGCTCACGCGCGACCTTACGCGGGACTTCATGATGTGATCAGCGCTGGGGGCTGCATCGTGCTTCGCGAGCCGAGGCCGCCGGACCTCGCACCTCGCGGTACGCGGTGCGCCACGCGCGGTCGTCACCTTCGCGCCCTCGCGCGCCGCTCCTGGAGGCCGCGGCGGCGATCTGGCCGAGGCCGCGGAGCTCGCGAGGCGCTGTGTCATCTTGTCGAGCCCTGCGGGCGCCCTGGGCTTCCATGCACCGAGGCGAGGGGGGCCACCAGGAACTGAGCACCCACCTCTGATTCTGCAGCACACCCTCCAGGATCAGTCGGCATCGCACCGGGAAATCGGATCGATGCGGAACTTGCGTCGGATCGGGCTGCACCGGCACGAAACCGAACTCGAATCAGATCTGCCGCGCCAGGATGCACAACAGCGCCATACGAGCACTGGGCCGCGTCGGACGTGAGATGTGGAGGGAGGGAGGAGTGGCTCCTCTTCCATCCTCTTCCATCCTCCTCCTCCTCCTCCTCCTCCTCCTCCTCCTCCTCCTCCTCTTCCTCCTCCTCCTCCTCCTCCTCCTCCTCCTCCGAGGGGGGAGGGGGGGGAACCCCCCGAGCGCGCACTCTGAGCAGGCGACGCGCGCGCGCGTGCGTTGCATAGCACCCGCCCCGCCCTCTCTGGCGTCCCCTCTGCGCTCCTGCAGCGGCCCCCTCCCCCCCTGCTGCCCGCGGAGGCACCGCGAACGTCGGCCCACCGGCTCGGGCCGAGGCCTGCTCGACCGCGTGCCACGTGCAGCCCCCCCTCGAGAAGCGGCGGCGGACCCCCGGGGCCCGCCCCTGGGCAGCTACGGCACGGCGCGCGGCACCGATGCTCGGCCTCTGCCTGCCTGCCTGCAAGAATTGTTTTTTGCAGTAGATCGGCTACAGATGTGGTTTGCCCCAGAGATGACAGATTCGGCGAAGCTGGAGCAAAAACACAGGAGAACAAAAGAAAGCAAACAAGTTCATAGGCATACGAACCTTCTACACATTGCTTGCATATTCTACGGAACAACTAATTCGGGGGTAAATCAATTATGTAGTCGATCTCTTACTCGATGAAGGGAGATTCTTACCTGGACGACCGAGGAGGCCGAATGGTTAGAAAGCAACTCACGGAGGCTTCTGGTCGTCCCCACGGCGCCCAATAGCGTGCCTAATCGCGCGCAAAGCGGACATAATGGATCTCCCTCGCATGGCGCTATTGGACGCTACGCTGTGTGAGAGCTACTCGGGGCGCTATTTGGCGCTATTGGGCGCCATTGCGCGCTGTTCGCCGATGCACGCACCATCGACGGACACAGGCTTCCGTGCGGACACAGGCTTCCATGATTTACTGCCTAAGAATGGGCGAAGAGGTGCGAGGCGGGAGCGTGCTGTCAGGGGCCATACTGGAGGAGGCACCGCGCCCAAGCACACCCTGAGCCCGGGACGGCCTGCCTGGTACCCCCTTCGCCAGGGAGGGGCTGGGCCGGCGCAGCCCCCCGAAGCCCCGCGAGCAGCACCAGCACGAACCTGGACGGAGCTCGGCGCGGGACCTCCCCACCCCCACACGCCTGGCGGCGCCTCCGGGGCCGCCCTGCGACGCTTGGCAAAGGGGGCGTCGGGAGGGGGGTCCGGCGCCGACCCACGACGTCCGCGAGGACCTCCGAAAATTTGTGGCCGTGCCACTTCTGTTCTCCATGGGCAAGACCTGGAGGCCGTCCAGCCAGGGCTGCAACAGACGGGGTCGGAGACTCGAGCTGCGCTGCCAACGCATCCACACTGCACCAGAGAGGTCAGATTGGAGAGGCACGGGCTCCAGACCGTGCCGCACAACGGACGCATCTGCGAGGCGGCGCGATCCTCCGACCGGTCCACTGCCCAGACCCATCTCCCAGACCGCGACGCGAGGGGGTCTGGGCCCTCGGCCCCACCACCACCCTGGCCCCGTCCCTGGGGGTAGTGCTGCGTACCAGATCCGTTTTTGATGGCCCAGGGGCCCAACAACGGCCTCCAGCGGCCGAAATCGAAGAAAAACGCCCCAGATTGAAAGAAGTCCCATCGTCGGCCGTTCGGGGCGATTCGGGCACTCCTGGAACGCTCTCGGCGAGGCGCAGCTGCTGGAGAGCATCCCATGGCTGGGAAACCACCGAGCATCGACGAAAACGTCCGAAGACCTCGAGGTCTGGGCCGCGAGCGACCAAGAGGTGGGCGTCCAAGAGGGGGGTCACAGATTATGGCTCGAGGCATGTGTGCCGCCTCGGAGGGGGAGCAAGGGACGCATTGAAACAAGAAGAGGGGCCATGAAATCCAGGGAGACAGCATGGCCCCACCCATGATATCCACCTCCCCCTAGTCATGACCCCCCTCTTGGCCGCCCCGACTGGGGTCGAGCTAGCCGAATCAGGCTGGCTTCCGTACCCCGCTGCCGCTTTTTGGATAGCGTGTCGCGGCGGCGGCCCTGGCGACACGCCATCCCTTGCGAGCGGATAGCGTCTCGCTCGGGCTGAAGGCTGGGCAATGCTCGGGACGTCGACGCCTGGTGACTGGGCAATGAATGGCGTGCCGCGCCGAAGCGTAGTGGGCCAGAACCGGCAGCGCGGCTCGCGAAGCCAAAGCTCCTGGCCGCACCCGAACCAGGCGTAACCGAACCAGGAGGGCTCCACGATGAAACCAAACCCGCTCCAAATCTGTCCCCCAACCCCTCCTGGGCTCCATCTGGTGCAATTCGTCACCCCGAAACCGTGTTTCTTCGTGGCCTCGGGGCCCGAAAACGGCCCCTGGGGGCCGAAAAAGGGAAGAAACCTTCCCGAACTCGGCGCCCCGAGCTTGCCCCCCCCTCCTGCTGGCCAGAACCAATGCTGGGCCACCTCGGACCCCCAAACAACACCAAGCCGAGCTGCACTTGGCGGCGCGCAGAGGGGGAAAGGGGGAGGGGGGGAGGCTTCTTAGGGCGAGGCTGCGTCTTAGAAGGCGCCGGCCTTACACCTAAGATGAGGCCCGCGCGTTCTGAAAAGCAGCCGCCTTCTAACGATCTACCCCACCGAGGCAGGCTCCCGGGCCCCCCCTGCAGCCTCCTCCCTCTCGGCGCCAGCCGCGGCCCCGCCGCGGGCGCGGCGCGCGGCGCCCTGCGACGCGGCGGGCTCCTGCGGGCCGCGCGGAAGCGCCCGCGGCACCCGTCGGCGTCGCCCGTCCCCCCCCCCCGCCGCTCTGCTCGGCCGTGCGCAGGCCCTGGGCATGATGGGACGCCCAAGGCCATGGTGGCACGATGTGCCCCTGCTGGAGGCGCACGTCCGACCCGAACATGTGGCACAGAGCCCTGTAGCATGGCCAGGGCGCGCCCGCCATCGGAGCTTCTACGATCAGATGTTCGAGCGCGCACGTCGCCCCTGCGCGGCCGATGCACATGGTGCAAGTAGGCTTGGGGTGGTGCCGACGTGACGAAAGACGGTGATGTGCTTTAGTCGGTAGCGCCGGCGTGCCCAGATCTGCGACGATACGACGTCTTCGCTCCGGACGCTGTCCCAAGACCTCGGCCTCTGGACGCAGGCGCGAGGGTCCGTACGGGCGGGGCGCGCCAGGGGCGGGGCGCCTGGGCAAACCGGAGGAGAAGAGGGCGACCGCGGAGGAGCAGAGGTGGTTGGCCAGTGGAGAGTTAGCCGTTGCAGAGCGGAACGGCCAGGCGAAGAAAGACCAAAACACACTCAGACCTATGGGGAAGAGGAGCGGGGAAGGGCAAGGTGAAGGTGCTACAGGTAGGGGTGCGAGGTGTCGGACCCCGAGGGGGGTTCGCGTTCGAGCGGGAACCCCCACGCGACAGCCCACGCCCGAGGCCCTCCCCCTAGAAATTGCACCCCGAGAAATCTTGAGGTTGCATAGGTATGGGTGCCAGGTCATGGCTCATATGGGCAAGAGTGACCTTCCTAGACCCCCTCGCGTCGTGAAAGAAGCACGACGAACTGCTTTTGGCCATTGTCGGCCTCTTCGGGCCCTCGCCAGGCCCTGGGACCCTCACAGAAGGAGGAGGGGCAAGATGAGGAGGAGGAGGTGGAGGAGGAGGAGGAGGAGGAGGAGGAGGACCCCCTCCCCCTCCCACTTATGGTGGTGGTGGTGGAGAACACGCCCACCAGCGCAGGCCCCACGTCTGCGCGAAGGGCGGGGCGCGGAGGCAGCCGAGGCCGCCCTGGCTCGTCGCCGTCCCCGCCTCCAGGAGGCCGAGGGCTCCTTGCAGGCGCTCGTCCTCCAGGCGGCCGCTCGGGGGGAGAGGCCAGAGGCGGCCCGGGAGCAGCCCTGGGGCCACCGAGGGCTCACCAGAAGGACCGAGGGCGCTCGCGGAGGTCGCCGAGGCGGCCCAGAGGCGCCCCAAGAGGTCACCAAGAGTGCACCGTGATGCCCAAAGAGCTCAGGAGCTCCCGACGAGACCCTGAGACAGGCCAAAGAGGCCCACCGCAGAGGCTTCCACGAGTGCCGAAAGATGCTCCCAAGAACATCCCTCCTTTGAAGCCACAGTGCCCAATACTGGTTAATACATCGAAGCGCCAAAAACCTGTACATGTGTATAAATGTGCATAAAAAGTGTATAAGAAGACCTCATTTGCTCAGAAAATCCCCCCAACAGCAAAACACTGTAACAACCAAAAAAACTTGATAGGACCTGAAAGCAACCGATCGTGACCCAAAATTATCCGGTGGAAACTCCAGGAGGCGCCACCAGACAAGAGAGAGAGAGAGGGGGACCCCACGAATGTCCGAAGTCAGCAGACAATGGCCTTGCGAAGGCCGAACACGTCAGAACACTACGCTCACGCGAGCAACCAAAAACCTCATCGACCCCACCCCCATCGACCCCGCCCCCAGGGCAGGCTCTCCGCTGCGGGCCACCCTTTGCGCGCCCCCTGGCCCGAGGACAGCCCCAAGACACCGAAGCTCACGCGAGAGAGAAGCGAGTCGCGCATGTGCTCGCGACGCCCAGAGCTCCGGGAGGCCACCCCTCCCTCGAGGCCGCCCCCGCCCCCCCGGGGACCTGTCCTGGGCCGCGCTCTGGCCAGGACTTGCGTGGACCAGAAAGCATACGGCACCACCCCGCCTACGGCCCCACGGGCCGCAGCGTATGCCAGGACGTCTGGCGTGGGCCTTTGCATGGTGTGCGCAACGGCCCCCGATGGGCCGTGGCGAAGCATGGAGGGCCGCAGGTGGGGTGGCGTCGTCTGTGTTTGGGTCAGGACATTCGGGCGGGTGTGGCGAGGGGGGCCCAGCGCCCACCCACGACATCCGCAGGGCCTCCGAAAGTTTCGGGTTCTGCCGCTTTTGACTGGCCACCAGACCACCCCAACCCAACCCGAAGACCCGAATATCGGGTTGGGGGAGTACGAGTTCCATGTGTGTTTTCTCAATCTTCCTGGACACCCCCCCACTGGAAATAGAAGGCAAATTGAAGCCTTCGGGTTGGGTTGGGGTGGTTTGGTGGGTGGTGAGTTTGGGGGTTGCCTTGGGAAGGAAAGCCCCTTGAAAAACGTTCAAGGAGCTGCATCTGGGACCGACCCCCTGAGATTCGACGTCGCGAAACAAATCGAGGCATCGCCCAAGATCAAGACTGGAGCCCTCGACGCAATCACCCCACGGCATATTTCGAGCTGGATCAGTCCAGGAGACCAGGCATCCAACGATGAGATCTGTTCGATGCACGGCCCCAGGGGTCCCGACCCCTTCCCTGCGGGTAGTCTTTCGTCCCCGACCCGCGTTTGATTGTTCTGGGGGCCGAAGACGGCCCACAGAAGCCGAATTCTGGCAAAAGACCATTGGCTCAGCTGCCCCGATACACAACACGCAACACCTAGCGTATTGACACGGAGTGCAACACGCAAATAGACTGAAAAAAACGTAGGTCTGGCGCGATGCGTTCGCCAACACGTGGGCCTACACGTGCCGAGCCAACACGCAGCGCGTTGACACCGACGTTCTGAACACGGCACGTGCTGCGTTTTTCAACACGGGCGTACCAGGGCAGCGAAGACCATCGGAACTTTGGGAGCGCGCGCCGCGGAAGCCGCCCTCGCCCGCGCGGGAGGAGAGGAGCCCCGAGCCCCACGGCGCAGCGCCCGGAGGACCGCGGCTCCGAGACTGAGCCGCCCAGCAGCCAGGAGCGGTCCTCGGAGGAGCAAACAAACAGCACAAACATAGACTTTCGGAGCTCCGCGCGGATTCCGCCCCAAGAACTTACACCACCACCTCCACTCCCCCTTCCTCCCTCCTCCACTCTCCGCTCTCTTCGCTCCCTCCCGGGAAAGGAAGGGGGGAAGGTGGTGGTGGTAGTATGATGCATTCGTGGGCCCCGTGTGGATCGGCGCCAGAGCCCCCCGGCGGTGCCTCCAGCGCCGCCGCTGGCGCGCTCCGCACGCCAGGGGGAAGGGGGGGCCGCGCCGATCCGAGAGATCCGTTCGGAGGGCCCGCGCCAACAATTTCCTCCGCGGGTCCTCCCCGAGCCACGCGCCGGCCCCCGACATGGCCGCGCCGCCCCCGCCCAGGGGGCGCGCGGCGCTGCCCCGCTGGCGAGAGAGGGGCGCGCGCCGCGGGCGCGCGAGGGGGCGCGGCGGGCCCGTTGGGCGCTCTGGGCGCACGGTGGGAGCCCGTTGCGATCACCTGTTGCCCAAAAGCTTGTTGGAAAAAACACACGCTGTGGGAAAAACACACACACACACAAACACACACACACACACACAAACACACACACACACACAAAAACAAAAAAAAAACACTGTGTGCTTTTCCCCACAAACTGTGTGTGTGTGTTTTTTTCCCACAAGCTCCTGTGGGGAACGCATTTTCCCCCTCGCAACGAGAGGGCCCATGACCCTTCGAGAGGGGGCCCCCGTGAGGAGGCCCACAACACTGGAGACGGGGGGTCGATGCCGCAGATGAAGCACCACGACCACCCATATGACATCTCCCTAATGCAAAAACTGGGGCCTCACTTAGGCTACGCCTTCGTTGTGTTACCAGGGCCAGGGAGGCTCCCATGATCATTAAGAAGAACAGAATCCCTGACCACGCGGGCTCGCGGGCTCGTCCCGTGGTGTTGGCGGCCGCTGGCATCCGCCTGTCGCACCCTTGGCCCTCCCGCCCAGGTGCGACGTCGTGTCATCCGAGTGGCGCTGGCGCTGGGCCCCGTTGAGTGGTTCGGCCGCGCCCCAGCGCCAGCAGCGCTTCGAGTCACTGGCCCTGGGCTGGCGCGGTCGCTCGAAGGCTGCGTAGAATTCTCCGCCTCCGCCTCCTCCTCTTTCACCTCCTCCTCCTCCTCCTCCTCCTCCTCCTCCTCCTCCTCCTCCTCCTCCTCCTCCTCCTCCTCCTCCTCCTCCTCATCATCATCATCCTCCTCCTCCTCCACCTCCAACTCCTCCTCATCATCTTCGTTCCTGAGCCTCCTCCTTTCCCTCCTGCCCGTCCTCCTGCACATCCGCTACCTCCTCCTCCTCCTCCTCCTCCTCCTCCTCCGACTCCGACTCCGACTCCGACTCCGACTCCGACTCCGACTCCAACGACGACGACGACGACGACGACGACGACGACGACGACGACGTACACAGCTCCCCTTTCTGATTCCGCATCACAAAATGGGTCGCTTGGGGGATCCAGGTCCGCTGGGGCATCCGTCGTTGGATAGAACACACGTCGGCGCACTGGGAAGGGATGGGCGGGTGGGGCACCTAGCTTGCCGCAAACTCTCTCCCCTCGTTCTCTATGCTTCTCTCTCTCTCTCTCATCTGCAGATCATCCCTCCTCAGTATCATCCTCCTCCTCCTCCGCCTCCGCCTCCACCTCCGCCTCCTCCTCCTCCACCTCCTCCTTCTCCTCCTCCTCCTCCTCTTCCTCCTCCTCCTCCTCCTCGTCACTCCTCCTCGTCCTCCTTCTCCTCATCATCCTCATGGTCCCTCCTCCTCCTCCTCCTCCTCCTCCTCCTCCTCCTGCCTCTGGTATCAGTGCTCACTCATCCCCTCCCCGAGGGGGGGACAAAGAACGCAAGCGGATTGACCGCCGTGATGGGGCGGGCCGGACTTATAACACATGTGTACACATATACACACACACACATATCGTTTGATCTGCGGAGCGAGAGCGAACCTCTTCCGATAGAAGCTAAGCGGGCCGCGCACAGCTTTAATTAGCAGAGGGGAGCAAAAGAAGGCGGGGCCTCACGTCAAGGCCGAGAGAGGGCGAATACACACATATACACACGTTATATGTATGCACAATGTATACGCGTAGACACGTATGTGTAGATATGGGCCGTGCAAATACATCTATATATATATATACACACACAGAGTTATGAGGATACTTCCATATTGAACATGTTGTGTGCACGCACGTGAGTGCATGTGTGCGCGTGTATGTACGTGCGTGTCGCTCGCTCGGCTTGCCCTACGCCGCGCCGCCGCGCACGTGGCCGCGACGCACAAGTGCTTGCGCGTGTGAACGAGGAGACGCCATAAGCATCCATAGCACATGGTATTGGGGCTGGGTGCCAGGCCCGCGCACGCGGCATGGGCACGCGCGCCGACGGGGCCAGGCGCGCAGACGGGGGAGTCGTACAGAGGCCGCCAACATGTGTTCGCACGCTTCAGAAACGAAGTGATACCCCGAGGAGGCGATCTGTCCCCGGGGATGCTTCACGTCGCAATGTCGACACCGCGAGACTTGATCCAACGATCTGTGGAAACAAGCGCCACCAACATGGTCGAGGTCAAACTGGCTGCTGCAGGGCGGCGAGGTAGGAAGAGGAGTGGCGACGGTGGGGGCGAGGGGCCCAGGGGCGCCAGCTTGGCACGGAAAGCGCGGGCGGGATGGATTACAAGGGAAATCCGAAACCGCTGTTTCACGGAGTTCCCAGAACAGGTTTTCAAGAGGTACTATGTCACTTGATGGTTCGGGCGGCCGCACGCTTTCCTGCTGTATGTCAATGCCGCGGGCCTCTTGCTATCTCACTCAAAACCTGTACACCCATGTTCCAATATAAAAAGGAATGACACAATGGAAAACACTAACTCGTCCCCGCAGGCGCCTCAACATTGTTTTGGGGACTACATTCACCCGTCAATCAGCGGGCACAAATGACGCGTCGCTAAGACCTGCCCATCGTCGTCCGACCACTGTGCGGCCCCAATGAGAATATTCAACGTCCCGGACGGGCGCATCAACCAGCGCCGCAAATCGCAGCTCGAGTGCAAATAAGCAGTGCGAAGAGTAGAACGCGCGGCGACGCGGAGCGCGCGGCGACGCGCAGACCATACCTCATGCTGCTCAAAAACACACGGACGAGGTAAATGCGCCAGAGAGGCCAACGCGGCAGCGTGAATCACGCAATCAATAGATCACAACCTGCCAATTTTCGCATAATCTTGCAGATCACATGTTGCACCTATGTTTACGTGGTCGCTGCCATCCTACATCCATCCCGAATCGGCACTGAACGTTTACGATGACCGTTCTCCCACCCGCCCCTCCCTTGCAAGGAGCGAAAGACTTTTTGACCTTCCAGGTCGCGGGGATGGCTAATGAAAGGCGGCAGCGTCAGCCAGCAACCGACCCTCGGACTCAATCCGAGACGTTGGGGTGGAGAAAGACCCAGACCTCAAATGTTTTGATTTCTTCAATACGGGTTCCCCGGACATCTCGGCCATTTCCCAGGGACCGCTTCCTCATGCCGGACTGCTTCTAGACTGTCCCAGGGCCAGAAACGGCCCAAAAACGATGAGAGACCAGTGTTGTGATTGTCTCAAGACGTTGGAGGCCTGGGGAGGAGGAAGAGGAAGAGGAGAAGGAATAGTAAATCATATGTTGCACTGGCCTCCTCTCGATGATACTCAGAACGTGTGTTATCGCCAACGTGTGCTTGTCCACCGAAGACTTTCAGTACGGCGCAGGCTGCATAGTGATCTGTCGGTGGAGCTACACGGGATAGACACACGTTGGGCTAGCACACGTCCTGAGGATCCTCGATCCTATGGCAGCTGGGCCAGGGCCGGCTCACTCCTCCTCCGCGCTCATGGCGTTCATGAACTCCCCGAACTTCTCCTCCTTCTCCGCGCTCCAGCGCTGCTCGGACTCATTGCGGTACTTGGTGAGCATGTAGCCCGGCATGTCCATCGGGATCTCGCCGTTCTCCTGCCGGCGGCGAGCAGACCCTCAGAGGCGGGCGCCACAACCAGAAATCGTGACGGCATGCCTTTCTGCGTTCTCGGCCCCTGAGGCCCGTTTCCCGTCCCGGCCGTTACGTCGCAGCGTGGCGGAGGCAACCTGCTCGCGCGCTCCAGGGGATCGGACCACGGCACGGCACGGAGCGTCCGGCTGCAAGACGGGGGGAAGGGCGGGGAGGAGGGCGCCCGCGGAGAGCGGGAAGGAGAGGGAGACGCTGCTTCCCGCCCCAGGGGGCCGCCAAAAAACTCCCCCCGGATGGAAAAACAGCCCTCCTGGCAGGTGTCGGGACCCCAGGGAGGGCCCGCGGCACGGGAGGACGTGCTGCCAGGTCGAGGGAGGGAGAGAGAGAGAGGTGGGGAGAGAACCCGACCAGGGCGCGAGGGGCGGGCCCCGGGGAGGACGGGGAACCTCTCAAAAGGCACCCCTGAAAGCCCCTGCCCGACCTAGATGAAGAAGAAGAAGAAGAAGAAGAAGAAGAAACAACAACAAAACAAAAAAAAAAAAAAAAAAACATGAAAAAAAAACACAAGCACAAACTGGTGGCGCTCCGCGCGGATTTCTTGGAATCGCGTCTGGACCCCCCTCCCTGGCGCGCGGAGCGCGCCAGGGTCGGCGCCGGAAGCGCCGCCAGGGGGCCGAGACGCGGATCCAAGAAACCCGCGCGGAGCGCCAAAAGTTTATGTCTATGTGGTTTTTTCTTCTTCGACGACATGCTAAAAGGCGGGGGGACGGGCTCGTACTCAGACCTCCGATGTCGCGTTTGATTGCTTGCGGGGCCCAGTCTTCGTCCCGAGCCGTTTTGTCATGGGCCGAGAACGGCCCACCGAGGCCGAAACATGCGAAAAGCATCGGCCTCCATTTGTTCAGGATGCTGACCCACGGGTCGGGGAAACCAACCCAACGAAACATGAAGCCAGTGGCCGACAAATTAGCCGACGGAGCGATTCGATTTAGCATGGAAGCGGGACCTGTTGTTTATCCACGTGCCGAAATCCCAGATCCCCGACGTGGTGATTTTTCACAAAGTGGATTCCCAGAGGTCTCGACCTGTTCCCCAGGACCAGATTTTCGTCCTGAGTCGTTTCTGTTGGCGGTCCCGGCCAACGAGGGCCCCCAAAGACCGAAAACCGCAAAGGAATTGTGGTCTTGATTCTTTCACGACGCGAGGGAATCTGGGATTTGCGTTTCCTCGATGACGGGCCTCCCGGATGGGGTCCGACCAGATAGGGTCGGAGGATCGCGCCGCATGGCCGACGCATCGGCGAGTCATCGGCGATGCGTCGGCAATGCACCGGAGACGTCGGCGATGCATCGGCGTCGTCGGCGTGGAGTTCATCGGGCTCCACATCGAGCCGCATCGCCGATGCATCGGCGATGCGGCGCGATCCTCAGACCCCACCTGCTCGGACCCCACCCAGGAGGCCTGGCTCGATGGAGGTCCGGGGAGGAGGCCGCCCCCCCTCGCCCTGTCCCCTCGTGCGCACCACTGGCGCTCCTTCTTGCGCATGATCTCGTGCCACCAGGGCCAGAGCACCTCGGGGTTCTTCGCGCGGTTGATGCCGTAGCTCTGGTCCGCGGCGAAGCCCATCAGCTGCGCCGAGCCTGGGGGGGAACGAAAGGGTCCAGACCCCTTCGCGCCGTCGAAAAATCACGGCGGGAGGTTTTTGGCTGTGTTCGGGCTCTGGGGTCCCTCGCCGAGCCCCAGGACCGTCAGAAAACTACTCGGGATGGAAAAACTGGTCCCAGGGAATGGGTCGAGGGATCCAGGGGACAACGTCGTGAAAGATCATGACGTTGGGGGTCTGGGGGGTGCGTCGCCTGGTAGCTTGTCGGAAGGTTCTGAAAATTTGGGAGGCTCGGAGGGGTCCTCGTGGCCACGGCTGAATTTGCCCTGAAGTCCTGATGAGAGCGCGCTTCAACACAGGTCCCGAAGCAACTTCTAAAGGGGCAACGGTGATTACGGGCCTGGAAACGACGGTACATCGCCAGCAGGTCGGCGACAGGCCCTCGACAGCGAAGCCACACGTTCCTGGGCAGGGTGGGGCAGTCAAGCCCCGACCAGCGATGAGCAGGCGATTCGGGGTGGGATGTCCCCCCCCCTGTTAGCCAGAACCCCCTTGCGCGCCGCCCCTGGGAGCCCACGAAGCCCCAGAGGTAGCGCGAGAACCACTTGGGGTGCCACAGCCGCATGTGCCCGCCCATGGCGGCAGGCAGGTTCCGGCCGCGAGAGGCGGCGGGTCTGGATCGGCGACTCCGAAAGGCATGGTCTGCAAAGGGTGTGGTTTGCAACCGGCACCGTGAGGGGCACCCTGGGGGCGGGCGAGGACCTCGATAGAGCTTTCCGCCGCGCCCCGAGGAGGCCCGACGAGGTCAGTGTCGTGCCCCCCAGGCCCCGACGGTGCCGATCGCAAACCACACCCCGGCGTAACCATAACCCTTTGTGGTCGCCGTCTGGAGCTCTAGGCGCGCCGGTGCGCGCGGGGGGCTGGTGCTCGAGTCCTGCGCAGGGACCTCGAACCGAGCGACGGCACGGAGGGGGGAATTGGCGGCGCGCACAGGAGGTGCGGCGGCCTACTGCAAGGGCTGAGTGTCGCCCAGGAGCAAGCGGAGGCTTCTGAGAGGGCAGGAGGACTCCCAGGGAAGTCCCCTGCGTTCTCTGACCAGGCCCGACCTCGCCTCTATCCCTGAGATGGGCGGGCCCAGTCCGACGGCAATCTTGCGGGATGCGCCTTCAGAAACTGAGCAGATCCGAAGGATCGGCACTGATAGAAGGCAAGGCCAATCTTAGGGACAGGCACATGTTTCGGGGGCAACGAAAGGGGGGGACAGCACAGGGTTGGGTAGAGAATCGGCTCACGTAGCTGATTTTCCCAACACCTCCCGGCGCCCGGAGGCGCCCATGTACTGAGGAATGGGCCCGGCGGCGGGGCCGAAACCAGCTGCATGCAGCAGGTGTCGTAACCCCCCCGTTCCCCAATCCCCCCGCTTCGTTCAGCCCGAATGCTTCGAGCCGCTGGCTCTTGGGGCAGGCGGCGCGCCCAGGGGGGGAGGCAGAGGGCGCGGGCCTCAGGCTCGGAACGCCCCTGGCGGTCTGCTCAGCTTTCGGAGACTTCTCCGAAGCCCCGCCGCCGCCTCCTCCTCCTCCTCCTCCTCCTCCTCCTCCTCCTCCTCCTTGTTATCCTCCTCCTCCTCCTCCTCCTCCTCCTCCTCCTCCTCCTCCTCCTCCTCCTGAAGGCATGCCCCCGCTCACCTCTCCCCTCGACGCGCCGCCGATCGATGACAACCCCCCTCGCCCCGCCCCCTGCGCGCAACGCCAAGAGAAAAGGCAGCATCGGCGGCGGCGAAGAAACTCGGACCCCGACGTCGTGACTCTTTCACAACAACAACAACAACAACAACAACAACAACAACAACAACAACAACAACAATAACCACAACCACAACCACAACCACAACCACAACCACAACCACAACCACAACCACAACCACAACCACAACCACAACCACAACCACAACCACAACCACAACCACAACCACAACCACAACCACAACAACAACAACAACAACAACAACAACAACAACACCAACACCAACGCCAACGCCAACACCAACAACAACACCAACAACAACAACAACAACAACAACAACACCAACCACAACAACAACAACAACAACAACAACAACAACAACAACAACAACAACAACAACAACAACAACAAGGACAACAACATCAACATCTGGATCCATTCCTGGGGGCTGGGTTTGTGCTTCCATGTCATTATGTTGACGGTCCTGGGGCCCTCGTCCCCAGGGGCCAACAAGGCCCCCCCCCGCAGAAAAAAAAACGGTCGCAAGTTGGTCTTGCGCATGAGGGCGCGGCGGCCCTGCGCAGCGGCCTTGCGCGGGCCGCTGGCGCCGTCATTACCCTTATCGCATTCATTGTCAAGCCTCATCCTCCTCAAGCCTCGTCCCCATCATCCCACATCCTCTGTCCTTACCCTCCTGCCCAAACCCCAGACGTGTCGGTAGGGCGAGCCGAGCGTTTCGCCCGAGACCTCCTCGCCATTTATGGTCCTGGACATCAAAATTTGCAACAGCTTCAAAGATGCAAAGTTTGAAGCCAAAATCATTTATTTTACTACGGTGTTGGCCCCATGTTGGCCTTCTGAGGGGGCAGCGCTCCTTAAAGCTCTCCTCTTCTTTCAAGGCAAAATCATTGATTTTACGAAGGTGTTGGCCTCATTTTGCCCTTATGAGGGGGCCGCGCTCATTAGAGCTCCCCTCTTCTTTGATCGATTCCCTCCAAGATGGCCCCAAGAAGCGCCCAGGAGGCACCAAGAGGCCCCAAGATGGCCCCAAGAGGTCCCCAGGAGGCCCCCAAGAGGCCTCCAAGAGGCCCCCAAGATGCCCCCAAGAGGCCCCCAAGAGGCCCCAAGAGGCTCCCCCGAGGCACCCAAGACGCTCCTGGAAGCCCCTGGGGCCGCCAAGAAGCCCCCAAGACGCCCCAAACGGCCTCCAAGAGGCTCCCAAGAGGCCCGAAGAGGCTCCCCCAAGGCACCCAAGACGCTCCTAGAAGCCCCTGGGGCCGCCAAGAGGCCCCCAAGACGCCCCAAAGGGGACGAGGTGCCCGAACGCCTCACGCCACGAGGAGCCCCAACGACTCACACCAGGACGAGGGGCCCGAACGACTCACACCACGAAGAGCCCGAACGACTCACACCAGAAGGAGGGGCCCGAACGACTCACACCAGGACGAGGCGCCCGAACGACTCACACCACGAGGAGCCCGAACGACTCACACCACGACGAGGGCCCCGAACGACTCACACCACGAGGAGCCCGAACGAGTCACACCAGGAGGAGGGGCCCGAACGACTCACACCAGGACGAGGGGCCCGAACAACTCACACCACGAGAAGCCCGAACGACTCACACCAGGACGAAGAGCCCGAACGACTCACACCACGAAGAGCCCGAACGACTCACACCAGGAAGAAGGGCCCGAACGACTCACACCAGGACGAGAAACCCCAAACGACTCAAACCACGAGAAGCGCTTTCTCTCCCTCCTCCTCCGCCTCATCCTTCTCCCGCTCCGAGGATGTACAAGGAGGCGGGAGGAAGGAGGAACAGGGGAGATATGCGGGGGCAGGCGGAAACACGCCTGAAAAACACGACTGTCGGCATGCTTCGCAAGAGTTGCTGTTTTGAGATGGGCTGGTGGGGATACGCGAAGCGTAAAGAATTTGCAACAGCTTCAAAGATGCAAGGTGAGTGGTTTTCCAAAGATGGCTATCGCCTTAACGCCGCGCGCATTCGTGTGAAAAGTTTGCAGCAGCTTCAAAAATGGAGGGCGGGTACGTTTCAAATTGTGGCTCTCGCCTTCGCGCCGCGCACATTCGGTTGAAAATGTTGGAACGGCTCCAAGATTGCAGGGCAGTGTTTTGTTCTCCGTGTGGCTCTTGCCTTAGCGCCGCGCACATTCGTCTTGGAAACTTGCAACTGTCTCAAGGGCTCGTATGGATCAAGTCCCAGAAACTGCAGTCCGGCACAATTCAAGATTGCCTGGACGCAACAATCAACTTGATCCGCTGTGTCGAAATCCTTGAAATGTTATGACACGATGTATAAAGTGTCATGACGCAACAGTCACGGTGATTCACAGCGTAGAAGTGTTAGGTATTGCAATCGGCCAAGATCTACCATTCTCAGACGGTTGTCTTTCAATGAGGCACTCCACGCAGTGAAAATCAAGTCATGTAGAGGCCTATTGAAGGGGAACTTTGAGGGAGGAATTCTTGCAGCATCGCTGACGCGTCTTGGATTCACACTGTTCCTGTTCCCCCTCCTCCTCAACATCACCACCATCACCACCGTCATCATCATCATCATCATCATCATCATCATCATCATCATCATCATCATCATCATCATCATCATCATCATCATCATCACAATCATCATAATCATCATCAGCAGCACCACCATCACCATCACCATCACCATCACCACCATCATCGTCATCAGCAGCAGCATCATCAACATCATCATGAGCAGCATCATCAGCATTATCATCAGAATCATCATCATACTCATCATAACCATCATCATCATTAGCAGCAACACCGTCACCTTCATCAGCAACATAAGACTTTCCTCGGTGCTCCCGGGAGGGAGAAACAAAAAACACGACCTGCGTTCTCGGCCTCTATCTTTATGCGGGATTTCTCCCGGCAGATCGATCCGTGGGGGCCCCGGGGCCCAAGAAGGGGCAGAAACCGACGTCCTGTCCTGCATCTTGTTCACGGGGCCCAGTTGTCGGGGCTGGCAACTGCCCATGAATGAGCGACTGCGGTTGATTCCCTCCTGCGCCTGGGATCCCCGACCAATCGACACATGGTGTCATCATCCACATCTGCTGCGGAAAGGAGGCGCTGAGAACGCGGTAGCGGAAAAGGCGGACCAGAGCGTCGGCGAAAGCCTCCAGACGAGGAGGACGGCGCATGAGGGAGCACGGAAGGAGGAGTGACGAGGAGGGACGAGGGAGGGACGAGGAGGGACGAGGGAGGGAGGGAGGCGGGATGGGAGATAGGTGGGAGGGGAAGAGAGGAGGGGGGTATCCGATCGGATCGGAATGAAAACCATCGTCCAACTGTACATCAGCACACGCATGAAACGCATCGGTCGCAACACACGCGCAACAGAAAGCCTGCGCGCGAGCGCCCCTCACCCAGGCAAGTGAAAAGCAGAAAGGCGTGACATCACACCCAAGACACTTGGCGGCCACTGCCACGATTGAAACCTGCATTGGGCCAGCCAGGGTGAAGAGCCATGGGAGGCGTCAAAGCCCGAGAAGGCGTGCGCCAACCCAGTCGGGAGGGGAGGGGAAAAGGAAGGAAGCGGACACAAGCACTGCAACTGCAACTTGTCGAAGAGGCCTGAAACCAACCAAGAAAGAAACAGCGACCAGCTCGGACGCTGCCACTGCATGAGCGTCAGCTAAGGAGAACATCTTGCAGTGCAAAGATGAACCGTCGACGCAAAGCCAGGCTGCATACAAAGACGAACCAAGCCACGAGCCTGAGCGACACGTGACCTCTGTCAACTCCTGAACTCCTGGTGAGCCCTAACATTAACGTAGTGGTTTTCTAGCAACCAGTGCTCGTGGGGGGGAGAAAACTCCTGGTCAGTTGCTGTGGAGCGGCGGCACCTATCGGCCGTGCTCTGCAAACGTGGGGATCTAGAGTGCGATCGGGGGCGACCCACAGGAGCAGGCACAGAGGAGGGTTGGGACCGAAAGAACCGCGGCGAAACTGCTCGTCAGCGAAGCTCTTAGCCCGCTGAAAGGAAGGACTAGCCTGCATAACGCCAGAACTGACAGCAAGAGCAGCGAGAGCACATCAGCTGGCATCACTCTCGTTGGGAGAGCGACGGGGCATCAATGGAGGCGACATGGGGCGATCCACTGGAACAGAGGAGGGATCGGTTCCTTTCACAACACGCTGGCTCTCGAGGGCGTCACTGACGGTCCAGGAAGAGGACAGGCGCTTCCATGTGTTGAAACGGCGATGCACGGCATGGTCGTCCGCAGCACTCCAAGAGGAGGACTGACGGCCTTGACCGTGCGACCCACAGATTTGACCAAACCAGTCCCCTGGCGGAGGCGGACCTGGTATGGACGAGCGATGCGCAACTGCTGGACCTGCTCTTGGAACGCTAGCTGCTCCACTGGTCCTTGCCGAAGAAGAGAGCGGTCCCTGTACCCGCTCGTCGAGCGGAAGCGAGGGAAGCACGAGGATATCAGGACCCTGGGTGCTGAGTGCAAGAAGCACTGGCACAGCAGCAGGGAGAGCCACGGCACGACGTCTGGGCGGGGCAGGCGGCGGCGGACAGCGCGGAGGACACGGAGCAGGAAGAGCCCGGGGAGGCAGCGGCGCTGCGGCCTGCCGCGCCCGGGGAGAGGATCAGCGCTGCCGTCTGCCACAGCGGCGGAGGCGGACGAAGACCATAGCCTCTCTTGGCGGCGCGCACAAGGGGGTGGGGGGAGGAGGGGGGCTTCTGAGCAGCATCCTGCTCCTTCGAGGGCCCTGGCCTTGTATCTACAGATGAGGCCCGCGCCTTCTAAGAAGCAGGGTTGCTTGTAAGAAGCCCTCCCCCCTCCCCCCACCCCCCTCTGCGCGTGGCTGACTCTCCACGCCTGCATGGCGCGGTCGCTATGCAGGGAGCGGCGCACCAGGCCCGTGCCGGAAGGACAGCTCGTGCGCGGAAGAGTGGAAGAAGGCAGCACGGCTGCGGTTACGGCGCGGGCCCGAGGAGGGATGATTTTGGATTACGACGCTGTTGAAGCATATAGCCTGTCAGCAAAGAGGAAGGATGAGGGAGGGAGGGAGGGTGGGAGGGAGGGAGAAGAGAGGAGGGAGGAGGGCGGCCCAGCGGCCCCGACACTTGGCCCCAGCTGACCTGGACGAGCCAAGGGCGCGACGACCTCGTCTGGCGCACGGACCAATAGCGCCGAGAAGGCGGCACAGACGCCGATGAACGCCAACCTCAGACCAGGAGGCCAGAAGAGCAGGTGCGCGCAGGAATGACCGCTGAGCATCCCATGTGATCCGGTCGTCGCGACGTTTAGTTGCACACGATGCTGCAGTATTTTCGCGAAGTCAGATCACAACAACAGCTAGGCAACCACATGTGAAACCTACCCCTGCGTGTCAGATTTCTGAAACGTCGGCTGGGGCTCAGAATTCAGAATTCGAAGGATGCCTGCAGCCAAATGAACTCCAGTACGGGTGTGCGATACCCCATCGTCGATCTGACCCGCAGGGGTAGGGTTCGCACGTGGTTGCAGATCGGCGGTGTTCGGAAGGGCGAAAGCGGGCAACGCAACGCGAGGGTTTCTACTGCAGGTCCGTGCCGTGTCGACCCTGGCGTTGGTTCCTGACACCGCGCTGGATCGTTCAACCTTGAACGATCGGCCGTCTCCGCAACGTCCGATCGTTCAACATCGACCGATTCTGGGCCGCCGTCTCCGTTCAACGTTGAACGTCGGCGGCGGGGTCGCCGCTGGTCGACACGACGCGAACCTACCGTAAATCCTCTGGGGTCCATAACGTTGCTGAACCCAGCGCATTCCCCCAGAGCGCTGGCCGTTTGTTCACAACGTCGACCCCCAGAGGTCCCGCCACGTTCACTGGGACCACCTTTTCATCCTGAGTCCTTTTTGACGGTCCTGGGACCCGTCGAGGGCCCCCCAAGACCGTGAATGGCAAAAAAAGAAACAAAAATGACATTACAAAAAACGATAAAAGAACGCCCGTCGTGAATTTTTCAACGACGCGCGGGGGTCTGGAACCTGAGCGCCCCGAGCACGGAAGAGTGCCGACATCGCCGCCAGCGCCCGCCTGAATGCACACTTCGGGCATGGGCGTGCGGCATCTCCGACAGGCAGCAAGGCCCCTCGGCGGCGCCCCCAGCGCCGCCCACCACAGAAGGGTGTGGGGGGGGACCAATCTCCGACGATGTGATGTTTCGCTGGACACCCCGCGGCGGGAAGCCTGGTCCCCCATGACACGGTGCGATGTATGACTCTCCCCCCGTCTCGCCTGGCCTGGGGAGGGTGGGCCTTTGCTTGTCGCAAGTAAGAAACACTTCCCCCCATCAAATGTGACGGAGGGCAGGCGGCAGGGGGTGGCGGGTTGGCAGAGTGGCTGGTTGGGCTGGTTAGCGGGTTTGCTGGTTGGGTTGGTTAATTGGATTGGTTGGGCTGGCTGGTTGGCCTGGCTACGGCAAGAAGTTTCGACTCCCAAGCTTGACTTTGGCCTCTGTGGCCTCTTTTTGGGCCCCAGGATTGCAAACCATGGACCCGTGACGATCAACCGCGCCCAGGACGGGTCGGGACCTCCGGGGCGGCGCCCCCTCCCCCCCCCCCCCTATATATATATATATATATATATATATATATATATATTAAAAAAAAAAATACACATCGTCGGACGCCTGCGGGGGGGGGGGGGGCGGCGCCAGCGGAGAGGCCGCCCGCGGACCTCCGAAGCTTTATGACGGGAGTTCTGGGTGCTGTCTTCGGCCTCCTGCGGCCCCCGCCGGGCCCAGAGGCCGTCAGAGGACGACCCAGGACGGAACACCGGCCCCCGGGGAATGGGTCGAGACCCCCGGGGGTCGACGCTGTGGAAAAACACTCCGTCGAAAATCTGGGCATGTGCGCTGCCAGCCTCCACCAGACGACGCAGGACGACGCGCGCGCTACGCGGCGCAGGAGGCGCGGATCCACCTCGTCCGCTCAGGCCTCTAACCATCGAGCAGACAGAGGCAGGCTCTGAAGCCTCAGGGCTGGAAGCCGCTCGGCCGCAGGCACGGCCATAAGGCGTCGAGCGGGTGCTCTTGGGGGCGCGGTCGTAAGGTGCCAAAAGGATGCTCTTGGCAAGGCAGCGCCGCTCTTCCCGACCGAGAGTCCGCAGTACGGAACTCGCTTACCGACTGCAACTGACGCTGGTGCACCGATTTCGGCGATCTCGCGGGTGCAAGCCGATTCCTCGTGCCATTGCGAACCGAATGGTGTGACAAAGAGCTGTGCGGTTGCTCTAAACCTCGGGATCAGGCCGAAAAACAGCCGTCACCTAGCACAAGAGCTTGCAGCACGGAACCAGGTTCGCCCCCGGAATACAGGACATCTACACCCCCCGTGTCCCGAGAGCGCCAGCCTTCCACTGGTACGCGCAGTCCGCGCCTGGGGCGAACTCAGTACGCCAGCCAATGTTGCCAACCACTGGCGGCGCGGCGATGCTGAGACCACCCCAAGCTGCCCCAGGACCTGTCCATGCCAGCCTGGGCTGCATCTGGGGGGCCTGTTCGAGCGCCACCCCCAGGCCTTGCCCAGCGCTGCCCGACCCTCATCGCTTGGCGAGATGCACCCCGGCTACAGCGCGCGCACACGAGCGGCGGTGCCTGCGCGAAGCACCTCACAATATTCGCGGCAGGCCGCGCCGAACAGCATGCACCCCCCCCCCACTGACCCGCATCCCCCTCCCCCTTCTACTACTCATCCGCGTCCTCCATCTCGCCCTCTTCCCCCTCCCCCATCCTCATCCTGTCCTCCCCCTTGCCCTGTTCCCCCCGCCCCCCTCCACCTCGCATCCCACCACTCACCCTGCTTCCTCTCAGTTCCCCTTTCCCTTCGTGCTCCTCCTCCTTGTCCTCCTCCTCATCATCCTCCTCCTCCTCCTCCTGCTCCTCCTCCTCCTCCTCCTCCCCCTCCACCTCTTCCTCCTCCGTCTCCTCCTCCTCCTCCTCCTCCTCCAACTCCTGACCCTGCTCCTCCTCCTCCTCCTGCTCCTCCTCCTCCTCCTATTCCTCCTCATCCTCCTCGTCGTCGACCTCATCCTCATCATCCTCAGCATCCTCCTCATCCTCCTCATCCGCATCATCATTCTCATCCTCCTCATCATCATCATCAGCTTCATAATCATCATCATCATCCTCATCCTCCTCATCATCAGCATCATCGTCGTCGTGGTCGTCGTTGCCATCATCTGCAAGATCAACAACAAGAACGATAATCTTAAGACTGTTCGCCTTTATATGCTCGAGTGTCCAATAACGCGTATTTCCCAAACCCTCGATACCCGCCCTCTTCGTCTTCGATCGAACCCCTTTTGGGGGGTATACCTTTCTTCCCTGCAGGCCGGGCCCCGGCAAGCGGCGGGGCGGCCGCGGACCGTCGGCCTGGCCATTGGCAGCGCTGATCGGCGGGGCGGCCGCGGACCGTCGACCCGACCCCAAGAAAAACGGACAGGGGACCGACCACCACGACGACGACGACGACGACGACGACGACGACGACGTCGAAGACGACGGCGACGACGACGACGGCGACGACGAGCGAAAGCGAGAGCGAGAGAGAGAGAGAACGACAGCAGGGCCACGAAGGGCACAAAGTAGGCCACGAAGGGCGACAGCGGGGACACGAAGGGAATGCGCATGGGGCCACGAAGAGCGCGAACGAGCGGGGGCCACGAAGTGCAGATAATGCGGGGCCACAGAAGGCAACTATGGGGCCACTGAGGGTAGCAACTGGGCCACGTAGGACAGTGAGGGGGACACAAATGGCGACAGCAGGGCCACGAAGGGCATGCACATGGGGCCACAACGGGCGCGACTCCTGGGTGCCTGGGTGTCAGGAGCGCGGCGCTTGGGCAAATTTCAGGAAATTCCAACGCAAGGCCATTCTTGAGTAAATTGCAAGCAAGTCTCCAGCGAGAGCGCGACTCCAGAGCGCCGGGAGAGCGATGCCTGAATAAATTGTAAGGAAGTCCCCAGCGAGAGCGCGATTCCTGAATTAAATGCGAGGAAGTCTCGGGCGGGAGCGGGGGTCCTGGCTAAATTGTGAGGAAGTCTCAAGCGGGAGCCGTTGTTGTTGTAATCCGGGGGCCAAGGGCACAGTTTGAGCATCAAGACTTTCCCTGTCAAAAAACAGGGTGCGAGCGTCGAGGGGCACACTTTGATTTAGAAAAAACAGTATGCACCGGTGGGGGGATCAACAATAATTATGCTTCAGAAATGAGAATTCAATAATAATAATAACTAATAATAATAATGAAAAAAATAATAATAATAATAATACTACTAATAATAACAATAATAATGATAATGATAATAATAATAATAATAATAATAAGAAGAAGAAGAAGAAGAAGAACAACAACAACAAGAACAACAACAGCATCAACCACAACAAGAACCACAACCACAACCACAACAACAACAACAACGATAGCGGCGACGACCAAAAAAACAACAGCAACAACAACGGCAGCAACAGCAACAAAAACAGCAGCAGCAACAACACCAACCACAACAACATCTACAACAACAGCAAAAAACAACAGGAACAACCAAAGCGACAACAATCACAACAGCGACAACAAACACTTTAAGATTGTTCGCTCTTATCTGCTCAAGTGTCATTCAACGTGTATGTCCCAAACCATCGATGCCCGCCCTCTTCGTCTTCGATGGTACCTCCTTTGGGAAGTAACGTTTTATTCCCTGCAGGCAGGGCCCCAGCAAGCGGCGGGGCGGCCGCGGACCGTCGGCCTGGCCAGCGGCAAAGCTGACCGGCGGCAACCCTACCCAAAGAGGGACAGATAGGGACTGACCATAACGACGACGACGACGACGACGAAGACGACGACGACGACGACGAGCGAAAGCGAGAGCGAGAGCGAGAGCGGGGCCAGGAAGGGCAGTGATGGGGCCACGAAGGACAGCGAGGGGGCCACGAACGGCGACAGCGGGGCCACGAAGGGCATGCGTATGGGGCCACGAAGGGCACGAACGAGCGGGGACCACGAAGGGCAGATAATGCGGGTCCACAGAAGGCAACGACGGGGCCACTGAGGGTAGCAACGAGGCCACGAAGGGCAGCGAGGGGGCCACAAAGGGCGACAGCGGGGCCACGAAGGGCATGCATGTGGGGCCACGACGGGCGCGAAAGAGCAGGAGCCACGACGGGCATACGTATATTGGACCGCAGAGGGCAAGGACGGGGCCGCTGAGGGCAGCAACGGGGCCACGAAGGGCGACAGCGGGGCCACGAAGGGCCGCGAGGGGGCCACGAGGAGCTGCGAACGAGCGGAGGCCACAAAGGGCACACATATATGGGGCCACGAAGGGCAGCGAGGGGGCCACGAAGGGCTGCAACGGGGCCACGAAGAGCAGCGAGGGGGCCACGAAGGGGAACGAGGGGGCCACGAAGGGCTGCAACGGGGCCACGAATGGCAGCAAGCGGGCCACGAAAGGCAGCGAGCGGGCCACGAAGGCCTGCAACAGGGCCACAAAAGGGGGAACGAGGGGGCCACGCAGGGCTGCAACGGGGCCACGAAAGGCAGCGAGGGGGCCACGAAGGGCTGCAACGGGGCCACGAAGGGCAGCGAGGGGGCCACTGAGGGCTGCAACGGGGCCACGAAGGGCCGCGAGGGGGCCACGAAGGGCTGCAACGGGGCCACAAAGAGCAGCGAGGGGGCCACGAAGTGCTGCAACGGGGCCACACAAAAGGGAACGAGGGGGCCACGAAGGGCTGCAACGGGGCCACGAAAGGCAGCGAGGGGGCCACGAAGGGCTGCAACGGGGCCACGAAGGGCATACGTATATTGGACCGCAGAGGGCAAGGACGGGGCCACTGAGGGCTGCAACGGCGTCACGAAGGGCAGCGAGGGGGCCACGAAGGGCAACAGCGGGGCCACGAGGGGCAGCAAGGGGGCCACGAAAAGCTCCAACGGGGCCACGAAGGGCAGCGAGGGGGCCACGAAGGACTGCAACGTGGCCACGAAGGTCAACGAGATCCCGTGTCCTAAATAAGCTGTGGGGGAGTCCTAAGCGTGAGCGCGGGAAATTCCAACGCAAGAGCGCGATTCCTGCATAAAGTACAAGCGACTCTAGAGCGCCGAGAAAGCGATTCCTGAATAAAGTGTAAGGAACTTCCAAGAGAGAGCGCGATTCCTGAGCAAAGACGTCCCAGGCGGGAGCGGGGTCCTGGCGAATGTGTGAGGAAGTCTCAAGCGGGAGGAGCCGTTGCTGTTGTAATCAAGGGGCCAGGGACGCAGTTTGAGCTGAGCGACTTTCCTTGATAAAAAAGTGCGAGCCCCAGGGGATGCACTTCGATTGAAAAAAACAATGGTCACCGGAGGGGGATCAATCATACTTTTTCTTCAATCATGAAAATTCAACAACAACAACAACAACAACAACAACAACAACAACAACAACAACAACAACAACAACAACAGCAGCAGCAACAACAACAACAACAACAACAACAACGACAACGACGACGACGACGACGACGACGACAACAACAACAACAACCAACAACAACAACAACAACAACAACAACAACAACAACAACAACAACAACAACAACAACAACAACAACAACAACAACGACAACGCCGACGACGACGACGACGACGACGACGACGACGACGACGACGACGACGACGACGACAACAACAACAACAACAACAACAACAACAACGACGACAACGACAACGACAACAACAACAACAACAACCGCAGCAACAACAACAATAAGAAGAAGAAGAAGGTTAAGACTATTCGCCCCTATCTGCACACATGGTGACCAATACGTATATCCCAAGCCCTCGGTACCCGCCCTCGTTGTCTTCAATCGTACCTCCTTGGGAGAATATCTTCCTTACCTGCCACGTGCATGTAGTGCATCCCCTAAAACAAGGGAAGAAAGGACGGGTGGAAGGAGGAGGGAGAAGAATGACGCACGAGAGAAATTCGCAGGAGGAGGGCAAGGAGCAGAAAGCAAGTGGTAGCACCAGACGGGCAGATCGGGTGGGCAGACCCATAGTGGGCAGGTCGGGAAGGCGGGCCCAAGCGACCAGGTCGAGCAGGCGGGTTGCTGATGCGTGGGTCCTGCATGAATCGCGAGAAAGTCTCGAGCGACACCGCGATTCCCAAGTAAATCGTGAGAAAAGCCTAGCGAGAGCGTGATTCCTGAGCGCCGAAGGCGCATCGTCTGAATAAAATGCGAGGAAGTCCCACGCGAGAGCGCGATGCGTATATGAATTGTGAGGACGTCCCGCGCGAGAGCGCGATTTGGGAATAAATTGTGAGGAAGTATCAGGCGGGAGCCACTGTTGTTGTAAACTGGGGGCCCAAGGGCCCAAGTTGAGCCCCGTGACTTTCCCTGATGAAAAAAGGGTGCAGGCCCCGGGGGAAGCACTTCAATTGAAAAAACAAAATGGTCACCGGAGGGGGAGATCAACTATAATAATTTCTCAGTGGTGAGAGTTCAACAACAACAACAACAACAACAACAACAACAACAACGACGACGACGACGACGACGACGACGACGACAACAACAACAACAACATCAACAACAACAACAACAGCAAGACCATCACCACCACAAACAACGACAATATAAAGAACAACAACAACAACAACAACAACATCATCATCATCATCATCATCAGCAGCAGCATAATCCACAGTATCATCATCATCACCACCATCATCGTCCTGCTTCTTCGTCCTCCACCTTCTCGTTCTCCCTACTCGCTCCCCTTCGTCCCCCTCACCATTATCCCTATCCCCCTCATCCTCCTCCCTCTCCTTCTCAGCATCCTCATCCTCACCATCCTCCTTCTCATTATCCTCCTTTCCTCATCCCCATCTTCATCGTCATTAGCATCACCACCACCACCACCCATCACCATCTTCTTCATCATCAGCAGCATGAGCATCACCACCATCATCACCACCATCACCATCAGCAGCATCAGCAGCAGCATCATCAGCAGCATTATCATTAGCATCCTCGTCATCGCCATCCTGATCACCAGAATCGGCAACATCATCGTCATCACCAGCATCACCATCATCATCATCATCATCATCATCATCATCAGCATCATCATAAGAATCATCATCATTTTTAGCATCATCATCATCATCATCGTCATCATCAGCAGCATCCGCAGCAGCAGTTGCACCATCATCCACATAATCATCATCAGCATCATCATCTTCATCACCATCGTCAGCATCATCATCAGCAGCAGCATCATCAGCATCAGCATCAGCATCATCATCGTCGTCATCGCTTTCATCCCACCATAGCATCATCCGTGCCGCGTTGTCCTCGGAATCACCACCTCACAACCCATCCAACGATCGACGTCTGAGTAAATTATTATACGGGGAGAGCGCGAATAACCCCATCACCCATCGCAGGCCCTCAACGGTCATAGGAAGCACAGCATGGTCTGATTCAGCCATGGGAGAGGGCCTCGCTTGAGCAAGGATACTTGCGTTGGCTTCATTCCCGAAATCGTCCTCTAACTGATCGGAAACTGGACTGCCTCGAGTATAGGAATCGCCACGACCGCAAGGATACACAAAACGGGGCCCTCTGATTTCACGACACTGGAAACAAACTACACGTGCTCACTGACTCGGGGGCGTTTTGAAAGGGCCTGCATAGAAGGGGTCGGGGCACCACACGGTGCAGAAGCCTCCTAAGGGTCCCTGAGAGACCTGGCGCACGGCAGGCAACGCCAGCGAGCCCCGTCCCACCGAAGAGAGGGGCCCCTGGAGGGGAAAATCTGGCGCGGAGCTCTGGGGATGCGATCCAAGAGACCACGCAAGTCACGGGCAAAAGGTCATGACGGCAATAGAACAGTCGTCGCCTGGATAACAGGGATGAACTTAACTCGCTGGGGTGTCAACCGAGATGTTGGAGTAAGTACGGTACAAACTTTCGAACACTTCTAGCCTCCAGCCGAATATCCAGCTGCAACCTGACGGAGCGGTGCGGCGAGAGGGAAGCACACAAATCCACCACCTCGAGGACATCCGACATCCTCTTGCCCCCCCATTCACCAACCTCCCTTTCCCGAGGGACAACGTTGGGGGGGACTGGCTCAAGGGGGCGGGGGGGAGAACATCGACCTGGAATCGGCGATACATCGCCGATAGATCGGCGATAGGCCCACGATAGCGAAACCGCACGCTCCTGGGCGAGGTAAGCTACCAGGCCCGCATCAGCAATGCACGGGCCGTTGAACGTCGATGCTTTCCCCCCTGAGCCTACCCCCCCCACAGACGTTGCCCCTCATTCCCCCTTCCCTCCGTCGCCATGTCATGGGGAGCGCGGGATGCGATTTACTCCGGCGGCGGCGCTGACGCGCACACTGTACAGTGCCCCACACCGAAGATCTGTCGGCGACTCCGAAGGGTGCGGTCTGCAAAGGGTGTGGTTTGCAAACGGCACCCTGGGGGACACCCTGGGGGGCGGGCGAGGGCCTCGACGGAGCTCTCCGCCGCGCTCCGAGGAGCCCCGACGAGGACGGTGTCGTGGTCCGCAGGCCCCACCGGTGCCGACCGCAAGCCACACCCCAGCGTGACCATACCTTTTTGTAGCCGCCGACTGGGAGGAGACGGCGGCCCAGACAGCCCGCAGGCCGCCCCGGGCAGGCCCGAGAGCAGGCGGAGGGTCGGGGGACATCGCAGGGGGCGGCGGCGACGGGGTCTGAGGCCCAGAGTGCGGGCGTGGCTCTCTCAGAACTTCCGCTTGCCCTTGCCCTTGCCCTTGCCCTTGCCCTTTCCACCCTTCGAGCCTGCCGTGGATGGGGGGGGCTGAGGACTCAGGACTCGGGTATCCGCGAGACACTCCCATGCGGGGATCAATGCTGGGGGTGTCCACAACGCTGAGGCGCGATGCAGACGAGGGGGGGGAAGAGGGGGAGGAGGAGGCGGTGGTGGTCACTGCACAATGTGTGTTGTATAAGATACAATGAATTTTTCGGGCCTCCACCTCTCACCCCTTCCCCCCCCCCGACCTTTACCTTGGACATCGGGGGGGGGCGGGGAGCAGCAGATGCGCCGTCTGTATAACGTGTTATGCATGTGTTCTCCGTCTCAAGTTCTTTGGGGCTCAAGCGTTCATGCCCATTTCGCTTGAGCTCGAGTCAGTGGGCTCGACTTCTCCATCCCGCGCGGGCAGTGCGATATCTTCTGCTGGCTCGTCCTGGGAGCTGGTGGGCTCTGAGTGCGGGGAGCTCCCTTTGTTCCTTGCGGGGCAGGCGCCGTGCCTGCCAGAGGGCGGGGGTCGAATCCTCGCGACGGCGCGCTGCGGCGGGCCGCTCCTGGTGTTCCTCTGGACGCTCGTGACCGTGGTCCGTGACCCGCCGAGTCCTGAGGAGGATCCGCTGGAGGGTGAGGACTTCACGCCGGAGCGGGTGATGCCAGTGGAGGTATGGAGCAGGCGCTACTATCGCCGGAGCGCGACGGATGGCCAGGAGATTTTCTTAGTTCGACGGAAGACTGGGAATTGCTGGGCGGCCTTGCTGCCCGATCTTTCCATGGGTACCATCACGATCACTGCGAAGACGACTGTCTTCTCCGATCCCGTGCCCGGGATCCGCTGGCAAGCGCTGCCGGCACTCACTCAGGTGCAGAAGAACAGCTTCATGCAGCAAGCTACGGACGGGCTGCGAGCGGGTACTATTCCAGCGCTGGAGTTGTATCGACCGGGCCGTCAGGCCCAGCAGGCCGTCGCCATCAACGTGGTCTATGCTATGGCCAGCTCGGCACGCTCTTCACTGCGTACGCTGCGGTGGGCATTGCGCTCGCCGTACCGTGTGCTGGGGCTGCTGGCGCTGGGCTTCGTGCTGTTCGAAGCTCTGAAGTACCTGGGGGTGGTGGATATGATCGTGGAGACTTGGCTCGCGTTTGTGAGCTGGATGGTGGCCTGCCGGGACGCGCTCATCGAGTCGTCCGAGACGATCCAGGAGTGGGTGTCCTACGGAGGCGAGTGGGTGGACTGGGCTCGGAAGCTCATGCCGCTGCGTCGCTGGGCTGCTCTGCTGCTGGCGCTCATCCTGCTCATGTTCTGGGGTGCCCACGAGATGCAGGAAGGGGAGGAGGCTGGTCACTCATCGGTGGCTTCGTCCTCTGCATCGTCCGTGGTCGGAGACGTCGGAGGGGCCGCTGTCGTGGGGCCTCCCTTGCCGCCACCTTCGGCGTCTCCCCATCCCGTCGCGGCTGCCCCCGACGCAGCCCTCGTGGCCCAGTTGGACGACTTAGCCGAGTCTCAGAGGGCGATGGCCGCGGAGCTGAACGAGATCAGGATTGCCGAGCGGGCTCGGGAGCTGAGGCGGTCGGCGATGGTGTCCTCGAGCGCGGACCGTGGTGCCGAAGTGGCTGCTGCCAACCAGCTGCAGATCCAGTCCATGCTGAGCCGGCTCGACGAGTTCGAGGCTCGCCTGCAGGGAGGTGCGGGGGCGGGATCTCCTGCGGCAGCGGCGGGACCCTCTCCTGCTACGCCTGTGGGCACAGGGGACGGTCCCACATCGCCGGCCCGCGGGGACGCGACGGTGCCCATGGAGACTCCCGACAAGCGTGCTGCTACAGAGCCCGCCGAGGCGGTGTCCTTGGCCATCAAGCGGATGAGGTTCAAGGCTCAGATGCCGCAGCAGGTCTTCCTGGAGCAGCTGGAGGACTTCAAGGAGTGCCCGGCCTCGGAGTGGGCGACGAAGATGCCGGAGGGCTACAGGGAGAGGATCGCGCCGGACGTGCTCTCGGAGGTCTACTCGACCGGGAAGACGGCGGAGGCTTGGGCGAGGGACTACATCAGGGACCGTGGTCTCACCGACTGCAACACCGCGCGGGAGATGATTGCGACCTTCGCGGCCGTGGACACGATGCTCATGACGGACCGCCAGAAGGGGCTCTTGAACCAGGTGAGCTTCGAGAGGCTGGTCCGCAAGGGGTACGCGTTGGTGAGGGCCTACCGCAACGTGCACTGCCGGGACGACTGGAGCAGGCCCAAGGACGCCAAGAGCTGGAAGTCCAAGGTCGACTGGGAGGCGGCGCGTCGCTTGGACCCGCAGCTGGCCGACGAGAGCACGATCAGGGTCATGAGTGCCGAGGAGGAGGTGAAGAAGGCAATGGGTCGAGATGCGCAGCTGATCAAGGCACGCACGGACCTAGACGGCGGGGGTGCGAGCCCGCCGTGAGCCCCGGAGAACGCCACACGGGGCTGACTGGCGAAGGTCCGCCAGGAGCCCCTGCACGCGATCGGCCCCGTCATCGTGGCTGGTCAACTTTTCTCTTCTACTTCGGGTTTTCGAGTCTGTGGGACTTCGGCAAGAGCGTCGGGTTCCAGCAGGTGATCTACTGCACGACGAATTGGGTTATTCATGTCGAGGAGGCGGGACATCCTGTCGGAGGTGGTGCTCTTTCCACGACCGGAGAGGCCAACGTCGAGCTCACGGCGGGTACTTTCACGTTGGCGGGAGGAGGTGGACATTGCGCAGCGGGCCAATCGTTGCTTGCTGGGACTCCGCCAACTTTATCGTGGGACGTTGGGCGACGAGCTCTTGCATCCTGGGGAGATCTGGGGTCAAGGCCCACTGCCCAGCACCATGGACGGGGACCTCTCGAGGCGTGTGCTGGAGGAGGTACGTCGCCTACCACCGCCTCCCTCGACGCCCGAGCGAGGAGCCGCAATCTTGCGGCTGCGACCCGCCGCTTCGGCGGCGGAGAACCAATCCCGGTCGACCTATACCCAACGGTTGGCCGAGCTGCGGAGGAGGTGTGCTGGTGGACAGGTACGACTGCCAGACCGGGGCGAAACGTTTCCCGCCCATTGGGAGCGGGTCGCTCTTCCCCCTCCGGGCTCAATGCCGGTGAGTGCGAGGTCTGTGTCGCCGAGAGTGGCTCAGATGTTGGACGATTTCGAGAGGGAGATGCTGAAGGAGGATGGCGAGGAGTGCGTCAGGGCCGCGGAGGTGAAGAATTACGTGGACCCGCACTTCCGCCGCAAGAAGGACATGCTGATGCTGGCCCGGCGCATGGCTCTGGCTGGTATGTTGTGCCGCTGCGAGTCAAAGGTGGACGAGGTCGGGCTCTTCTGTGTGGTGAAGAAGGCCGAGATCGTGGACGGCGAGCCCCTGGTGTCATTGCGTTTGGTCTTCGACCAGCGGCGTTCCAACCTACGATGGCGGGCTCCGCCGTGGTGTGCCATGGGCGGTGTCAGTGCCATGTCGTTCTTGGACGTGTCAGAGGAGATGACGGACGAGGGCGCTCGAATGGTTTTTGGTACTGGCGACCTCCCCGACTTCTACTACACGTTGGACCTGGGCGAGGCGATCGCGCCCTACTTCGTGCTGCCTGGTGTCCGGGCTTCGGAGCTGCTCGACGTTCTCCCCTCGGACGCCCGCCTGAGCGGGTCGGGCGAGCACGTTGGTGTGCGGGTGGCGCTGATGGGTTTCTCGTGGGCCTGCTGCATGGCTCAGACGACTATGGAGGACCTGTTCAACTCTGGTCCCTCCGTGGGCATGCCCGCCCTGGCCGAGGAGCAGCGTCTGGCAGAAGGCGGTCCGCTGCCCCTGATCAGTCGGGAGGTACCTGCGGCTCACTACGAGTACATCGACGACTTCGGCATCATCG
Source organism: Prorocentrum cordatum (assembly GCA_963575745.1). Classification (NCBI taxonomy): domain Eukaryota; class Dinophyceae; order Prorocentrales; family Prorocentraceae; genus Prorocentrum; species Prorocentrum cordatum. The sequence continues at coordinate 462,023 of CAUYUJ010019671.1, forward strand.
GGGTGGACTACCCTCCCGTCGCCGACGCCGAGCCGCCCACGCAGGTCAGGGACATCTGGTTGGGAGCCAAGTACCTGGTGAACGCCGCGGGTTTCAACGTGCACAAGGACGACTGCTCGGGACAGGCTCGGATGATCGGTGGAGACTTCGTGGGCACACGCCTCGCCCCGAACCAGGACAAGATGTGGCTGGCCGTGGCCGGGGTGAGCGAGATCCTCAGGCAGAGGTCGGAGTTCCCGGACGCGGTGGCCAAGATCGTGGGCATCCTGTCCTGGGGCTTTCTGATCACTCGAGGGGCCCTGAGCGTTTTCTCGGAGGTCTACCACTGGTGCATGGAGTTCCGAGGGGGCTCTCGCCGTCGGCTACCCGACGAGGTCCTTCGCGAGCTGGCCGTGGCAGCGGCTGTGGTGCCGCTGGCGTCTGTCGACCTGGCCATGCCCTGGGACCCCACGGTGACGATGTTCGACGCGAGCCTCTACGGGGGGGCCATTATCTCAGCCCAGGCCGACATCCAGGAGATGCGTCGAGAGGCACGCTTTGCTGTCAGAGGAGGGTGGACCGTCTGGACTGGCATCTCGTCTTCCTGGGCGGCGGACTCTTGGGCAGAAGGCGAGGCGCATCGGCGAGTCGCCGAGGGAGTCGAGCTCGGGATGCGCGTGAGGGTACCTCCGGTGCACGCTTGCTGGGACGACATGTCGAGGTGGAAGGAGGTGGTCCGCTGGCGCTGGGACGAGAAGGAGCACATCAACCTTCTGGAGATGAGGACGGGTCTGGCGGCGGTGAGGCACTCCGCTCGGTCGCGTGCGAGCTGGGGTCGCCGTCACCTTCGCATCACCGACTCCATGGTGTGCCTGGGCGGCTTCAGCAAGGGCAGGTCGGCCAGCAAGCCGATCCTCATCCTGTGCCGCCGGATGGCCGCGATCGACCTGGGTTGCGGCATGAGGGAGCACTGGCGTTGGGTGCCGTCCGACCGCAACCACAGCGACGGCCCCAGCCGGGGCTTCCCGATCGGGCAGGCGCCGAAGGAGCGACTGCAGGGCGAGACCGTGCTGCCCGCCGAGACGGGGCAGGTGATCGAGGAGTTGGCGGACATCGCGGAGGAGGATCCCTTCGCGCCGCTGCGGCTGGGCCGGTCCGTGAGGGTGAAGGTGCTGCGCTTCTTTCACCTCTGCAGCGGCCACACACGGTCGGGCGACTTGGAGTTCTGGCTCGCCCGCCTCGCGGCCGGTCGGGGGTACGTGGTGCAGCGCACGAACGTGGACATCGGGTTCGGGCCCGAGTTCGACCTGTCCGAGGAGGTGAACGTGCGGAGGCTGGAGCTGCTCGCCGAGCTGGAGGTGGATGGAGGCCATGCTGGACCTTCGTGCGCTACGTGGTCGAGGGTGCGCTTCCAGCCTGGAGGACCCCCGCCTGCGCGCCTTCGCTGGCACCCGTGGGGCCGCCCAGGTCTCCATGGCGCCGACTTGAGGAAGGTGGAGATGGGCTCGGCGCAGCTGTTGAGCAGCCTGCGCGTACTCAGGGCGATCGCCCTCCGAGGTGGCTCAGTCTCGCTGGAGCATCCTGCCGACCCTGGGAAGCCGCCGTTCCCCTCGATCTTCGCAACGCCCGAGGTGCTGGAGTGGGAGGAGGTTCTCGGGGCCTACAGGGTGACTTTTCCTCAGTGCATGTGGGGCTGTCCTGCGCTCAAGTTGACCACTATATCGGGGACAGCCAAGCACCTGGAGCGGCTCATTCGCCCATGTATTCACAAGACGCACACGGCGAGCTTGTGCGGGAAGGACGAGACGGGACGTTTCAGGACGCGGGTAGCTCAGGCTTACTCGTCCGAGCTCTGCCGCGTGCTGGCCGAGTGCCACCTGGACGCCATGCTGGACGGGTGCGAGCGGCGCGAGGCGGAGTTCACGGAGAGGGCCGTGGAGCTGCTGATCAAGGAGACGCTCGAGCGGAGGCGGCGCAACATACGGGACATCGACGTGCTGCCCGCCTCCTTCCTGGAGGCCTCAGGGTGACCGTCTCCGGGACTGGGCTCAGCGTCATGGCCTGCTGCTTCCTCCCTCGGTCCTGCCACGGGATGCCGCTCGCCGATGGTCGTCTGCGTCACCATTCCCAGGATCGGCGGATGCACGCCACCAATCGACGAAATGAGAGTCAGAGAGCTGGATCCTCTGGCCCCATGCAGACCTCGGAGGCGGGGCTCTCGCTTCTGCCCTACTCGGTGGGGAAGAAGACGGCCCTCAACTGCTACGTGCCCAACGTGCGGCGATTCCTGGAGTTCGCGCTGGACCTCGACCTTCCAATGATGAGCAGGGAGGAGATCGACAACTCCATCCTGGTCTACCTAGACTACCTGGTCGAGGACGAGGAGGTGGGCCCGCACAGGGGCGACTACGTGGTGCACGGCATGGCGTTCGTGTGGCCTGAGCTGTCTACGGGCCTTCCGCGCGCCAACCGCGCCCTGCGGGCGTGGCACAAGATGCACGTTGCCGGCGAGGGTGGGCCCCAGCCGCTCGAGGTGTGGGCCGCCCTGGACGAGGCCATGAGGCTGGCCGGGGCCGTGGAGGCAGCAGATGCAGCAGCGCTGGCAGTCGACGCCTACCTGCGCTCGGCGGAGGTCTTCGCGCTGCGGGTCGAGGACATCGTGGACGCCGACAACGACGTGGTGGCCATCAAGCTGGGAGTGCAGGAGCGGAACGAGCGCACCAAGACGGGAGTGAGGCAGGGCGTGCTGATTGATCGCCCGCACATCGCTGACATGCTGCGGGCGCGCAAGGCCGCCAAGAAGCCGGGCGAGCTGGTCTTCGGCTGCTCGGTGGAGTCCTACCGTCGGGCCCTTCGGAAGGCCAGTGACGACATCGGCATCGCCGCCTTCCCCGCCCACTCCGCGAGGCACTCTGGCCCCAGCCACGACGCGGCGGAGGGCTACCGGACGGTGTGGGCCATCCAGCGGCGGGGCCGCTGGGCTTCGGAGAAGTCGGTGCTGCGCTACATGAAGACGCACGCCTTGGTGGCCGCAAGGGCGGCTGTGCCTGCCGCCGTGATGGCTCGTGGCCGTGAGCTCTTGGCCAGACAGGCACCGCGTCCAAAGATGGCGCGAGAGTGAATGCTTCTACTCATTTGATTTTTTGGTTTGGCGGAGGCAGAATGATTTCGGCTGACGTGGCAACCCCGCCCACCCAGAGCCCTGGGCCACATCATCCAGGCGCTGTGCGTATCAGCGGTGGGTTGGGGATTGTGAGTTCAGAGCGGGGCCAACCGCTGTGCCCGTCGCCCAGCCAGCCCGCCTCTGGACTTCAGCAAAGGAAGCCGCCGCTCTCGGCGGCACCCGGATCATCTGTCAGGACCGAAAATCGTCGGTCCATCGCTGTTGCCTCGTGGTCCTGATTTCTTTTGGCTGGCGCCTTTCCGCTGCTCCTGTCTTGGGGTGAGTTTTTCGGTGGTGAGCCTCTAAATGTGTGTTGTATAAGATACAATGAATTTTTCGGGCCTCCACCTCTCACCCCTTCCCCCCCCCCGACCTTTACCTTGGACATCGGGGGGGGGCGGGGAGCAGCAGATGCGCCGTCTGTATAACGTGTTATGCATGTGTTCTCCGTCTCAAGTTCTCCCTGTTCCCTCCCTCCCTTCTTTCGTCTTCGTACTTTTCTGCCTCCTTTCCCGGTATTGGGGATTGTGAGTTCAGAGCGGGGCCAACCGCTGTGCCCGTCGCCCAGCCAGCCCGCCTCTGGACTTCAGCAAAGGAAGCCGCCGCTCTCGGCGGCACCCGGATCATCTGTCAGGACCGAAAATCGTCGGTCCATCGCTGTTGCCTCGTGGTCCTGATTTCTTTTGGCTGGCGCCTTTCCGCTGCTCCTGTCTTGGGGTGAGTTTTTCGGTGGTGAGCCTCTAAAGTGAAGCAAGACCGCGCAGGGCAACGCGCACCATGACCAAGACAACGCCGACGACTACTATGGAGACGAGGCGCACTAACAATGCGCACCGAAGCACGGATTTAGGGAAGGGCGCACACTGCCCGGTTTGGTACACAGCACATCGTCGAGCGGTACTGCGGCCTCCTACCGAGCACAGGGCCCCCCCACCGAGCAGCAGCTAGACATCTCGGGCTGCACCCTCTTGACTTGCGAATCCCCACGGTGCGTTTCGACACCCTCCCCCCAACCTCGTCAGGGCCACCGACAAGGGGAAAAGGACGAGAGGTGAAGAGGAGAAGAGGGAAGGAGCGGGGGCCACCATACGGATACGACGAGCGTGTGCGTCTGCAGTCTGCCTGCGCGGGCAACCCGGACGGGTGGCACCGCAGACTTCGTTTGCAAGAGTTCTCAGGGATGCACCTGGCGCAGCCAAGATCATCGATCTCAGAACCAGCTACGGCAACCTCCGTTCGGGAGTCCGTGCCTTGAAGCACGCCGCAAAACTGTGTTTTCAGGTCACTGTTGAGAAGCTCGTCGCCTCTCGAGATCCGAGAATCGAATCGATAAGACGGATTGGCGATCGAAATGAATCAGATCGGCGAAAATCGGCAGCCAAGGAGGGAGAAATCGAATCAACTGACAAGGACAGGCCAGTAAGGCCCCCATAGAGAAATCGGAACCCAAATCGGAATTCGAGGTCGAATCACATCGGAATCGGAATCCATCGAGATCGAATCGAACCGAGTCGGAGGAATCGAAAAGAGATCTGCCCAAGCGAGTGCCCACGTCGTGCGCCAAATGTCGTAGGGCGACTGCACCGTGCGCTGAGGCAGGAACACCGTGCGCCGCTCCTGCCACAAGCATCCGCCTGTATGTCTATGCCTCTGCCTGGCAGGCCCGAACGGCGCCCTGCAAACTTTTGGGTGGGCATCAATGTCTGGTTCGGAGGGAGGGCGGGGAGGGGGTGGGCGATTCCTGGGCTATTCCTGCCTGCGACAAGGGGCCTTTCTTGAAAGGGGCCCTAACGGGGGTGCACAACTATCAGAATCCTCCGCTCCGAGGTGTTGACACAGGTGCTGAAACACCTTGCTTGAAAGCTCCATCCCAGCGGCACCTTGGCCACTGACACGCCCTCGAGATACAGCGGACCAAACGCCCACTCCGAAACAGAGGCTTCTCGGTTCACTCCAAACCTCCTGTCAAAGAGTGCCTGAACTTAGGGCTTCTTACTTCTTGTCTAAAGAACTGGGCCTGTGTGTCCGTTTAGCGGCTCCGTATTGGCCTTCGCCGCCCCGTCGCCGCCTCGTCGCCGCCCGTCGCCTGGGCTTGTGTGTCGGTCTGGCGGCTCCGTGCCAATCGTCGCCGCCCCGTCGCCGCCTCGTCGCCGCCCGTCGCCGTTGCTTCGCCGACGCCGTCGAATTGCGCTGCTTTGCGTTGCATTGTTTTGCGTTGCTCGTCGTTGCTCTTCATTGCTTTGTATTGTCAAGCAAAGCAAAGCGAAGCATTGCCTGGCCTGCATTGCATTGCTTTGCGTTGCGTTGCGTTGCGCTGCGTTGCTTTACATTGCTCTGCATTGCATTGTTTTGCGTTGCGTTGCGTTGCGTTGTGTTGTTTTGCCTTGCTTCGAATTGCTACGCCGTGCTTAACATTGCCAGACGCTGCCATGGCGGAACAGGAGTGCAAGCGTACAGCTTCTTAAGACATGCTGATCATGTGTCAACTGCCCTTGATGAGTACGTTAGCTCTTACCACATATCTTGCATCATGCAGCTTCCACCACATAGCTCACACCACCTTGATGAGTATGTTCGTTCCTACCACATATATTGCACCCGATAGCTTACACCACGTAGCTCGCGCCACACACGTGAGTACGTTAGCTCTCGCCACATCCATTGCATCACGTAGCTTACACAACGTAAATCACACCACATAGATGAGTGCCCTAGCTCATACCAGACTGATGCGCCCCAGAGCTTGGACAACATCAATTGCACCGCATAGGCTGCACCACATATTTTGCTCCACGCTGATTGCTCCACAGAGACAGCACCACATATACGGTAAGAAACACACTGCTCGGGGTCCACGCTGGCTAACATGTTGTTCTTTTCGGGTTTAGCACCAACCCTCAGGGACGGGAGTAATTACCACTCCCATGACCGAACGAAGAACTAAGGATGCAATTGCACAATAAAGAACGTGGCCGGCCGCACTGCGCGATGGCCATCAACATGTACAGCGACGTGTCCCTGCTGACAGCACGGTGTAAGTGGGAGCCCGAGCGCTGTAGCAAGACTTCGGTGCACCCCCAACCCGAGAGCGAGATAGACGTTGCACCGTTCGTCCCCCCCTGCCGCAGAACCAGAATGGGCTTCCGGCGAATCTCTGGCCCTGGCGCGGCGAGATGCCACGACGCGGAGCCTCTGCTGGCCCCTCGTGCCGCTGGGGCGGCGCGCGATCCCCTCCACCTCCCCACGCCGTTGAGGAACCCTCCCGTGCACCTATGGCGGCGCACACAAGGGGGTGGAGGGAGGGGGGGAGGGATTCTCAGAAGGAGGCTGCTTCTCAGAGGGCGCCGGCCTTACATCTGTAGAGAAGGCCCGCGCCTTCGAAGAAGCCAGGGTGCTCCTAAGAAGCCCTCCCCCCTCCCCCCCACCCCCCACCGCGCGTGGCCGACACCTGCTGCCATCCAGCCTGCTCTCTGCAGCGGTCCGTGCCTGGCGGCTCCCCGTCGGCACTGCCGCTCCCAGGTTTGCCGACGGGACCCGGGAAGAACCGGGGCTCCGCGCGCGCGGCGGCCTGGAGGAGGAGGAGGGGAAGGGGCGGGGGGAGGAGGGGAGGGGGGGGGGGAGGGGGAGGGGGAGGGGAAGGGAAAAGGTGGGGGTAGAGGGGGAGGGAAAGGGGAAGGGAGAGAGAGAGGGGGGGAGGGAGAAGGGCGGGGGAAGAGGAGGGAGAGGAGAGAGGGGGGGAGGGGAAGAGGAGGGAGATGAGGAACGAAGGAGAAAGGAGGAGGGAGTTCGGGGGGCGCCTGCTACACACCTGCGCTGGGCCCGTCCTAGGCCCAGGGTGGGCCTGGCCAAGATCAGTGCAGTTGCATGGCCGGCGTCCAACAAGCAGCGAGGGGCCCAGAGATCTGACGCCTTGATTTTTCAGGGCGGGATCCCTAGAAATACGATGTCGACCTGTTCGCCGGGACCGGTGTTTCACCCTGCGCTATCCTTTGACTGTCCTGGGACCCAGCGAGGGGCCGCAGAGGCCGAAAACTGCGAAAAACCTCCCGCCGTGGGTTGTTCAACGGCGCAGAAGGGTGTGGGGTGGGACATGCATCCAGAATTGCGAGGCGGGGCTTTATCCAGATCCACCGCCTGCGAAACCAACGGCCTGGGGCCCCCAGCGCGGCGTGGGCCCCAGGTCGGACGAACACATAGTCATATTCGCCGCCTGCCAGGGTCCCCGAACGTCAATCCTCCAGGCCATGGCTATGGATAAATCCCTACAGAGGGGCCGAGCGGAGACGGAGGAGCAGGGCGGGAGGAAGGGGGAGGCAACCGCCGTGCGGGCCTTTGCCGCCCTTGCCGCCCTTGCCGCCTTTGCCCTTGCCGCCCTTGCCGCCCTTGCCGCCCTTGCCGCCCTTGCCTCCTGCCGGCGGCGGGGCCCTTCCCCTCCATCTCTCTGCCCGCTGCCCGCTGCCCGCCGCCCTCCCGCCTTCTTGCCTCCTCTGTCGGCGGCAGGGCACTTCCCCGGGCGAGCGGCGGGGGGCCCGGAGCGGGCACCCCGAGGAGGCCCAACCCTGAACGCCCGCGACAGCGTCTGCGCCCCGCGCCGAGGCGGCGCGGACCTGCCGCCGCACCTCCGTCGAGAGACCCGGCAAATGAGCACATGTGGGTCCCGCGACGCGCCTCGCACGCTGCCCAAGCGCGTCGAGGGGAGGCGGGCGTCACCGCCCCAGGAGCCGATCGGGCAGCCACTGGCGGCAACGGGGTCGCGGTCGCGCTCGGGAAGGCTGCCGCAGCACGCAACTGCCGCAAGCAGAAAGGGCAAGGGAGAGAGGGGAGAAGGAGGAGAGGGGAGGGGAAAGGGTCTCTTCCCTTATATAGGTGTATATATATATACACACACCTACATGCACCTCGCAATGCACCCCGCTTGTATGGTGTGTATGTATAATGAGATATCCCCCTTCCCCTCGCCTTCCATGTGTCCGTCCTCCCTCCATCTCTCCCTCTTTTCTCTTTCTGTTCTCTCTCTCTCTCTCTCTCTCTCCCTCTCTTTCTCCCTCTCCCTCTGTCTCGCTCTCTCTCTCTTTCTCTAGTTCTCTATGTCTCTATGAATGTATCTTTGTTGGTTCGCTCTCTCACTATCTCTCTATTTCTCTCTCTTCCCATGCATTCGCCACAGTGCCCTGTGGCACGAGTTGGAATGTCCTCAAGTCTTTTGGATTTCCGCGTCATCAGTCCTGAGCAAATGGGTTTAAAAAGACCCGAACCCCGACTTAACATGTTCTCTGGGGCGTGCCGCGTTTCTTCCGCGACCCTCCGCAGATTACCGAGTGACTCCTTCGGAGCCACGAGGGCCCCTTACACGGGCCAAAAAACTTCCAAAAGGTCCTCCACATGGTCCAAAAGGGCCCCGAGCCGTCAAAAGATCGCTTCAGGACGCTCACAGTGGCCTCCAGACGGCCCAAGAGGTTCCCAAAAAACCCCAAGAGGGCTTGGAGGGCCCCGAGGAGCCCAAAATGATTGATTGTCTCACGGGTTTTCAAAGTATTCACAATTCCCGCATGTACGGGCTTTCGACGCTCCAAGGCGGCTCAAGAGGTCCCGAAGACCTCTCCAAGACGGCCCAAAAGTGCATCAGGAGGGGCCCAAGGCCCCAGAGGGGGAACACGAACCGACGTGTCGAGCCCTCCGCCTCAAGACGACCTCCGAGACCGCCAGCAGGCCCCCGAGAAGACCCCCAGAAGCTTCAGGAGGCCCCCCAAGAGGTCCAAAGCAGGCCCCGAGAGACCGCGCAGAGGCTCCCGAGAGACCGCAAAACCGCCTCCAAGAGGTGCCCGAGAGGCCCCCCAAAGGATAACCACAGGCGTCCAAGAGGCCTGGGCACGGTGGCGGGATGAGCAGAAAGAAACTAAATCCGCTGCCCCCTGTGGTCTTGCCTCAGGGGTGCACGGCATGCCGAATGTCTGGCAGGTCTTTGGTTCTGTTCTGAAGAACTTCCCGTGGGCTCTCGGCCCAGCCGCCTGCCACCCTGAAAGCAGCCGAAAAATATGTCCTCGCTGGTCCCACCCGGCCCAAGGCCCAAGACGGCCAAGACGGCGTCCAAGATGGCATCAATGATGCTTACACGACGGCCAAGATGGCCCCAAGAGAGCCCAAGATAGACCCAAGATGACCTCCAAGACGCTCCCAAGATGCCTCCACGACCGCCGAGATGCTCCAAGAGAGCCCAAGACGGCCCAAGAAGCGCCCAAGAAGCTCCTAAGACGGTCCAAGATGCCTCCAAGAGGTCCTCCGCGGAGGCCCGAAAAAGCCAAAACTGTTGATGCTCCTCAGGTGGTTTCGAGGATTTGGGCATATACTTCAAAAAGGCCTTTCGACGGCCCAAGAAGCCCCCAATAGTGCCCCAGGAAGATGGCCCCAGGACGGCCCAAGAGGCCCCCAAGACGGCCCCCACAGGGCCCCAAGACAGCCCAAGGGGCCTCCAAGACGTCCAAGATGGCCTTCAAGACAGCCCTAAAGTGCCCCGAAACGGCCCCAAGACGGCCCAGAGGGGTTCCCAAGACGGCTTCCGACGGTGAACGAACCAGAAACGTCGTAAGACAACCACAAGGGCCCCCAAGAAACCCCAAGGGCGCCCAAGAGGCCGAAGGAGGCCCCCAAGAGGCCTCCAGGAGGCCCCCATAAAGCTCCCAGGAGGCGCCAAGAATGACCCAAGAAGCTCCCAAGAGGCCTCACCATCCTTCATCATTCTCCACATCCTCTTTTTCCCTCCCTCTCGTCGTCGGCCTCTTCCTCCCCCACGTGTTCCCCGAATAGCTTTCACAACGGCTGGGGGAACGCATGGTCCAATAGCATGGCCAAGCGTTGCCCAAAAGTTTGGACACCTAGGCGAATCCTGGAAGGCAGGGGGCGGCGGTGATTCGCCGTAGGCGTCTTCGATCCGCCGCCCCCTGCGGCTTGCCTGTCACAAGGGTGCACGGCGTGCCAAACTCTAAATAGTTGTTTGCCCTTTCTAGAAATTCCCAAGGGCGGTCGGCCTAATGCGCCGACCACCCAGAAGGACACGCAAAGAAAGGAAAAACTGAAAACTCGACTCCAAGACGGCTCAAATGGTTCCAAAATGCCTCCAAGACGGCTAACACGGCCTCCAATGTGGTCCCAAGATGCCTGCAGAATGGCCATTGGACGGCCCAAAGGCCCCCCAGACGGCCCGAGAAGCCCCCAAGACGCCCCAAGAGCGTTCCAAGAGGACCTCCAGGAAGCCGAAATAACTGATTTCCCAGAAAGGTGCTTCAATGAATTTAACGGTGTCGCCTTTTCAGGCTTCCAACGCTCCAAGACGGCCCCGTAGGCCCCCAAGATCGCCCCAAGACGACCCAAGAGACCCCCAAGAGGCCCGCGAGACGGCCCAAGGGAGCCCCAAGACGGCCCAAGAGGCCCTCGAAACTGCCCCAGGACGGCCCCATAGACCTCCGAGATGACCTTCAAGCGCACAAAGAGGGGAGAACTCAGGACTAACCTGAGAGGGCCCCAAGACGGCCTCCAAATGCCAAGAAGTCCTTCAGGGACCTCCACGAGGCCCCCAGAAGGCCCCAAGTGACCCCCATAAGAAGCCTCAGGACGCCCCCAGGAGGTCCCCAGGAGGCCACATAAAGGCTGCAAGAGGCCTCCTATTATTCCTCGTCCTCCTCCTTCTCCTCCTCCTCCTCCTCCTCCTCCTCCTCCTCCTCCGCCTCCTCCTGCCTCCTCCTCCTCCTCCCCCAACCTCCTCCTCCTCCTCCTCCTCCTCCTCCTCCTCCTCCTTCCTCCTCCTCCTCCTCCTCCTCCCCCTCCTCCTTCTCCTCCTCCTCCTCCTCCTCCTCCTCCTCCTCCTCCTCTTCCTCCTCCTCCTCCTCATCCTATTCCTCCTCTTCCTCCTCCTACTCATCCTCCTCCGCCGGCTCCTCCTCATCCTTCTCCTCCTCCTCCTCCCTCTCCTCCTCCTCCTCCCCCCCTCCTGCTCCTCCTCCTCCTCCTCCTCCTCCTCCTCCTCCTCCTCCTCCTCCTCCTCCTGGCTATTCCTCTCCTAAGTGTTCCCTCTCAAAGGGTTCCACGACGGCTGGGGGGAACACGTCTCCCGATATCTCGGGGAACACGTCTCCCGATATCTCCGCCAGACGTCGACCCAATGTTTCGCCGCGTGGGCACTTCCAGATGGCAGGCGGGCGGCAGTGGAGCGCCGCAGGCGTCTTCGACACGCGCACATATACACACACACACACACACACAACTCACACAACTCACACAAGCGTAAATACCGACATGCCGACCCACCTTCCTACCGACATACATGCATGCATTCATACATACCTACCGACCTACATACCTATCTACCGATATACCTACCTACCTACCTACCAGCCTACCCACCTACCTACGTACCTATGTACCTGCGTACCTACGTACCCACGTGCCTGCGTATGTATGTGCGTACGTACGTTCGTGCATACATACAGCGGTACATGTATACATACGTACGTACGCACATACGTACATACATACATGAATACATGTGTACAGTCACGCATGCATGAGTGCCTGCATGCATGCGTACATGCATGCATGCATGCATATACACATGCAAACAAAACTACAGACATGCACACATGTGTCTATACATACATGCATGCATACAAATGCATGCATATGTGCATTCATACATACCTGCATACATTCATACATTCGTATGTGCATGCATGCATACGTATATACATGTAGACATGCATGTATGCATGCATACATATATACATACATTCATACAGAACGTCATACATTGATGCATGCATACGTACATACACAGGTACAGGTTGCATGTATGCATACATACATACCTATATGTGCATAAACATGCGTGGCGGGTGTGCGTGGATATAAAAACATGCATAATAACATGATCAATATATATAACTATAAATAAATATATACCTATATTCAAAAATAACCCATACCTACAACAATAAATGTGTGAACACATACATCAACAAAGACTGGGAAACGTACACCAAGTATTTGCAAGTGGCGTGACCATTAGCATTGATTCATCAGCAAACACCTACATACACGCATACGGATACAAACTTGTCTACAAGCGAATCCGCTTACACACACACGGACACACACACACACTTTTGGGGCGTTGCGGGCTGGCGACTCGCAACACCATTGGGCGCGCGGCCGACGGCCGAGCGCGCAGTAGTCGGAAGAAAAAAACATAAAGAAATAAGGAAAAGCGACGCGGCCAGCCACTGCCCCGCGAAGGGGTAGCGGGCACGGGGCAGGGGCATGCGAGCAGCGGAAGCGGCGAGGAGGCGGCGGCCGCAGGGAGGGGCGCTGGGACGGCGCGGGGCGGGCAGCGGAGGCGGGGGGCAGCAACGGGACGACGCCACGCCAGGGCGGGCGTCAAAGGGCGGCGCGCGCAGGCGCAGCGAGCCACGCGAAAGTTCGGCGGGTGGGGCCTCGGGAGAGAGCCGGAGGCCGGCGGAGGCCAGCGGGCCGAGGGGCGGGCGGGGTGGGGCGGAGCGGAGGAAGGCCCAGAGGGCCAAGGCCCGATGGGCAGGCCGGGAGCGGCGGCCGAGGGCCGAAAAAAGGCCGACGGGCCGGATGAGGCGCGGACGCCAAGCGAGCGGCACGGCCCGATGGAAGCGGCGGGCCGCGTGGGCGACACAAACACACACACACACACTTCTTCAAGTCAGCGGCGCCAAGGGTCCTCAAGCGCAAGCAGCAGATGGAAGTGCGAATTGCGACCGAGCTTTGTCGATGGCGCAGCGTACGAGCGTCGCACACTGCAGAATGCAACCGATGGGTAGGTTGGAGGAATTGCAAATCCAAACGAAGCGTGCAGCGGCCAGAAGACGAGAAACATTTTCGACTCAAAGTAAACTGAAGCGCGACAGCCCGAGGCGAATTGCGGCCATCGAATCACCAGAGCGGTCTTAGACAGCGAAGCGCAAAGAAAAAATGTTGCTAAGCATATTCGTGCTTAGGTCACACACACACACGCACACGCACACGCACACGCACACGCACACGCACACACACACACACACACACACACCACGCGCGCGCGCGCCCGGTCCTTTCTTGCCTCCTTTGCGGCCCGCGTCCGAGACGTCGCCGCTGTCGTCGCTCCCGTCGTCCTCCTCTTCCTCGCCCTCGCCGTCGGTGGTGCTCTCCTGGCCGGCCCCCCCGGGCGTCGGAGGGCGACGGGGAGCAGCCACCGATGGCTGCCGCGAGGCCGCCGAGGGCCGCCAGCGGCCGCCGAGACCACAGCCGGCGACAGCGACTGCCAGGCGGAAGGAAGAGGACCGTCGCGTGGATGAAAGAAGTCGCCTGACTGAGACAGCAAGCCTTTCCCTTCCCCAACCACGTGGCCTGGGAGGGCGGGGCCTTCCATGGCGCCCGTGTCGTCCAACTCCTGTTGTTGCTTCAACTGGACAACAATGGAAATCGCGATGGAGCGCTCGTACAGGACGGACGAGGGAGGAGGAAAGGCAACTGCCGCAGCGGGCGGCGAGGCTGCCGAGGCTTCGGTGAGGCTGCCGCCGCCGCCCACGCTCGACACGCGGGCTGGCTGGCCGCAGCCCAGGCTTGGCAGGGCAGGCCTCCTCGCTCCGGGAGGAGGAGGAGGAGGAGGAGGAGGAGGAGGAGGGAGGAGGAGGAGGAGGAGGAGAGAGAGGGGGAGGAGAGAGAGGACGAGGACTGCGAGGAGGAGGAGGAGGAGGAGGAGGAAGAGGGCGAGGGAGGAAACGGTAGCAGCAGGAGAAACGGGCGGCAAGGCTGCCGCCAACCGCGGCCAAGGCTCGGCAGTGCAACCCTCATCAATCTTCGGATCTGGGCGCCACCCGAAAACAAACAGGACGTTTAGCTGATCGACGCTTTTTTCGGCGTCTCAACCGCGTCCTGGCCCCAGGAACGTGAATGGCTGAAAAGCTGGTCCCACGGAAGGGGAGGAGAAGGAGGAGGAGGAGGAGGAGGAGGAGGAGGAGGAGGAGGAGGAGGAGGGGGGAAGGATGAGGGAGGAGGAGGAGGAGGAGGAGGCCAGTAGAGGCCAACGTCGAAAACACCAGAAGAGGAGCAAGACCCTCCACGCCCCGATCGGCCGCAGCCCAGGCTCGCGAACGCGATCCAGCTTGCGACCCTCCCGGGCTGCCGCCCCTGCATATGTGCCACACTTCCTCGTCCTCCTTGTGTTCCCAGTTCCCGCCCTCCCTCCTCCGACCACGACTCCGAATCTGGCCCCACCACCTCCGACACCGACTCCTCCGATTCCGACTCCTTCAGATCTTCCGACCCCCTTACTGAGTTCATGACTTATCATGTGCATGTCTGTGCACGCACAAGTAAACTGTATGTAAACACATATATATATAATATATAACATGTATGATGCTCGCGGGTAAGCAAAAATGATAACTCTATGAAACTGACGGGGTGAAACACCGATGGGTACACACTGTGGGGCGGGTGAAGTTAATTGTGGGCGACCACCTGTGACCACCTGTCACGCAGATCCAACAACTCAAGCGGTCGTGCGATGATGATGACATGGCATCGGCGGCGACGACAATGATGACGATGGCGATGATGACAAACGTGGCGATATTTGACGGCGTGATAATGATGACGATGCCAATGATGATGGTGATGATGACGATGATGACGATGATGATAATGATGATTTTGACTTTGATGATGATGATAATGATGATGATGATGATGATCATCATCATCATGAAAATGGCGATGGCAATGATGACGCTGGTAACGATGGTGCTGGTGAGGATTATGTGGCAATCCATTCGCAAAATTTCAGAATCCTTGGCTTACGTCTACATCACAAACAAGTTGACTTTCATGTGTGTTGCACGCGTGCGCATTGAAATGCTGGGAAACACACGAGTATACAAGGAGTTGGACGTGCCCGCGCGGACACGCGCGCGTGCGGCACTCATGGCACTGTTCGACAAACCCGGCGGGCGCGCGCTGATTATCGGATCTGCTCGACGTGCGCGCGCGCGGCCCGCAGGGCACCATCCGAGAGAACGGCCAAAACCCGTGCTTTTCAAACAACAGCAACATCGACGAGCACGCGCGCGCGCAATTGAGGCAACTGTTCGTGAACAAACAAGTGGCTTCCCATAGCTGCTGAAAATCCGCCGACCCTGTCGGCGTGTGGAAGAGGCTGTTCCGTTTGACTCGTCCTCGTCGTCGTCGTGGTCGTTGTTGTCGTCGTCGTCGTCGCTGTCGCCGTCGCCGGTCCCCTCCCTCTCCCTGAGCCTGGCGCCGCTGCCTCCACTTTCACCAGGCCCTCTTCCTCGAGCGCGCCAGCCACAGCGAAATTGAGCAGCGCTGTAGTTGAATCGAAGGGAAGCCCCTTCCCTTTGATCCCTTCCCCGACGGGGGGGGGGTCCCGGGGGGGTCCCAGGGGGGGTCCCAGGGGGGGTCCCGGGGGGGGTCCCGCGGTGGGTCCCGGGGCAGGTCCTG
Source organism: Prorocentrum cordatum (assembly GCA_963575745.1). NCBI lineage: Eukaryota > Dinophyceae > Prorocentrales > Prorocentraceae > Prorocentrum > Prorocentrum cordatum. The sequence goes on from CAUYUJ010019671.1 coordinate 477,678, forward strand.
GGAGGGGTCCCGGGTCCGATAGCCTCCAGACAGCTTCGGAAGTGAAGTTTCCACTCCAAGGGCACTCCCAAGAGGGCCCCAAGGAGCAAAAATCATCGATTTCCCTGAAAAGATTTCGGCATTCTCGCCTTGTCAGCTTCCCGACGCTCCCAGACAGGCCAAGAAGCCCCCAAGACCGCCCCAATATCGCCCAAGAGGCCTCCAAGAGAGCCCCAAAACGACCCAAGAGGGCCCAAAGACCGACCAAGAGGCCTCCAAGACAGCCGAAGAGGCCCCCAAGACGGCTCCAAGGAGTAGCCCAGACGGGGGACCCGAACGGACATTTCGAGCCCTCGGCCTCAGAAGCTCTCAGGAGGCCCCCAGAGGTCCCTAAGAAGCCCCGCAAGAAGCCCCAAGAAGCCCCCAAGAGACCCCCAGAGACCCCAAGAGGCCCTCACGAGGCTTCCAAGCGGCCCCCCAGAGCTTCCCAAGAGGCCCCCAAACTACCCCGAAGAGGCCCTCGAGAGCGCTCGTCTTCGTCGTCGTCGCCATTCAGGGTCGGCGGCACTGGCCGTAAGGCCTTCGCAATCTATGTAATAAAGTGGTTGGACGGCCACTGGCATTTGCTCGAGATTCTGACATGCGCACGCGGGCGCGCGCATGTGGAACGCATGACACTATTGGACAAAGATTGTTGCACAACGCACGTCTCTGATCAACGCGCGCGCACCGCATAGCATCTGTCTGCAGGAGACGAGGAAGGATGACGGTACCAACTTGGCTGGAACGGTTCCACTGTATGCATAGGGTAAACGAGGGTGAAAATACGTTGGAAAAACATAATACGCGGAGGCGAGCGGCTAATACCAGCCTCAGTGGGGAGCTGAATCTGAACCTTTTGATCAAAAGAATATACGAGGTCCAACATTTGGGTGCCACTTATGGGGCGCAAGTAGTTCTGGCACGAATGAAATGTCAACTCCGATGCTCGCGCAAACATCGGCCGCTGCTCGCTGCCACCCTCCCACCTGCAAATTACTCAGCCAGACCCATTCGGCCAGCGCTCGCGAGCAGAGCGACCAGCAGGCTTGGTAAACCCGATGCGGCCGCGATGGCGCTTACCGATGGGAACCTCTCAGCACGTCTCACAGGCCGCGCTGGCGCGCGGACACTTCAAAGTGGGTCGGTGCCTCCATCAGGCGCGAAATCATGATGACGTCGGCAACGGCGGCAATGATGATGATATTAGCGATGGTGGTGGCGATGATGACGATGACGACGGTAAGACCAATGATGCCGCGGATGCAGGTGACGACGATGACGATTATGATGTGATGTCCATGTGGCAATGATGAAACTGACTGTGCCGAGGCGGTGTGCGATTCAGATAGCGGCAATTAAATAATGGCGCTGATGAAGGTGATCAGGAGGTACGCGCGAATAAGCTAAATGAATAGGATGGTGTCTCGTAGAGTTGCATCTTGAACTGCTCTGGCACCAAATTGTTGTGAAAGAAAACCGAAACGCGCGCATGGCTGGCCAACATGTTTTCTATGATACGGGATCGTGCACTGGGCGCGTGTTAGATCAACGCGGGTGCACCGCGTGGTGAGATAATAATTCATGTTATGGACGAGCTTGTTAAAATCAGGTGATTCTCTTTTGACTTTAGCAAGTGCACGCGGGCATAAGAAACTACAATGTTTCGATTGGAAAAACAAATGCGACCTAAGGTATGCATGCTGGAACCATAGCAAAACGAATGACTGCAATATGCTTTCGACACGTGTGCGAGCGTGCAGCATTGTTTCCAAGGAAACGTGAAAACATATCAGTGAAAAATAAATGCGCGCGCATGGTATCATCTGACAGCGATAACGGGCGGGCCCGATAGAGGCTCGCCTGGGATTGCGTGATTGCATATGGAAGACGAACGATGAGGCAGAATCATCTGCAAATTTCAGTACGACAAGGTGCACAATTAACTCGGGGCGTGGGTGGCAGAGTCGATATCATGTGAAAAGAAAACCTACGGGATGCTATCTACAGGGTGCAATATGTGAGGCGGTCCATATCGATCCACCACACAGCACCGAACATGAAACACCAACTATGGATTGTCAACCAAAAAGCGCCGTGGGGGCGTTAACCATACGGCGCGAACCCTGAAACCAAGCAACAAGCATCGACCAGGAACGGGACCCGAGAGCACCGACAAGCAACGAGACCCCACTGCGACAAACTGGGCAAGCACAGGGCACCAGTCATAGAGCACCGTGCGGAAACGGCCACAGGGCAACGAACGGGCACGGCCGACTGCGTCACACACAGGGCCAAATCCTTGGAGCGCGAGTAAGAAACCCCAAGTGTAAGCACTACTGGTGGGATCTGGAATCTGGGTGTGGTGTGTGATGCAATCTGGGGTGGTGTCTTCTGCTGCGTACTATGTGGCTTACAACCATGCAGTGTATTATCCAGTGGTCGTGTCCCTGGCTGCTTTCAAACATGTGTTATACATTCACTGGTGGTGCTCTCTATTGTCTACGATGTAATTCGTTTTTTCAAAAATACAATACGGCATCCATTAGTGGTGTATATGAATGCAGCTTGATGTTGATCGCATCCACGTGTGAACAACTCCAATGCTCTTGCAAACATCGCAAGCACCCACCCGCCCACCTGCAACGTGTGCGCAAAAAAGGGGAAGCGCCAACGACGGTGATGATCAAGAGAATGACGACGGTGGGCACTATGTCGACGACAACAATATCGATGATGATAAAGCTGATGATGGTAATCATGACGGTAACAATGATGATGATGATGATGATGATGATGATGATGATGATGATGATGATGACGGTGGGATTTGTGAGGATGATGAAGCACTGCGGACACGCAGAAAGTTGACGAGCTCGACGACAACGGCGATGACGATAATGACGACGGTGGTGACGATGACAATGATGATGAAAACGATGGCAGTGGCGATGATGATAACGACTATGTAAGTGAGGATGATGAGCGCGATCGCAAAAAAATGTGTTGGATGCCTCTTGTGTGGGAGTGACTTCGACGTGCGCACGCGGAGACGCGCGAGTATGGCCCCTATGTCAGTGTTTGACAGAGCTGGCGAGCGCGCGATGGTTGCTGAACGCGTTCGACATGCGCGCGCGACCTGCATGCTCGAAGCGGATCGATGGTTTCCTAGCAAGGTTAACCAGTGCGCGCGCGGAAATTGGGCAACTCTTTCTTGTAAAACTACAAGGGGTCAAGGCTTAAAAACCAGAGATGCTGGAGCGTGTTTAAACGGCTGTGCCTTGATTTGGTGAGAAGCCCAGCGGTTGCTCGATGGATTTGACACGCGCGACGCAGCGCGCAAATGCACCTCGCAAAATATCTGCTGCACCAGAAGCATTACAGAAAGAGCAGTTTAGACCAACGCGCGCGCGCACCGCAGAATATCATTTGACAGAAAAGAATGGGGGTGCCCATTCCGAAATTGGCTGACATGTTAAGATCTTACCATGCAGATGAACAATCGTGCAACATAGAAACTGGGAGGAGAAAAATAGTGCAGCTAATCCCGGCTTCGGGGGGGGGTCTATTTCTTCTTTTGTTAAATGAAGTGCTACTCTACCGCATAAATATATATATATACTCAAGTTTACGCGAGTGGCAAAAGTACCGGTTGGGGAATACATGTGTGCCCAACTCTCTCTCTCTCTCTCTCTCTTTCTCTCTCTGTCTCTCCCCCCGCTTCTCTACCCACCTCCACCTTGCCCGGTTGCCTCCGCCACGTCGTCGATCTTGCGCTTCTGGCCACCTGTCGCTGGACATGGCAAGCAAGCTCTCCGAAACGCTCAAGCCTTCCGAGAAACCCCATGCATCCAGTCGCCCCTCGACAGCGAATGCTTCAGTCCAGGCAATTGCATGTGTCCATGCCTCGCCCCACCTTCCGAACAATGTGGACAGGGCGTGCTGGGTGGCGGCGCTGGCAGGCGGATGGCAGCGGTGGAGTGTTGCTGTTGCTTTGTTTCTTGTTCTGCGGGGGTCCAGCAGCCATAATTGTGAGGACGGCGGCGGAAGACTCTCGCGGAAGTGATCACATCACGATAGTAAGGAGGCGGGTACAGTTCACTGAGATGTCTGAATGCGCGCGGACGGATTTCCCGGAGGGGCGGGGCTCTACGCCGACGACCGCACCGTTGTGCACAGGCTGTCCAAATATGTAATCGGTAAATACACCTCGCCACTCGATATCGCTGCCATAATCCCCAGAACTTGCACCACCATCGTCAGAACCTTTTTTTTTATCCGCGGGTCGAGAGCGCACCTCTTCCGGTGTCAGAACAAAAACACATCTGCCATCTGAATCGTCGCCACCAGCATCAGAACCGGAATATCAATACCCGCTGAAAATCACTCGTCCACTGAATATGTGAAGCAGTCACCAATGCATCAGCAAAGATCCATATCACTACACGCGCCTGTACAACAACAGAGAGAGGGAGGGAGGAAAAGTGAGTGAGAGAAAGAGAGAGAGAGAGAGACACCCCGAAAGGTAAGAATCGTGTGCAGGCGGAGGAGCTGGGCATAGTGAGCATCGCAACCAGAGGGTGATGTGTGATGTGAATTCCTCCGCAGTGTCGCACAGATCGTGCCCGTAAGCGTTACGCCTCGCAAGGCAGTGGTGAAAGAGCATCAAAGGACATGAGTGGTGCTGGTGGCAACGCTGCTACAGCTGTGATGGCGGTAATGGTGCTGATGCGCGTGCCGTCGGTTCGAAAATGACGGCGGTCGAGCTCACAGACCACTCGTGGAGGCGTGCCTCCTCCTCCTCCTCCTCCTCCTCCTCCTCCTCCTCCTGATCCTCCTCCTCCTGCGGCGACAAGGGAATTCCAGGAGGCCCAGAAAAAGCTAACCACGCCGGGGCTCCCCCATTCGGGTGTTGCCAGAGGTGGCCCTGGGCCCAAGGGTGCCCCCAGCTCTCCCAGCAAGGCCCAGGTGCCCTTCAGAGCACCCCCCCGCCCCGAGAGGGCGCGGAAGTCTGAGGCCACCTTGGGCCAGGATCTCGCAGACTCCAACCTCCTCCCTCCCCGTCCGTCCCCCTCATCCTCAAGTCCTGGCCCCGTGCCAGAAGCAGAACGGCAGGGAGGGACAGGGGGGGAGGAACGAGAGGACGAGGACGAGGAGGAGGAAGAGCAGGCAGGAGGAAGGAGGCAGGAGGGAGGAGGCAGGAGGGAGGAGGGAGGAGTGAGGAGGAATGAAGGAGGAGGGGGGCCGAAGAAAAGATGGAGAAAAAAGTATCCTTCGCCAAAATTGGCGGCCATTCGGTCCAACAGCCCTGGCGCACGCGAACGACGGGAGCAGCCTTCGGCTCCCTTCGGAGGTGCCCCCCACGGGCGTGCCAAAGACCTGCTGAGAGAGCATCTCCGGAACTGTGGCGGGAGCACGGGGGGAGAGGTGAGGGGAGGAGGGGGAGCCCAAACCCCCTCGCATCGTGAAAGAATCACGACGACCTGTCTCGTTGCTATTATTTTCGGCTTCCGGAGGCCATCACTGGGCCACAGGACCGTCAGGAACCTGCTCGGAATAGAACCAGTCCAGGTAAAGGGGTCGAGACCTCCGGCGGTACAACTTGTGGAGGAGGAAGTTTTCGGGGGCAGAGGAAAGCGCTGGCCAGGCCACTCATGGCCCCAGGATCGGTGCATACACGTTTCTGGCCAAGCCACGGGAGCGTATCCACCGATCCTGGGCCCAGGATGGGCCAGGATCGGTGCTCGATACTTTGCGCTCGCCGAATAGAGTGACCAGGAAAGGCAAAGAGGAAAGACGCGAAGAGGGATGAGAAAGAAGGAGTGGAGGAGGGAAAAAGCGGTAGATGCGCAAGGACAGGGACATGGTAATGGAGGGTAAAACCCAAATGGAGACGGAGACGGAGAGCTATCATGAGACGGGTTCTGAACCGAGCAGAAAAGTGAGTGAGAGTAAGATGCCGAACAACATAATTAAGATTTGGGCAAAGGCGGGACGAGGTGCACAAGGATGGAGGCGATTGTTTTGACCCAGGCCACCCTGCGAAGCAGGCTGCGCCCCCCCGACCTGGCCGCAATTCTTGATGGTGACCTGGGCGCCGCGCGAATTGTTCTTGCCCACCCCACTCGTCTCCAAGAATGGCCACCTCACCTCCCAGCACCGGACGACTGTCCGGTGACAGCACGCTGACCACAAACCCCGCAGTCAAGCGGCTGCCCGGGTCACCCGTACGTGAAGGGGGCACGGTCCTGATCATGCCTTCACCGAGACACGTTTTGCAGTCAGCGGGCGCAAAGATGCAGAAGCGGTCAAGAGCCGGTCGGGTTGAAGGCGGGGCGCGCCGAAGCAAGTCAGGGCACAGTGGAAAGGAGAAGATCGGAGCGGAGGCGAGAACAGCGCCGCTCAGATCGTGCAGATCTTCACGGGGTTCCACCGAGAGAACGTGCCACCGAGAGAACGGGCGGGCTGCTTTCCAAGCAGTGGAAGGCCGGGGCAGCGGGAGGCCAGGGCCAGAGCACGTAGAGGACGGCCTGGGATACCTTCAGCAGTACACCCATACACAACCGCGCAATCTCCAATCACAAGCACGTAGACTGCGCAGAGTTGCTGGTGTTGTGCGAGCAAAAACACCCGAGACGTACCCAACCCCTTCTCCACGCGAGGAGGCCATCCGTATGAGTGCTCCCTATGCACGATATGCGCTGCCCTGGACCCCGCCGCGCCTCCCAGGAGCCACGAGGGTGGCGACAGATGCGCAGGTCGCAGCCCACGAAAGAGCCGCGAGGTCTGAAATTACCCGCGTTGCCCTGCAACTCCGCCGTGCCTCCCAGGAGCCGACGAAAAAAGGCGACAGATGCGCAGTTCGCAGCCCCGGAAGAAGCCGCGAGGTCTCAAATCACCCGCGTTGCCCTGCAACTCCGCCGTGCCTCGCAGGAGCCTACGAAAGTGGCAACAATTGAGCAGTTCGCAGCCCCGGAGGTAGCCGCGAGGTCTCACATGATCCGCGTTTCCCTCACCTCCGACATGCCTCCCAAGAACCCACAAAAGTGGCGACAAATGCGCAGATCGCAACCCCCGCCCCGAGTTAGCCGTGGGGTCTCAAATGATCCGCGTCGCCCGCCCTCAACTCCCAGGAGCCCACGAAAGCGGCGACAGATGTGCAGTTCGCAGCCCCTAGGTAGCCGCGAGGTCTCACATGATCCGCGTTGCCCTTACCTCCGCCATGCCTCCCAGGAGCCCACGAAATTGGCGACGGTCGAGCAATTCGCATCCTGCGAGGGAGCCGCGAGGTCTCAAATGATCCGCGTTGCCCTGCACCCAGCTGCGCCTCCCAGGAGCCCACGAAAGTGGCGACATGTGTGCAGTCCGCAGCCCCAGAAGGAGCCGCGAGGTCTCACATGCTCTGCGTTTCCCTCACCTCCTCCGCGCGCCCCACTAACCCACGAAAGTGGCCACTGTTGAGCAGTTCGCAGCCACAAAGGGAGCCGCGAGGTCTCAAATGATCTGCGGTGCCCCTACCCCGCCGCGCCTCCTGGGAGCCCACGAAGGTAGCAACGGTTTGCAAGTCGCAGCCGCCGAAGGAGCCGCGAGGTCTCAAATGATCCGCCTTGCCCTCACCTCCGCCGTGCATCCCAGGATCCCACGAAAGTGGCGACAGTTGCACAGTTCGCATCCCCCTAAATAGAAAAGGTACGGATGCAGCAGGAGGATGTAGGAGGTAGGAGGCGACGAGGAGGGGATGAGGGAGACCACAGCGACTGATTCACGGCGAGAACCCAACACAGGAGGGTTGGGAAAAAACTCGGGGGTAATGAAAAGAGCAGGTCACGCAAGCACTGCCGCCCCTCACGCGGCTGAGCACGACCCTAGTCGAGCAAAATGACCACGCATCTGATCAATACTGTAAAGCCAATCACGGCGACACTGCTGCCTGTCACACCAAGTCGGGTTTGTCTGGGGGGACTGGTCTTTAGAGGGCCCCCGCGTCAACGACAATCGCCACGGCAGCTCAATACGCCAACTCGATTCATCAACTCGCATGAATACTTCAACTCAGTACGTCAACTCGGCGCGTCAACTTGGTTCCGGCTCGTCAACTCGGTGCGTCATCTAGGGTCCAGAATGCACTCTCCAGAATGCAGTCTCCTCGGGTAAATTTCCAATGAAGGAGGCGATCTCTGCCACAAAGACGTGCACAACCCCCCCTAACCACTGCGCCACGGTCGTGGACAGCGTGATCACATGGAACTCGTCTGACGATCGGCGACTAATTACCCGATCGGCGCTCGCTGCGATCGCGAGCAGAGGTCGCGGCGCGATTGACCGGCACGGCCGCGGGACACAAATGGGGCGCACCCATCGGAGCAGGGGACGGCGGGATCGGGCCATCCATAGCTTACGCGCCAAAGCCACTTTACAGATCCTGGTGAGGAAAAGCGAGAAGGACCCAACGTGGCCCTGCGCTGGGATTAAACAACGCATAGGTGAGCCGCACGGCCCTGTGTTGACCACGTGTGGGCGATTGGAGGAGAAAACACAGAAGAGGAACAAGAAACACTAACGGCAAAAAAAATCCCGCAAGCGATGATACCGTATTCCCTGCCCAAGCACAGCAGGGAAGTCTCCCAGCATAACATGGTGTCTCCACAAATTACCCTTCAAACGCTGAGAGCTGTGTCCATTCAGAAGGCTGTGGTCAAAATGCTGGGAGGGTGTGGTAAAAACGCCAGACTGCCCAGATACGAAAGACGCACGACTGCAGATGAAGTTGAACAGGGGGAGATAGGGCAACTGAAGCCAAATACACACGCCTAAGCTCTCTTCCGTCGAGACAGCGAGGTCAACCATACTCGCGATTGGCAATGCAGAACGTCCAGGTGAGCTGGGCCACACAAGAAAAAAACAGAAGAAGAATCGATTGCCTCGATAAGATATACCAACTCATCACCGCATGATCGGCCAAAATCGAATCGCTGACGACTCTGAAGGCAGCATCCGTCAAACTCATATACTATCATTTACTTACTTATCCCCCATGAGAGAAGTGGCCGTCAAAAGATGCGCAAAGATCAACTCGGCAACAACGCGAACCTTGGACGACGTCCGGCCACTCTGGCTGCCCGTCCTGTCCATCTTCTTCACAACGTCTATACCAGAAACGACCTTCCCGAACACGACATGCTTGCCGTTCAAGTGAGGCGTGGGTCCTGGCGGTCATGGGCAAGAACTATGATAGCGACCGATCGTGAAGGAGTGCACCTGTTACCAATGCCGTGGGGCCGTCGAGAAATATAGTCAAACACCCCGCGCAAACGTTTCCCACTGAAGCAAGACTGTGGACGTGTGAACAGCAAACGATTATTCTCCTCTGGCTCTCCGCTCCTCTCCTCGTGATCCCAATTCCTGCCCCTCCCCTCTAATTCACAACGGTGCGTTCCAAGCCACTTCTATCGCAAAATTGGACGCTGGGTTTTCAGAGTCTCCTCCGGCATCTCCCCAGAACCCTTCACCACCACGGCCCTACGGGCCCAGGACGTGCCGATAGCCACATCATGGAGTGGAAGGCAATTGTGAAGCGGCTACATGTAGATCACTTTCGGTCGACGCTGATCTAAGTACAGAAATTTAATGTCGAAGCATGTGAGAACTGTCGTCGGTAGATATCGGGGGCGGCCAAGAGGGGGGCGTCCAAAAGAGGGAGGGGGGGGGGGGAAAATCATGGCCGGCGGCATGTGCTCGGCCCAAGGGGGGGCCAGGGACGTAATGAAATAAGAAGAGGCGACATGAAATCTGGGGAAATGTCATGGCCCACGCCATGATATCCACCACCCCTAGTCATCACCCCCCTCTTTGCCGCCCCCGAGGATAAATGAATCACTCCTTCCTGGCAGACGGACGGCACGCTCCAAAGCAATGACGGGCGCCGGGCCACGGCAGGCTCACTGGGCCGTTGGGCGTCGGAGTCACCGTTTTGATAGAGCTCGTCAGACTTGAGCTGCTGGGAGCGGACCACACTCTTGCGAGACAGGGATTTAACCATGTCCACCGCCTAGGGACCGACGTCCTGGTGCCCCAGCGGGCGGTGGATATGCATCTATGTTGGCCCCCGAGGCCCGAATATATCCAGATCCACCGCCTGCGGAGGTCCGCGAGGATCGATCCCCCAGGCGGTGGATATGGAGAAATCCCAGCCTCGGAACTCTCCCTTGACCACCGCTGCACGGGACAAAAAAAGGAACCCCGCCACACCCTGCCTTCAGACTTCGCCTGGACCAGAAGCCAATCTTGTCAGCGCCAGTTTGGAGGGAGATGGCGGAGGAAAGTTGAAGGGAACGACAGCGCGACGAAATCCCGCACACCCTGGACAAGAACCCCGCAGCATCTCAAGGGCACGCGAGGGGGGGGAGGGCACGAGGGGCCGCTCCCCGCCGAAACCCAGGAGGAGAAGCCCACCATTGGGGGTGAGACATTCGGAAGGCCAGGGCAAGGCTGCCAGCGACAAACCACGGAACGCAAGAGAAAGGCGATTGTCATCATCCGTTCGACTTAGCACCTCCGGAGAATCACTCACGACTGTTCCATGGTGACCACGGCGTGGCACTCGCCGTGGAGGGAAAGCCAGCCGCAAACAGGACAGGCCGAGTAGAGCAGGTGCGGATGGGGACAGAACAAGGCGGCACAAACCAAGCGCAAATTGGAGGAAACGAACCAGGCAAGGCGCAAACAAGACGCAAGCACGAGCGACCGTGCCAAGCGCGGACGAGACAGGCGATCCAGGCCAGGCGCTAGCATAGAAAGACAAAAAAACACGATGCGCAAAGAGGAAAGGGGCAGGAGTAATCAAGCCAGTCGCGAACAATAGAAAGTGACCGAAGCCGAGCACGAACGAAACCGCGCGAAAAGAACAGGGCAAACGAGGCCACCCGCAGGGAACAGCGTGACGCATCCCAAGTACGCACAGGACTGGGCGAACCAAACCAGCCTCGAGCAGGGCGGGCGTCTGGGACCGAGGCGAACCGAAGCAAGCGAAGACGGGGCAGACATGACCAGGCCAGCCACGGGCTGGACAAAGGCGAGCCAGGTCGCGCGCGACACGGCGACCTGGGCCGAGCACGTGCGGGATAGGGTGGCCAAGGCCAGGCGCGAGGAAGACGGGGCGAGCCAGGCCAGGCGCGCGCGCGAACCGAACAAGGCACTCCAGATGGACAATCGATCATCGCGTGGCACCCACACCAGACCTTCAAACGAACCTGCAGAACTGACAAACACCGCTGATCTGAATAACAAAAAATGCATTAGAGAAGGATGGGTCCCGTCCAAATGCTGTGAATCCTTCTTATCTATGGGAACGGTTACACCAAAACTGACGGCTCAAACAAACGTCAAACCGTTCAAGCGAAACCAAATGGCCAACCCCAACACTGACGGCTAAAACATCAAAGCAAGAAGAACAACCACATCAACAAACTGTTGGCCCTCGACGATGTTCCCCACATCCTCAACATGATCGATGCGCCAACCACACAATGCAGAACGACGTCGTATGTGATGCGTGCCACTCGGAATTCGAGCGATAATGGACCGATCATCAAACGCGAATGCAGCCAAACTCTGACACGCCCTACACCTCACGCTCACTATGCCCTGAAGATGAGATCCCATGGCCCTGGTCGAAGCATGTTCGAGCATCGACGCTCCCAGAAAAATGGACAGCGTTCGGCCACCACGCACACCACAGAAATCTCAGGAAATGCCTTGAGCCAAACGGTAGGCTTGAGGAAGACCCGTCCCGGACATCCTGTCGCTGCCCTGAACCGGTGTTCCATCCCAGACTGCGTTGTTCAACTGTCTCGGAGCCTGGGGAGGGGCCCCGAGAGACCGAGAACGGCGCATAACCTAAGGACACGTTTCCTCAGGACCTTCTCTCTTCAGGCCGAAACCCGCCTAAAACCAAGGCGGTGCAAGTCAGAAAATCTCACCAGGACGACCATGCCCGCGGCCCAGGCTGACAGTCGGCCCCAGTAGCCAGCGATCACATCCAGCAATCCCAATAAGTGAACCACAACACTTCATGAGTGACCGCACGTGGGATGCAAAAGAACATACGAATACTATGTGCTGAAGTTGGAGGCATACGTCCGACACGAATAGATATCTATATATATATATACACAACATAAATCTTAGAATAGATCGACTGCCGAAAATCATGGCCAAGAAGCGCCCGCCACGGTTTACACTATGAGACTTTTGGGCGTACGCGTCGCGCTTGCGGGGCCAACGAGCATAACATAAATATGTTTGGCCGGTGAACAGCACAATTGGAACGCAATTCCATCCAACCGCGAGGTCGTCCTGTGCAGATGAAGAACTGAGAGCCGTTCGTATTGCGGCCGGCGTTGGCCATCGACCTCAAGCTCACACAAGCCAGAAAATGATAACGAGAAAAAGAAAGATGGCACCACATGGCCAAATGCGTCAAATGTATCGTCCTCCCCACCCTCCCCTTTTTCGCTTTGCCTCGTCGCGCCTCCTTTTGCCCCTCCACTTCCCCCACGAGCTGCCGTCCGACCCTCCCCCCTGTCACGAATACCTTCGGCACAACGGCCAAAACTTATGTTGTGGCGCGTGTACCTGCTGCTTCCGTTCTTCCGACTTCTGCGTATCACTCGATATCGGCTATAGATATAGACCCACACGCAAACCTACAGATATGTAAGTGAACCACACAAACATGCATCGTACTCCTCCTAGGACCTGCCTCCCGCCGATGACAACACAGGCTCTACATGAACTACAACCACGAGCGAACTTCGCGCAAAGGTTCTGGAATGATCCAGCCCTTCACAACATCAGAAGTGCATGCAGATGTAAACCGGCCGAGAGCAATAATGTATGCAACGAACTGCAAGCGCAACGAGAAGCAATCCCAAATAAAGAACAGACCGGCAAGGCAACACTGGGGAAACCAAATCAACGCAAACCACAAAAATAGCTCGAATGCGCGATGCAAAATACAAAACCAAACCGAATATAGAAACCTTGGAAAACAATCGGAATGACGACGGCTCCTCTAACCTCTGGCACACGCAGCCAGCGGCACCCAGCCACGACGCCGTGTTCGGCGTGGTCGCGGCGCCAAGCAACGTGCGCAACCGACACGAGAGGACAACGGGCAGGGCCATAAAGTGCACCGAGGCGAACCAAATTCATCCGCGCGTGGGCCCGCACCACGCGGTCCTTACTGGAGCGGGACCGCAGCCGGAAATGCGAAAAGAGCGACGCACGCCCTGTGGCCGCGCAGGTCCAAAACGGAAAACCTGCAGTCGCCTTGGACGTAAAAGTCGCCTCTCCGGATGAACACGGCTGCAAGCTTCAAAAAAATGCGCAAGGTCAAATCCCACGATTGCACGAAAAGGCATGCAAGAACCGATCGGCCCGTATAAAGTCGAACATGGCCAATGAAAAACAAGAACGGTTTCGCAGTGGGTGCCGCTTGCCGATGGCCTTGCGCACTCGGTAAGTCAAGGGACGCGCGATCACAGCAGCGATCCGACCCACAAGCCTGCACGCCTTGGCCGGCTGGAACTTGCACTTGCCAACACACACACACACACACACTTTTTGCGTCGGCGGCTGAGCAGAAGCGACTGCTCCAGCGGATAGGCAACAGGGGACACGCTGTATGCAAATTAGGGCCGCAATACACGGATGAAGGAGGAGGAGCCATGGCGCGACGGGTAGAGAGGAAGCTGGGCCACTCAGAACTACCGGCTGCGGCGGGGGGAGCGCCGGGGGGGGAGGGAGCAGCGAAGGCACAGGCTGTACTGAACTGCGCTGAGCTGAAGCTGGGAGGGGCAGTCAGGAGCTGCACCTCGTGGTGAAGAGAAAAGGAAGCGTAGCCCAACCTGGTGGAACGAGCAGTTCAGGGATGAGCCACTGCGCGGAGACTGGCGGGCCTGCAAGGCGCGTGCGAGGATACGGGGCAGGCCAGAACGGACCAGCCCCAACTGCAGGCACTGCGCCGCGGGCACAAGGGCGGGTGCTGGACGGCACAGAGCTGGATGTGGCTGAAGCAGGTGCCGAGCGGCACAGAACAAAAGCAGAAGAAAGGCAGCCATGGATTGCTTTTCCCGGATACATATATATACACACACACATATATATATATATATATATATCAAAATTCGGTTGAACACTTAACGAAATACAAACGCAAAAAAACATGGCGCACGCTGCCTGCCCAAAACGAAAGAGAAGGGGGAGGGAAGAAGGAGGAAAGGGGAAACAGCTCACTGAAGACGGACCGACAGAAAAATAACGGGGGGAGAACAGGGGGGCACGACCGACAACCGCGAGAACCGCAAACCCCGATGCAACGATGTACACCAAACGCACGGCGGGGAGGACGAAAGGAGGAACCCGGAAGGGGGCCGGAGACGACGCGACGGCAGCAAAACAGAAGCAGAGGAGGACGGGAAAGGGGGGAGGGAAGGAAAGAAGAGAAAACGGCACGGGAACGCGCTTCCACAAAAAAATAAAACGGCGAACCATACGAACCACTAAAAGCAACATGGAGTTCTTCTTGCCCGGACCTCCGCGGAGAAGGCCAAACCACCCGAGCGAAAAACACCCCCCCAAAAAAAAAGAAAGCGAGAAACAAGGCGGAACGGGGAAAGAACGTAGGTACATACAGGTTTCAGCTGCACCCATGGAATAAAACCTGCACTATATGTAAGAAAGGCTGTTTGTGTCGACGGCCGCGCAAAAGGGTGGCGCGCCAGTACCACTCCTTGCGAGGAGTACGCGGCCGGCTCTCTGTGGTGCGACGCGCAATTTTGGAGATAACTAGGAAGTAAGCTTTGGAACAACTACACACATGAGACAACGGCCACACTGTCTGAGAATACATTGCACACATGGGACATGGCGAAGGCTGAACGCAACACGAACCCGATCGCTTGGAAATGTGATTATTGCTGGCGGTGGTGACAACGCTCCTTCTCCCCCCCCGGGTCCCGATGCTGCGCGGAGCGCAGTAGGGACTTGTTTTAAGCCACTGCGCGTTCGGCCCTTCCCACTCCTTCTCGTCCCCCATCGCTTTCCTCCGTCGTTGTGCTCTGCAGCTGTTCCTTCCCCCCTTCCCCCACCCTCCCTCCCCCCCTCCCCTTCTCTCCTCTCTTCTCTTCTTTTTCTTCGCCTCCACTGCGTTTCCTGGACGTTTCGCTACCGTTTCTAGGGCCGCGCGGCGTGGGAATTCTTTTCTCTGCTGGAGCACCCGGTGAAAATGTTCGACAGCATTGTTTTGTCAATCCTCCCCTTCTTCGCGCGCATTCTGCCGCTGTTCGCTCTCGTCTTCTCGTGGCCAGAGTGCTGCCTTGGCCGTAGACCGAACCGACGAGAGTCAGCAAAGCGGCGTCTCCGTCAGTTTTCACGCTGACGCGTATACGTGTTTGCGCAAGATGGAGTCTGTCATTGCGTTCTGCCGTTTTCTGTATGATGATTTCCTTACGTTCTCTTCTGTTTAAGCGCTGCCAGAGAGGCCAAATAACGCGCGGTGAGAGTCACGCGCTGCCGCGAGGCTCATAGACAAGAAAAGAGGGGAAAACGAGAGAGAGAGAGAGAGAGAACAACCAAAAAAAGGGACAGAAACAGAGACAGACAGAGAGAAGGGGAGAAAGAGAAAGAAAGAGAGAGAAGGCCCGACGGAGGGAGGAGCCGCGAGGCGGGAAAAACGGCGGATTGGCAACACGCACGCTGACAAATCGCAAGGAACTCGCCAAGTCTGGTGGTTCTGGCCGGGCAATCGCTCCCCAGTTTAAGCAACAGCTCCGGGGCTTGTAATCTCCAGTCAAGGTTTACGCGCGTAGTATTCGGCGACCTCGTTCTATAATGATGTTGAACCCCTCTGTTGTGGATTATCTTCCTCGTCTGTCCAAACAAAGTCCACGCTCCCCAGAACGCTACACAGTGCCAAATCATGTTGCGTTCGCTCGGGTTGTCTCTGCTCGCAGTTGCAGGTCACCTGGGCGCAGTTTGACGCAAGGCTGAAGCCATTCGGGTTCAAATTATCCAGCTCAAGCTAGCCGGTCCAAGCAATCTTGGCACGAGCTATGCGTCAAGCCCGCCGCTGCGGCGGCCAATCCCTACGGGCCTGTCGCTGGGGCCAACCACCACGTGATTACATCCCAACTGCCTCACAGTTCGAGACCACGTCTGGCGCTGCTGCCGCCGCGCCCCCTGGCAAGCAGACTGGCGCCCATAATATTTCTCTCGTCGCGAAGGCGACGCAACGGGACCTCGTGGACGACTTTCCGACCGAGCCAACGCCGTCAAGGCCACCTTGACACACTCGCCCCGGGGTGCTCCTGAACACCAGAAATCACGGACCGACGATTTCATGGATGGTCTGCAGGATGACGCGCAAGAGCAGCTTGCCGCTTTGCCCGCTTTTCCAAGCGCCGGAAACGGAAGCAAAAAGCCGATCGCCGCTGCCTCGGCAACGGCTGCTCCCAGAACCGACCCTCTGGGCGTCAAATCCGGCGCACGCAAAAAAAACCTTCGGGCTACGGGCGGCAGTTCCGGCTCTGAACTGAGCGCCGCAGGCGCCGGCCCCATAGGGCGGCAGTCCTGGAACACCCCTTGTGGCGGCGTGAACGCAGCTCCCGGGGCCGGCCCCGAGGGCGGCAGCCCCTGTGCGCGGCTCCGCCCGGCATGCGCTGAGCACCGTGTCGGCCCACTGCGTCTGCCTCGATGGGCGAGAAACTCACCCTTATCCAAAACATGGCTACGAACGACCAAGTTGTATCCAAAGGAGCGGGATCGCATTATTCACTGGGCATTTGGAGAAAGGTCCTCGCAGAAGTCGTTCTTTGCCACCTGCCTCTTTTTGCGACTTTTTCCTGGACGGAAAAACAAACAACGCCACCTTACCTGTGGCCTCACAGGCCATCGCGTTGAACTCCAGCTTGGGTTTCTCGCGCGGCATGCGCCACGGCCCCCGATGGGGCGCAGCGCAACATGGAGGACAGCAAGCGGGGTGGCGCGGCTCGTCGTCTGGTCGACTCTGAACGCAACACTCGGATGGATTTAGACGGTTTGTCATCAGATCAGAAGCTCTTTGTCTCGCACGGCGCTGCTATCGAGGTAAAATTTGCGAAGACAAAAATGAACCAGCTGAGAAATTTTGCACTGCGGAGTGCAAATGATGAACTTCAAGGCACTGCGTCGGGGATACCTTTCGTTGCCGACTGGAGAGAGAATATTATTCATATATGTGTATTAACAAGTGTGTATATAGATTGGTTTTAGATTGGTTATATATGCATATACTTATACACATATATACATATATATATATATGATAATAATAATAATAATATGTTTTTTATCGGCGTTTCAACCAGGCCCCGCGGAGATCGGAGGTAAGTGTCTACGTCCTTTGCCGCTCTCACACTGAACGTCGCACTCTTCCTTCCGCGGCCCCCGACTTCGGAGACGCGTCGTTCGATGCGTCGATTCCGCGTCAGTATTGTTCCTCTCTCGCGGGCGAAGCCGGCAGTGCCGCGCGGACACTATTGTCGCAACATCTGTGGCCAAGATGTTCGAGAAGTTGTGGGCCGATGCTTTCAATAATCCTTAACGAGAACTCGGCATTGCCTATTTTTCAGTTTCTGCCAGCTCTTCTTCTCGTCCTTTGTCTGTCCTGAGGTCCCCCATTCCTGTCTCTCGCATGTACTTTTTTTTTCTCAGCGCAGCAATCGGCATGACATCGCAATTTCGCCCCCGATTGCAAATAATGGCGCGAACGCAGGGGCGAGACCCTTACAGCGCGCCACGCGAGACCAGGCGCCAAACAATCCTTCAAAAAAATACGCCGTTGAAAACCCAGTTGGTCCGAAAACGACCAGGCAGGGATCAGCGCCAACGACGCGCGCCAACAACCTGTGGAACGCACCGAAAAAACAGGAAGACGGGGGGGGGGGAAAGGAGGAGGGGCAGGGAGGCGGGGAGAACAATAACTACAAATCCAAAACGCACGGATCAGTCACGCATCTCGCCAAGACACCGAGGACCACAACCCCGGCGGCCAGACCCTACAGAACGGTAAAAGGCGCGGGGCCAGCGCGACCCGCGCCGACAAAGGCCGCCCGCACTCTCGAGAAGAAATGCGCTCTGACAAAGATTTGACTTTGGAAGCGCGCACGAATGATAATCTTGAAGCACATGAGAAACACGCGCTGCACCTGCGGCAGAGCGCAGCAAGGAATCAAGACAAGTGAAAGACGGCCCAAACACGCGCCGCGCGCGCCGGCGCGGCGCTCTCGAAAAAGAGAGCATTCCGCGCCAAAAAAAACGAGAGAAACAAGCAGAACCAAATGGCACAGGTGCGATATTCAATGTAAAATAACACATACGCCTCATATACATCAACCAAATCTGCGCCATTATAAAAACGTTGCGCGCGCGTCGAACTCTATTTTCCCCGACAAGCAGCAGCTACGCGGCTTTCAATCGCATCGCCCATGCACAATCTCGGATATAGTCCGATAATTAAAACATGTCCTGAACAGGCCAGGCCGTCCGTGACAGAATTTAAAAACCCTTTTCGCCGGCGCCAAATCGCACCCGATTGGCGCGGCCCCACTCGTAGTAAAGACTGGCACGCACGGAATTGCGTTGCCTCTTCGCGTCTGCTTGGGGTGCTCTCCATGCGCGTAAATCATCAGCGAGAAAAACTTCGTCGAAATTGGCAGCGCGCGCGGCCACACATACGTCTGCTCAACATCGGGGCGGCCCTAGCACAACCCCCTGATTGGCCACGTCTATAACCACTGGCAATGATTGCTGCCCGCCAACAACTACCCGGCCAACCCTTGATCGAAACCAGCTCTACATCAAATTTACACAGCAATCTGGAACATCAAAAACGCGCAACTTAAGCAAAATAATGTCTGAGTCGACGCGA